>OX578148.1:70477779-70690279 GCA_951213105.1 Amaurobius ferox
TAATCACCTGAAATCTTGATTTAATACAGGAACCTCATCTCAAACAATTTCTAAGCTACGGATCCAAATACAGAATACCTCCTCTTTATAATAAAAAGAAAATAATACAAGCTTTTGACATAGATCTAGACAAATATATATTTAAAATGTCAGGTAAATCCCACTGCCCATTTGAAGCCTTCAAGAGCTGGAAAGTACAAATAACTAGCCATGTAAAACATTTGATCCAACACTTTCCCATTCCAATATATAAGCATAATTACCAAGAAATCGTTAAAGAAATCAAGTCACTTCAAGACAAATTTGTAATCACATATGTTGACAAAGCATCCAGTAATTATGCGTTTATCTGCAAAAAATTTTATTTGGACGAGCTTAAATTGCAACTCTTTCTTTAATTCCTTTATACACTCATATCAATGTTATAAATAAACAAATAATAGCTTACTACAAACTTCTTAAACAAAAATACAATCTCAATTTTCCTTACTTGCTACTCGTACCTAAATTCCATAAAACACCTATTTCATTTAGAACAGTCACTATAGGATTTAATTCATATACCAATGCAGCTGACAAACAACTTCTAATCATAATCAAATTTATGATTATTTTACTGTACAAAAAACACATATAATCAAAAATAGTATAGAACTCATTAATAAAATAAAACTAATCCCTTACATACATGATGTAAAAACTTTTGATTTCAAAGACCTATTTAATAATATAGACATTAATGATTTATATAAAGTCATACTACTTTTATATGAACAATTCACTCAAGCAAAAAACCTATCATTTCCAAAATTCAAAACTTTATTAAAATTCATTTTGTTCAAACAGTATATAGTTCAAGGAAAATGCATATACAAATTATAAAAAGGAATCCCACAGGGAGGTAAATCATCCACCATACTGGCCAACCTTTATCTACATTTTTACGAAAATCAGAACCCTTTCAACAGTCATATAATGTACAGATATATTGATGATCTTATTATTATTGGAATTACTAATGAGGCCAATGAATTAAATTTTGATTTCTATCCACCTAATCTACAACTCATTGAAAATGTATATACATCCAACTGGATCAATTTTCTAGACGTTAGTTTAACAATTAAAAATGCAAATACAATACAATTTAAAATCTATGACAAAACAGAAACTTATAACTTCAAAGTAAATAAACTTCAACATTTCTCTTCCAATCTTTCCAAATCTGTATATAGAAATATTATTAATAACCAGTTATTAAGAATCAAAATGTTAAGCACACCTTGTTACTACAAAGAACATCTTCATAAATTCATCAACACCGTCATCAAAAATAACTACCCGCCCAATCTTATTTTTTCTTTTATTAAAATTTAAATTCAAAAACTTGCAACAATTACAGCAACATATTGACAGATCATACTCTAGCATTTCTAAATAATTCATAAACTCCATGTCTAACAGTTAAACTATTCGTATAATTCACTTTAACCTGCTTTGAGAAAACTGTTTAGTCAGTAACAAAAAATTCACTGTAACCTGTTCTGAGATGATTGGTAATACACATGCTTTTCCAGAAGTACCACTGTACTAGGGGTAGATATATTTTCATTTTATTTTCATTATATTCTTTTGATATTACTTTATAATACTTTGCATCCTCATTTCAATAATTAGCCACAAGCTGGTGTAACAGAATATATTATATTCATGTTTGATTTTTTTGTGTTTTTGATCCACTTTGTCTTTTCTTCTACGTCGGGCCATTTACATTATTTCTGTAATACATTTTACAGTTATGTAAACAGAAACGTAGAGTCAGCATTAATGAAACATGTATGGCCCTTGATAACGTACATGGTTTCAGAAATGCTTTCCATATACATTTTATTCCTTTTATAATCACTAGATTCCATTTTTTCAATTTTCAAACTTCTTGCATAGCTCATCGTGCTACACTAGGCTTCTGATTTGCAAAAACCTTCAGTTTACAAGCAATTTTCATTGGTATTTCTCGGGTATATATAATACAAGTAATCATAAAAATCTTCAATTATATATATATATATATATATATATATATATATATATATATATATTATATATATTATCTATCTATATATATATATATATATATATCTTATATATATATATATATATATATAATATTTAGTGTATTGAGGATAGATTTTGGTAAGAGGGATTATGATAAACAAAATTCTGTATATTTAAAATGTATTAAAAGTTATTGAGTTTTTATATTTTAACTAACTGCGTATAGATGCTAACTATTTAGCTAAGCAGTGAAATAATTTCAGAACGCAAATGTTTCATATACATTTTTAATTTTATTAATTTCAACATAAAAATTATTTGTATTCAATTAAACATTTTAAAAATATTTTAAATTTTACATTTAAAATATTTTAAAAATATTTTAAATTTTACATTTAAGTATGATAATTATTTTTAAATAATAATTTTTTAAAAGTGCATGTAATCTCTACAACGCTGTAGTAGTTCCTGATAAAAACGTCAATAATTATCGGGTCTACTTCAGTGAGAAGGAGTTGGATTATACTCCTATCAACTCACTGTTTAGAATATGACTGGCCAGTTTGAAGATCCACGGTTCGATTCCCAGCTGGGACAGTTAGATCTTTACAGCGGAGTCCGAAAAAATTAACCTTACTGGTTAGAATCACAGATGCTGAGGTTTGGAAGAAGAACCAGTAATTAATATTTAGTGCATCCTGTGAAGTATGGCTCTAGTGTCAATATCAAGACCACACAGGATGCTTGACTAAGAAATAATAGAGAATACAAGGTGGTCGCCCAACTCGACAGTTGCAAGTCGATTTGACTTCAGCAGGCGATGTTAGGTCTACATTGATGAGGGTCTATATTTACATTATAGGGTCTACATTGACAATGAGATGTTGGGATTTTGTCATAGCAGTTGTCCCCAGCTGGGATAGGTACACTTTTACACAATGTTTCAGCTAAATAGATGAGTTAATATATTGTCTTCAGTCATTCTGTTATCAGAAAGGGAGCATAACACATGAGAATACTATAAAAAATATTGGAATTTTTCGATATTCACTTTACTTTGAAACCATCACAAAATATACAAAATTTCAAACATTCAACCATGATAAAGTAAAATATATTTTCACGAATCCCGTGTTCTTCTGCGGGTAGTTTATAATTTTCATAATGTTTCATATCTGAATAAAGTCCACTCAGTTATTTACGAAACCGGTGGTTTCTATTATATTCAGCTGTTCCATTTTCCTTTCAGTTCATACTTGGTCATTTAAATTTACAAAACCAATCGGTTGGGTGCGTGATTGCCCAATGTTTAGCCCGTGAGCGCGACCCGAGTTCGATTCCAGCCTCTGCCTAAACTGTCGTCGTGTTCAAGCGGAGTACAATGAAGACATGTGGGTCCGTAAGTTCTTTCGGTAGGTTGGTGATAGGGGAAGGAGGGTACTGTCCCTGTGGATGCCTCCCCAATGGATCCCGACCTAAATTGGGTGCCGCTTCCTAGCCGTTCAAACAGATAACTTGCACCTTCGGGTAGGTCGGAGGGCTTGGGTCGAAGACAACAGTCAGTTTCCTCATTTTTTTAGATGCTACATTTCCCCTTGCTTTTGTATCGTCAACACTTACCTTCCAAAACTACGTTAGCATTATTTTGTTGAGACACTTTCATGCTTTAGAAAGAGTAACTGTATTGTACCATATGTAAGAACGTAAGACACTTTTTCTTTCTTCCGAACCTAGCTCATACCTTTGATTTTTTGTTGTTGTGTTAATTAACCCTTTGTGGTTCTGCTTCAGGAGATTTATTAGTAAAATAATAACTAGTAATTAGTTACGCCATCTGTAAATGATTAACTCCAGTCAGGGGAGCCCCAATATCACATTTTCAAAATGTTGTCTACAACAAGAGAATAGTTAGGACCAAAGGAAATTAGCGATGTTTCTGTTGATTCTGAAATTAAGTGTGAAATTGATGATTTAGAATATGATAAAACGTACAAAAATGATAAAATAAATCTCATGTGAGCAGTATATGGTTTTTCCTATATAGTGCAATGGATTTACATATTTAAAAGTAAAAAAAAAATATGTATAAGATCCGTGGCACAATGTTTTTTAAGTTGATTTGTACATTTGGGTTTTTCGGATGACAACATGTAAAACTATTTCAAAGTACCCAATTAACTTATATTTCTCGTTACGCTAAATTGACAATTATCAATATTGATAGCATCCGCAGTGATCAATATAGTCCATACATTAAACTATTTTAATGATTAATTCATCAGTTTAGAATCACTTGCGTTAGTTTAGCGTCTTTTGTACAATTTTTACGACATTTTTGACAATCTAGGGCAAAATATTGTAATAAATTAGACCCAAGTTCATCAAATTTATCGCCAAGAGTTACAGGTAAACGGAGAGATGTGCTGTTCTTATACATATAAATGACTATTTGCGAATTTTTAGGCGTCAAATTACAACACTATTATGCAAAGTGTCTTTTCTCACGAATTGATACACACACACACACACACACACACATACACACACACACACACACATATATATATATATATATATATATATATATATATATATATATATAACCTTAAAACGTTCGATTCGAGTTCAGGATGCTTGAAAACGTCCTCTTACATTGAAAACTCGAATTTTAATTTTTGACGCAGTCATATTACTTTCTCAATACATTATATTATGTATATAAGGGAAGTAATAATCATCAGCTTTGTGACTATATGGCTTTACCTCCCCCGCCTCCCCCCAAGGAAAGAAACTAATAGACCTGTATAGAAAGTTTGGGGGGAGGGTTGAATTTGATCTTAACATATTACCAACGAAATCATTACAGTAGTGTCGAAAACTGTGAAATTTTGCTAATTGGGAATCTAAAGAAATTCCACCGCATATTCTTTATAACAGAAAACATCGCATCAGAAAGAACTTCAGTGTTAAACATATTCTTTTAAACTATATTTCTTTCAGAAGACACATTTACTTAACGCCAAGTTAATGAAAGCTGGGAGTCTCTGAAAGGATCGTACTGAAAAACTCGTTAATCATGTGGGAAGCCATTTTGTTAAGGATGTGCCCACACTTCCATATATCATTCGCATTAATTTATAGGCTCTCTCTAATGAAATGCTGTTTTATAGACTGATAATAATTCAACATCCGATGTGTTTTTCCAGGATGTGTATACCAGTAAAAACAGGATAACATTTTTGAATATTTTTATCATAGACTAGAAACTGCACTCGACGTTACCTTGGATTTAAAGTAGGGAATAATTAAATTCATTTGAAAAATTTAGTCGTCTGCTTCGCGAGCACACGCCTAAATTATAAAACACACGTTAGCACATATTCGCTCTAAATAACCAGCTAAACCCACCTTAGACTGTTGCTCAGATACGTAATACTTCTAGTTACAGCTTCCATTCCAAATAAGTTTCAATGCAGATGACGTCAGTTTCGACCTGAGCTACCTACAGTGTTCTGGATCTCAGTTTCAAAAAGTCAATATTCAAGAACTCATTCCAAGGGCAGGTGGTAGGAAAGCCCCTTCCTTCAAACGTATTAGTGGAATGGTTCTGCCTGCTAGTTAAAAGAATCCAAGACATGCTTCGGATTAGAAATTTATAATTATTCAACGGATGGGTTTATGGAATTTCATTTTTCTGTTGTAGTCTGTGATATATTTCGAAGCTTCTGAAACAAAATGAACGTTGAACGGTACGCCAAACTTAGTACATCGTAATATAAAAATCGGAAAGGTTTAATACACGAAAACTACATATTTAAAAAAAAAATCCTTAAAATGTGTCAATTCGTCAGATAGACACTGTTCAAAGTTTGCTCGAAAGAGTATTTTTCGATCTTTCCGGTGGTGTGAAGATGGAAACTATATCATAATATTTTAAGTCGCTACGAAATCGATTTGAATCGACAATATCGACCTAAATCCAGGTGAAAAATAAAATAACTAAAAACCAATTTGAATGTAAAACCAAGATAGATCAATCAGATATAAAACATTGATTATGAAACACTTTCCAACTGAAATGTAATTTTATTTAATCATCTCTAAAATGCAATATCTTCTTCGGTAATATTTTTAAAATTATCACAATAGCACATTAATGTACTATATTCGAAAACTTAAAACTTCACCGAAAAAAAAAATGAACTTCAGTCAAATGACGGCATTGAAATATAAATTGCCTGGTTTAAACATCGCTAAAATTCGATACATTCTTTGGTAATACTTTTAAAATTATCATAATACTACAATAATTTATTATATTTGAAAAATTCATCGAAAACACATGAAATATATTCAAATGGCATCATCGATATATAACACGCCTGGCTCTCTATATAAAAGCAGCATTTCATTCATAATTTTTTTCCATTCATATCAATCATCATAATACAATGATAATTTATTTCGTTTAAAAACTTAAAACCATGGAGATACAAGTAATTTAACCCTATGCTTAAAACTTCATCGAAAAAAATCGTTTCCGTCTCTGTGTCAATGAATGTTTCATTCATATCAGATATATTGCAAACTCCATGAGCTAAATAATTTTGCGTTAAAGAAATGCAGCAATTCTTATACAACTCATTCTACATATTTTGCTGTTTACATTTTACATAAGTGAAAATTAGGCTTCGTTGTAGGAATAATTAAAGTTGGATGATCATTTAAACTCAACTATATTGTAATTGCGTTGTTTCAGCATGTAGATGCACCGAATTTAAGCAAACATAAAGCGGTTTTAGGACGAATACAACACTAAATATGAATTAAAAAGAACCTTAAAAGTCACGATTTTCACACAAGATGGATGATATATTTTATTTTTAAGTGGGTCACGTGATATCTTCATATAATGGCCACTTGATCTCTTCATATAAAGGGTGTAATTAATATTTTAATTTTTATTTAAAAAATTACTGAATATATTTTGCTGACATTTTTTTTATATATTTTATGGGATAATTTGGATATTTCTTAAAACTTTCGAAGCAATTAGTGAATTTTAAATCCGCTTAAAAATGTTTGAAAAATTAGGCCCCATAGGATTCAGTGTATTTCAGTTTTTTAATCCGGGTTCAATCCAAAACTGATTGGGTGACATTATTAATGTATATTCCCATAGGTCCCACAGACCGTCTGAACAACATACTAAAATTTCATTTTGATAAATTCACTTTTACGGCAATTATCGTACTAACGGACAGACAGACAGACAGACAGAATGAACAATGTCATAAACACTTTTCAACTATGTTGTAAAGTGTTAATAAAAGATACCCAGACAACTTTCTACATTAAGATAAATCTTGTATCTAAATGTTGAGAAATAAAACATAAATTTGATAATAAAAATTATCCATCATCTATAATTGCCTTCACATTATTATACAGCATTTTATAATTGCCTTCACATTATTATACAGCATTTATGTTTCCAAACACATATCGAATGAAGCGGAAATTGAAATATTGACTAATTTCTGTCGGTTTGGGAAATTGCTATGGACAAGCTTAACTCACAGAACACACCTAAAGGGGACGTCCCCTAAACGCGAATTGCATTCCCATTGTGGATAACAACATTCATGTATCTTCTTTATCATATACCAATCATGTTTTTAAATAAGGAAAAGGCATTAGTTAAAGAATAAAATTAATATTTTTCTATATGTGTAATTGCTTTTACATGTTTATGCAATAGTTTAGTTGCGAAAGATGTATTTTAACGAAAATGGAAAATTTTACATCTTTATTGGTTGATTTGTTTCCACTTATAAATACAGGGATGAATTATTTTAGGTTTGCATACATATATTCTTATTAATCTTTATATTAATCATAAATTTATAAAATATAAATTTATTCTCAAAACAATATTAAATGTTAATTAAATAGTATGAAGATATTGGCTATTGAGAAAAAAATGCTTTTTGTACTAGTTTTGAATATTATGATGGATCAAGAAAGATCCATCATGAATAAAGCATTGAATATGAAGCACTTTCAAATTGAATTGTCGTTTTATTTAAGCAGCTCTAAAATGCAATACATTCAGCCCTAATATTTTTTAAATTATCACAGTACTACAATAATTTATTATACTTGGAAACCTCATCTAAAACAGGAAAGTTATAAAGCGTCTGCTTCTCTATGTAAAATCGGTAAATATTTCATTCATATCACTTATATTCCAGACTCCAGAGCTAAATAATTTTGCACGGAAAAAGTTCAGCAATTCCTATATAACTCATCTTACACTCGCTTGATTTGTTGACATTCTGCATGCTATAGAAATTAGGCTTCGTTGTAGGAATAATCAATGCTTAGTGATCATTTAAAATCAAAAATATTGTTATTGCTTTGGAACATCAGTTAGATACACAGATAATATGGAAAAATAAAGTGGTTTTAGGACGGATGCAATAATAAATATAAATTTAAGAGATTTTCAAACATCGCTATTTTTATACACGGGAAAAAATGGATGCCATATTTTATTTTGATTTACGTCACGTGATTTCGTCATATAATAGGAATGTACTAATTATTAATTTAATTTGTATTTATAAAACTACCTAACATTTTTTGCAGAATTTTTTTTACACATTTTACGTGATAATTTGAATATTTCCTATTAATATTAATTTGCAAAGCAATTTGTGAATTTTAGCTCCGCTTAAAAAATGTTTGAAAAATTATGTTACATAGGGTTCAATGTATTTCATTTTTCTAATCCGGGTTAAAACCGAAACTAATTGGGTTATATTCAATTTTATTCCCATATGAATTCCTGTCTGAACCACAAACTAAAATTTCATTTTGATAAAGTTATTTTTACGACTGTCATCATGCGAGCGGACAGACAGACAGACAGAAAAAATGAAAGAAAGTCATAAAGAGTTTACAACTGGTTGGAAAGTGTTGAAAATTGGTCAGACCTATATTTGATGGAAAAATAAACATTGCAAGTGAAATGAACCATGCTCATACTAAGTTTGACATTTTTTCAAGGCCATTGTCACTGAATAATAGTTTTTTCGTGGAAAACACAACATTTAACGATGCATTTTGGATAAATTTAAATAATTGCAAATCACTTCATCGAAATTCACCTTACTTAAAAGTAAATATTAATGGCTATCTCATCAAAAGATATTTGCATCAGAGGAAAAGCTCATCATTAAAAGCATCGCATTACAACTTTTATGAACCATATAATGATAAAAATGCTAATGGTATCTATCAGATGATGCGTAAATACGTTTTAATTCTGCACATGAAAGTGTGTATTGGCATTAATGAATATAAGTCATTAATGGTAATACTTATTACTCACTTTGTTCGTTCTATTTGCTTATGCTAGTTGAATTCGAACATTAAGCAAGATTATTTTTAAGACGCAGTATACATATTGTGATAATGATATAGAATTTTGTAAATAGAATGGTATTCCAAGCTTTAGAATTTTGCAAAGGTTTAATACTCTCAGATAGGCTCTTTATTTGAGAATACATTGGTTTTGTTTGAGAGTTAAATATAAAATTATTTCCGAAAAGTCATTAAAGTGAAAATGAAAGCTTCTATTATAAATTATTTGCAAATATACCCAGCGTTGGTAGTGTTTTAAAAATACATATTTTTTATAGCATTTTAATTATATGTATTTTCAAAAATTCTTTATTAGTTAGTGTAGCTCAACTCGACTTTCTCATACAGGATTACATTTTAGTAGCTTTTTGTTATCAAATTTTTATGGAAATGTTTGAAAAATCGGTATCATGAGTATAAAAAATCTGATGTGGGCAACACATGACTTTCCTTATATAATGCAATGAATTTACTACTTTTACAGTTAAAAAAAATGTTATTTTTATAGTAGATACTTATATTCTTTCCAAGATATTGAATTTTCTTCAATTAGTTGTAATTTTGATTGATTTAGCGTCATTTTTATCCATTTGGCGAGATTTTTTTTAATTTGGCAGCAATTAAAAAAGTTGCCAAGTTGGCGACATCTCGCCAAATTCGTCGCCAAAATATCGCCAAGCATTATGGACGAAGAAATAAGTTATTCTTACAGCAGATAAATAACTATTGGCGTTCAAATACAAAAGTATTACTCAAAGTATCTTTTTTCATGACTGGAACGAGCTAGATCCACGAGAAGGATGTCACCCAATTTATCGCATGGTGTTACACATGAAAAGTAAACATGGTTCTCAATAGGAAATATATTTTTTATTTTAAGACTTTTTGATAATTTTTTTGAAAAATGTGCAATATCTCGAGAACGGTTCATGTTAGCGTTCTAGAATTTATGTCAATCGTTTTCTAATGAAAAATTACATAAGAAATGTCTATTTGCGTAACTTTATTAGCGGTTTTGATTTTTTGACGAATTTTTCAAAATTTCACTCAAAAATTTAGGGGAGTTCTGAGCATTCGATTGCGTATAAAAACAATAGACTTCCAGTGTTTACGGATTGTGATTTTTGTACCAAATTTCGTTCGAATCGGCCCATTCGTTCGTCAGTTATCGTCTCCACAGACTCACTGACACACACACACATGCACACACATACTTTCACACACACACACACATACTTTCACACACACACACACACACACACACACACATACACACACACAGACATCATTTCAAAAATGCTTGAAGCGTGCTCTCCCGTCGAAAACTCGAATTCGAATTTTCGACCCCTTCACAATACTTTCCTTATACATTATGTATATAAGGAAAGTAATAATTACAATTATAGCACGCTACCCTTCATTTTAAAGGGCTTGAAAATGTGTTTCGATTGATACCATACCTGATAATGTACCCCCGGGGGGCGGGTGATTTGCTCCCAGAATGTGGCCAATGACGTCACGAACAAAAAAAAATGTATCGAAGCTATTTTTCACAGCAATGATTGCAATTAAAGTCTCGTGATCATTAAGTCGTAAATAAATACTTTTACGCATGATTATGTCAAATTTTTATCCCATGCCGCCATGTTACAAAAAATATGAAATTTCAAATAAATTTCTCTACAATTTATACAAATTCTATCTAGTTCTAGATCTTTTTGATAACAAAGCTGGATATAAAGTGTCGTGGAAATCATTTAATATTTGTGGCACCACAGACATACCAAGTCGACCACAGACATACCGACAATCAAATCAGACAGACGGCCATCACTCCAAAAACAGTCAAAACATGTTCAGAAGGTTTTGAAACATATATTGGGATCATGATCTCAATTTAAAACTTTCGTGAAAACAATGCTTTCTCAATACTACGTATGAGATATTACAACTATTAAATTAAATCTATGAAAATCGAAATATAAGACTTTATGTTATTGCTATACAAAATCATCTTCACAATGAAATTTAGCAAATAAAATCATCCCTCTATATTAAAAAATCTGATGTAGGTAGCACATGACTTTCCTTATATAATACAATGGATTTACTACTTTTAGAGTAAAAAAAAAAATAGATTGTTTTTTATAGGAGATATTTATATACTTTCCAAGTCATTGAATTTTTGTCAATGAATCGTCATTTTTATTGATTTAGCGTCATTTTTATCCATTTGGGAGTTTTTCGTTATTTTATTAACATTAAAAATGTGGCCAAGTTGGCGACATTCCACCAAATTCGTCGCCAAAATCTCGCCAAGCGTTATGGACGGACAAATGAGTTATTCTTATAGCAGATAAATGACTATTGGCGTTCAAATACAAAAGTATTATTCAAAGTTTATTTTTTCATGAGTGGAACGAGCTAGATTCACGAGAATTATGTCACCAAATGTCGATTTTGTGACGAATTTTTCAAAATTTCACTCGAAACTTTAGGGGGGGGGAGGGTCTGAATATTCGATTGCGTATAAAAACAATAGGCTTCCAGTATTCACGGATTGCAATTTCTACACCAAATTTAGTTCGATTCGGCCCATTCATTCGTCAGTTATCGTCTCCACACTCACACACACACACCCAGCCATCACTTCAAAAATGTTCGATTCGTGATGAGGTATGCTTTAAACGTGCTCGCTCGTCTAAAACTCGAATTCGAATTATCGACCCCCGTCACAATACTTTCCTTAAACATTATTGTATATAAGGAAAGTAAAAACATGAGTTGACGCCTCTGACGCCACTATTTGGCGAATTTAGTGTCTTTCGAGATTCGCTGTCCTTATACTGCAGAAACTATAGCGTGCAAAATATATGAAATTTGGTACATTTCCAGATTGATTTTAGGAAAACACGCTGATATAAACCGCTTTTTGATTTAAAATTTAGTCTAAGAGATACTTAACGCCAATATCTAAGGAAGATAATTTTATTTCCGAGGTTGCACCCAGGACAGACTATCAATAATACACCACAGTCTCTGTGGAAAGTTATGTAAAAATCATGTAACTCGTGAAGTTCTTAGCCAATCTACAACATTTGTGGAACCGGAAGTCGGAAAACGTTGCCAAGTTTAAGAACTTTGCCACAGAGTTCAAGCGTAGGGGAAGGAGGGTACGGTCCCTGTGGATGCCTCCCCCACTGGGTTCCGGTCTAAATTGGGTGGCTCTTCCCGACCGTCCAAACTGTTACCTTACACCTTTCTGGTAGGTCGGACGGTCTGGGTTTCAACAACAACAACAACAGAGTTCAAGCGATCCAGACCTTTAAATGATAACAATGGTTTTCGGTTACGTATTGATAACAATATAACGTCACTTCCGTTGTATACTTAGCTTCATTTACGTCACATTTCTTTAAATATTTACTCCATACAACCACGATTCCTGCTTTATTGAGTTTTCCTATACGAAAATCCTTTATTGAACAAGCAATCTATGAAACGAATATTCCCAGTATAAAATGTGTAACATTTCGCAGTCAATTGTGTCTTTAAGACGTTTATATAACTATCAATGAAACCCAAATGGGTTGTTTCAATCCGCCATCTTAGGCGTTCTTACCGCACAAAGATACAACTTTCCCTGCCATGATACATTTTATTCTTGTGTAATATCAGCAGGCATAAAATGCACTTGTGCATTACCCCAAACCATTAATGACAACTTAGGTGGATGGTTGAATATTAAAGTGGTATTGTGAGATTACGACCTGATACTTGTTATTAACCTGCCAACCTGATACTTGTGAAAAATGTTTTTAGGCCTTCATTGTGATGTAAGTATATTTACATTTAATCTTATTTTGAAGTGTGATTTGTTTAGAAATAAGCGTTTACAAATAATCATTCTTATATATGCAATAATGGTCTAACGGGTATGTGTCTTACTAGACCCACTATGAAGCCCATGGCAATTTAGAAGATTCAACCTTTGCACACTTATAGTATCGGCCACGAGACTGGACTTAACCGAACAGGATTTTTGATTTGCCTCAAGGCACAAGATAAAGGGGAATATGTGAGAAAAAATGAGCAACGTATTTGCGTATAAATAAATAAAATGCAGTATACATATGTTTCGAGGAAACGCTGAATCCTCTTCGTTAATACTATAGAACCAACACACCATAAGTGAAAACGAGAAAAAAAAAGAATTGGGATCGAGACTAAGGAAAAGAATGGACTAGCAGAAACAGTGAGAGGGTATATATACCCAAGTTGTGGATTGAAAGTACACTTTAGAGAACCGATTGGAAAGAATAATGAAGAACCGACATTCAAAAGATGCAACATAGAGTTAAGAAAAGGGTTTAAGCATGAAATTTTAAAATGGAAGTAAAGTTGTAAAAATTGTAGTATGAGGACTCAAAAATGAATTAAAGTGGATATCTATAAGAAATAATAATATCTACAACAAATTAATAACTTCAAAATCATTAATACATTCAAAAATTGTCAAAGCAAGTAAATTTGGAAAAAGTAAAAATTAAATAATAGAGATACGGTGTATTCAGAAAGTGGTTAACGGTAGAAAAAATGTTCTTCCACATAACCTCATAATTAGAAACTAATGAGGCTGATATATATATATATATATATATATATATATACATATATATATATATATATATATACATATATATATATATATATATCATAATAATATTTCGCTTTAATTTCATCTGCGTCATTTTTCGACCAACCTGTAGCATGCATGCCTCAATAGCGTGACATTCTAAACTTCCAAAATAATAAGACACCATTAATATTCGGTATTACAGAAACCTACTAGAATAGCTGACTTTATTTAACTAACACTAAAATAGGAAAGATTCATGAAATTTTCATACGGTGCTATTTTAATCATAGCTATTATTTTTAATGTTACAGCTTAAGACGCTAGTAAAACATAATAAAATTGCCGAGGTAATTAGATTATATTTGATGTGCCGAGAAAAATACATTTGCGAACTATATCGCAAGCTTTGAAATTTAAAATGAAATTTAAAATGTAACTTTTATAAGAATAATCTATAGCACTCAACTACAAGGATATGGCCGTATCCACATAATCATATAGCTTTTATTTCTACAATGCTTTTAATTCTTACGCAAAATATTATGCCGTAAAATTCATTTGAAAATTACATCGTACCATAAATTGTTTCATAGTTGGAGGATTGAACATTGAAATGATTTTTAGTAAGAATTATCTTTTGTGTGTCCTTTATGTTATCTGTAATAAGTTCCCGCAGAACTTTCTTTTGGCATTAACCTTGATGGCGGTATATTTTATATATATTAATGTTTTGAGACGTGAATTGTTATAAAATATTCGTTAATAAAATAATGATAATTATCAAGAATCGTTAGGTCATAATAACTGGAAAATTATTAAGATTTACTGGTCGTGCTCAAATCACAAATTTTGAGTAAACCCATGAAATTTTACCACGTGAACCATGGAAAATATCCCTTATAATATAGATATATCTCTTTGAATATAGATATATCCCTCTTAATATTATATCCTTCCCTTTTAATATAGATCGTATAGGTTCTCATTGGCAAACGTGGAATGATAAACTACAGGTACTTACATAAGTTAATTTTAATCCGAAATTAAAAAAAAATAGACGTTTTTTGTATTAATCAGGATACATTTCTGTTCTAGAAATTTGCTGTTTTAGGTTCGTTCGAATACCTATGGTCGAGGTTTATGGTCGAGATATTTAGTTGAAATTAGAGAAAAACTAAAAGTGTAAACAGATTGGAAGTAAATTGCGACCCTTTAAATGCCCTGCAAGAATATGAACACCCATGATAAAGTATTACGTAGTAGGGTTTTATTGAATTTAATACTTGGTTACATCACCAATGTGTCCTGATCACCGCTTGGATTTTACTCGTCATGCTGCACAAATGGGACCGGATAGCATCTGCAGTGATGTTGGCCCACACGTCCATCAATCTAGTCGTCAATTCCGCAAGTGACTGCGGAAGTGCAACACTCTTCTTGAATGAAATTTCCAAAGCATCCCACATTTTCTCGATGACGTTAAGATCAGACGAATTGACGGGCCAAGTGAGGTGTGGGAGATCAACCTCATGTTGTGCGAACTGGTTTTGAACACATCTGGCGCGATTCACGGTACAATTGTCGTCTTGGTAGACAAGTTCGGTGACAAGGCTCCCTCCACACAGAATGTCCACATAAGGGACGACGTGGTCCTCCAAGATGGGGATATAATCCACAGCCTTCATCCGATTGTTGACTTTCACCAGTGGGCCAACGCCAGTCGCCGAAATACACCCCCAATACATCCCACCCCCACCCCTGAGCTGCACTGAACTTTGGAGACAGTCCGGATGCTACGCCTCTCCGGACCTCCTGGTGACATGGAAACGTTCCGTCATTGGCATGCAAGCAGAAGCGTGATTTGTCCGACTACTACACACGTCGCCAGCCATCCACAGTCCAGTGTCGATGTTCTTGAACCACATGGCGTCTCTTCTGTTTTGGGGCTGCTGTGAACCGAGGATTTCGCCGGGGTATAAGGCTCAATAATTCCATGCAATGCAGTATCCGGCGCAGGGAGCGCTCGCACATAGACGAACCCGGTCCACCATTAACCTGTGCCACCAATTGGTCCCTGGTTTAGTAGCGATTAGCGGTCGACATGCGCCTCACATGCCAACGATCTCTCGGGGTTAGCATCGTCTTGCCGTCGGCATTGCATCCCCGAGAACTATTTGTTCCAAACAAACGTCATTGCTAATGCACTGTACTTACTGTAGATGTTGTCACACCCAATAACATGCAACTTTGTGGCCGTGTTTTCGACCAGACACTATGTCCCTCTCCCCTTTGCCAGTCGGTGATGTCTCGTTTGCGACGCATTTCCAACTTTACGAACGAATGAAGCACATTCTTTTCAAGTTTTCACAACACGTACAATCTTCCTCTACGACTTCCACCTCTGTTCTTTTCGCATACGCTAAGTGAGCTGCAGACACGTGCTCTTACAGTGTAGGCTCGCGGCAAACGCTGATTTCGTAATATTTTGCCTGGAGTGTTTCTAATTGAATTTCACACCAGGTTATTAGTTTTCGAAGTATAATGATTAAAATTTGGATATTTTGTAATTTGGACAATATTATGAAAAAGTGATTTAAATTTTGATAATTTAATATTTGAACTATATTTTGAAAGGAGGGGGCGTTATAATTTCGATATTTTAATATTAGAGCTGTCTTGAATGTGTCTAATAACACCCTCACAAGGAAATATGTTATTCACGAAAATAGTTTTGAATCCATCGGAATAAAGCCACTGCGTGTTTCCTCGTCTGTCTTGGATTGTTACCGAGTTTTTATTCTAACTTTTAACTGCCCGTTGCAATCATCTTTATTCAATTACATCTTCATTCAATCACCTTTATTCATGGCCATTTTATTGAAGATAGACCTAACGTGTACCCTCATAAACTTTTCCTTAAAAATATATTGATGTGTATAGATAGATATTCCTAAGGGTATTGTATATACTCAGAAAGCAACATCGATTTTTATGTTGAAGTCAAATAAAACATTAAATAATAGACACCGAATTAATAAATATTATACATTTTTTTCGGATTTTTTAAAAGTTTATGTGTATTATGCATAGTATTTGTATTGTATGAATTTACTTTCACCTGGATTACTTGTATTTTGCAATTTTCATTTCTTTATGAAACAACAAGAGCATTTTGTTTTAAAGGAATAAATTCTAAAAATCAAACACATTCAACACATATCGTTTCTTGCTAGTTTTATACAATTTCCTTTTAATTACACTTTTCCGTCACATGGCTATTGTAGCAAAGATAGCATTGAAGTTCTACGATGCGGTCTTAAATAACACTGATTATAATAGAATTAAGTCGGTCAACATTCAATTTCCATTTCGGCTTTAGAAGGAAAGTAAATTCTAATTTCAAATTTGAAAGAATTTGTTGTTGGTTCCTATCAATATTCACAGAACTTAATCGGAAGATATTTTTCAACATCACAGACGTTGATTGATGGCGGCTCCGGAGTCATTTTTCATTGCCACAAAGCACTGTATAAATATTTTTAAATTTCCACGAACATATTTAAAGGAAGTTTTCGTACGTTTAGGCAAACCTTTCAATACGAATTTTCGAGGAATAAAGGGATAAAAGTTTTGCTGGGGTTAATATAGCACGTGCGAACAACACTTATTTGAATTTTGGAAAAGCTGAGAGATATTAAGAGACTAGAAGCTTACACGTTCTTCGTACGGAATATATAATATAAATAAACCTATAATTCGCAATCATGTGCAAATTCTGTTAAAATATGAAATGTATTGCTCCTAAAGAGAAGTTTAAGTATATCTGTTCTCACTATTCAAAATTATATTCACGGGCAGATCTGAAGAATAAAACATCTTGGCCCCTTTTGTAAGCAAATTTACAAAAAACAAGAAATTGAATCAATATATGTAACCCCGTACTACTTATATTGTCGCAGATTAGAAAATATGCCAGTGTGTTAGTAGAAGATTACCCGTATTACAATATGAGTTTAAAAAAATTGCCAAAATAAAAGAGATGAAGTAATAAATTGAAAATATCAATAATCCCCGTAATCTTTATACCAGAAGGTCGTAATTGATTCCAATATATGCCAATATATATCAAAATATATGCCAATATACCTGTACTACTTATATTCTCGTAGATTAGAATATATATCCGTGTATTTTTAGATTACTCGTACAACGTACTATATATGAGTTTCAACAATTTTCGTCATAAATAAGTAATGGCACAATATCTTGAAAATATCAATAATCCATGAATCAACAGTCCCCGAAAATATCAATGATAATAATGTTTAAACCTAAAGACCATAATTGATATTATCCAGTCAAAAATTGCAATGTCAATGAAATTTATTTTATATACATATCTCCATTATTCAAATCGGAAAAGATTTAATAAAAATCGTATGGCACATAACACATTGGATCCGTTGCTAAGCGACATGATATCATTTGCTTCAAATAAATTCATGGAAATCATATCGTCTGAATACTGCTATCTCCATGGAAGGTTTGCCGACATTGTCGTCAATTTAGCGATAACTTAAAAAATCGCCAAATTTTTCGCCCAGTGGGTCTGTAGAACTGATAGTCCCATTTTGCGACAAATTGATAAAACATCATCACAATACTATACCCTAACAAAACACAATTAATTTCATTTATTAAGAGCAATTTTATCAATTCCATGATATTTTTACGGATTTACAAATATTTTTATGAATTTGGTGATATTATGAAATTTCGTTAAATGTGTTACTAAGTAGGATGGATAGACTGACCGACAAATGCTACCGCAATATCATTTCATTACTCTATTCTAAAAAAACAAATTTAATTTCATTGATTTGCGTCATTTTTATCAATTTGGAGACATTTCCACTAATTTGGTAAAGTTTAAGAAAATTTACCGAGTTAGCGATATTCCGTCAAATTCTTAGCTCTGAATTTGCAGATCTGAGGAATAAAATATCCTGATTCCGTTTGTATGTACTAAACTAAAACACTAAAATTGTATAAGATACACCCGTTCTACTCTTTTTCTGTTTCAACAATCGGCTAAATGAATTTATTGGGTAAACACAATATATGAGTTTATTAGCTAAACACAATGAGCTTGAAACCTCTTTTCTAAAATAAATGAAAGTGATGTACGCAGTCAGCAATTTATATAATTAAAAGAACAATCAAACCGTTCATTTATAAAATATATTTTTACATCCATTTATTTATTATTCAAATAGAAAAAATAATAATAAATATTGACAACACATTCAATTGCATTCCGATGCCGAGCAACATGATATAAGATAGAATCTTCCTCATAAAATGCGCAATTAAATAGCCATTTTGGTTTCTTTATACTTTTCATCCTTAAGTGAAAGCTTGTAAAAGATAACCCATGAAGATAGATTTTTCCATTTAAATTCATGTTTTACGCAATTCATGCTTTCCGATAGTGACTAATTAATGCAAACATCCTGCACCAAACTCGGAAATAAAGTTTTATTTCATTTTAGCGTTTTAAACAAACGATTTTCATCCTTTCCGTTTGAATAAACCACGGAGTTGGAGAGTAGAACTCTTAGGAAAAAGTTCCGTTTCTCATTAATATCTCGACAAGCCCTGGTCTTAGAAACTCGAAATTTAGATTAAATCTATGGGAGGCTATTTCAAGGCTATCCACAAAATTTCATTAAATTCGGTTCAGTCGTTTTCCTGTGATGATGAGACAAACGAAAATTTCATTTTTTACTAATATCTCGAGAACCACTGATCGTAGAAACTGTAAGCATGGACTAAATTTTAAGTGGGACTATTTCCAGGCTACCCACGAAATTTCATCAAATTCGTTTCAGCCGTTCTCCCGTGATGGTGGGAAAAACAGACAGACAGACAGACAGACAGATTTTCAATTTTATTTATATAGACTAGCAGCATACCCGTTCTTCGTACGGAGTATATAATATAAAGAAACTTGAAATTCATAATCATGCCCAAATTCTTATAGTATACTAAATGACATGTTTAATCAAAATATTCTGTTAAAATATTTAATATAATGCTCCTAAAAAGAAGTTTAAGAATCTCTGTTCTCGCTATATAAAATTATCTTCATGGACATATCTGAAGAATAAAACATCTTGGACCCCTTATGTAAGCAAATATAAAAAAAAATATGGAATTGAATCAATATATGCAAAATAAAAGCGTTAACATTGTATGGGACCCGTACTAATTATATACGCGAATATTAGAAAATACAACCTGTATTAGTAGATTACATGTATAAATTGAAAATACCAATAAACCCGTAATCTTTAAATTTGAAGACAGTCATTTATTCCAATATATGTCAAAATTAAAGTACTAAAATTATATGGGAAGATATACACGTACTACTTATAATGTCCGATTATTAGTAGAAGATTACCCGTTTTGCAATATGAGTCACAAATGTTTTTTGGTAAAATGCAACAGACGACGTAATAAATTGAATATATAATTAATCCCCTTAATCTTCATACCAGAAGACTGTACTTGATTCCAATATATATGCCAATATATGTCAAAATATATGCCAATATACCTGTACTACTTATATTCTCGTAGGTTAGAAGATATACCCGTGCATTCCTAGAAGATTACTCGCACAACGTACAATATGCGTGTGTCAGCAATTTTTGCCGCAATAAAACAATGGCGTAATAACTTAAAAATATCAATAATCCCTGAATCAATAATTCCGGAAAATATCAATAATAATAATGTTTAAACCTGAAGAGTATAATTGATATTATCCAGTCCAAAATGAAATGGCAATGAAATTTATTTTATATAGATATCTTCATTATTCAAATCGGAAAGGATTTAATAAAAATCGTCTGCCGCATAAACACATTGGATTTAAATCCGTTGCTAAGCGACATGATATCATTTGCTTCAAATAAATTGGTAGAAAAAATATCGTCTAAATAGTTATATTTCTATTGAACATTTGGCGACAGTTTCGTCAAATTAGCGACATTTTAAAAAATCGCCAAATTTATCGCCAAGTGGGACTGTAGAACTGACAGTTCCACTTTGCGACAAATTGACGAAATATCATCACAATACTATCCCCTAGCAAAAAACAATTAATATCATTTATGTAGCGCAATTTTATCAATTTCAAGATATTTTTATAGATTTGAAAACATTTTTATCAGTTTGGTGACATTTTAAAAATTCGCTAAATGTATTACTAAGTAGGATGGTTGGTCTGACAGATAAATGCTAACCAAACATCATTTCAGTACTCTCTTCTAATAAAACAAAAAAAAAATCATTGATATGTAGAAGACCCAAGCCACACGACCAACCCGAAGGTTTATGGCAGCTGTTTGTGTGCCGTTTATATCAATTTGGCGACATTTCCGTCAATTTGGCAAAGTTTAAGAAAAGTTGTCAAATTAGCGATATCCCTCCAAATTCGTAGCTTTGAATTTGCGGATCTGAATGAAACATTCTTATCCCGTTTCAATATACTAAATGAAAACACTACAATTGTATTAGAAGATATACCCGCTCTACTCTTTTTCTGTTTCAACAATCGGCTATATGAATTTATTAGCTAAACACAATATATGAGTTTAGTAGCTAAATACGATATAAGCTTGAAAACTCTTTGCCAAAATAAATGAAATTGATGTACGCAGTCAGCAATTAATATAATTAAAAGAAAAATCAAACCGTCCATTCATAAGATATACTTTTATATCCATTTATCCATTTATTCATTATTTAAATCGAAAAAAAATAATAAAAACATTAACAAATACATTTAATTTAATTGCGATGCCGAGCAACATGATATATCCTCCTAAAATGTTAAAATTTATCAACCACTAACAGCACACCCCTTATTCGTACGGAGTGTATAATTTAAAGAAACTTAAAGTTCGCAATCATGTGCAAATTCTGTTAAAATATTAAATTTATTGCTCCTAAAGAGAAGTTTAAGAATATATGTTCTCACTATGCAAAATTATCTTCACAATCAGATCTGAAGAATAAAACATCCTGCCCCCTTTTGTAAGCAAATTTACAGAAGAAAAAATAGGAATTGAATGAATATATGCAACCCCGTACTAATTATATTGTCGCAGATCAGAAAATATGCCAATGTGTTAGTAGAAGATTACCCGTTATTTGCCAAAATAAAAGAGATGACGTAATAAATTGAAAACATCAATAATATCCGTACTCTTTATAGCAGAAGGTCGTAATTGATTCCAATATATGCCAATATATATCAAAACATATGTCAATATACCTGTACTACTTATATTCTCGTAGTGTATTACGTGTATTTGTAGAAGATTCGTACAACATACAATATATGAGTTTAAACAATTTTTGTCATAATAAAATAATTGCATAATAACTTGAAAATATCAATAATCCTTGAATCAATAATCCCCGAAAATATAAATAATAATAATTTTTAAACCTGAAGACCGTAATTAATATTATCCAGTCAAAAATGCTATAAGAAAAATCAAATCGTTCTTTTCTAAAATATATTTTTATATCCATTTATTTATTATTCAAATCGAAAAAATAATTATTAAAATTAACAGACAGATTTAATTTAATTGCGTTTCTGAGTAACATGATATAAGATAGAATCTTATAACATACTAGCAGCATACCCGTTCTTCGTACGGAGTATATAATATAAAGAAACTTGAAATTCACAATCATGCCCAAATTCTTATAGTATACTAAATGACATGTTTAATCAAAATATTCTGTTAAAATATTTAATATAATGCTCCTAAAAAGAAGTTTAAGAATCTCTGTTCTCGCTATATAAAATTATCTTCATGGACATATCTGAAGAATAAAACATCTTGGACCCCTTATGTAAGCAAATATAAAAAAAAATATGGAATTGAATCAATATATGGAAAATAAAAGCGTTAAAATTGTATGGGACCCGTACTAATTATATACGCGAATATTAGAAAATATAACCTGTATTAGTAGATTACATGTATAAATTGAAAATACCAATAAACCCGTAATCTTTAAATCTGAAGACAGTCATTTATTCCAATATATGTCAAAATTAAAGTGCTAAAATTATATGGGAAGATATACACGTACTACTTATAATGTCCGATTATTAGTAGAAGATTACCCGTTTTGCAATATGAGTCACAAATGTTTTTTGGTAAAATACAACAGACGACGTAATAAATTGAATATATAATTAATCCCCTTAATCTTCATACCAGAAGACTGTACTTGATTCCAATATATATGCCAATATATGTCAAAATATATGCCAATATACCTGTACTACTTATATTCTCGTAGGTTAGAAGATATACCCGTGCATTCCTAGAAGATTACTCGTACAACGTACAATATGCGTGTGTCAGCAATTTTTGCCGCAATAAAACAATGGCGTAATAACTTAAAAATATCAATAATCCCTGAATCAATAATTCCGGAAAATATCAATAATAATAATGTTTAAACCTGAAGAGTATAATTGATATTATCTAGTCCAAAATGAAATGGCAATGAAATTTATTTTATATACATATCTTCATTATTCAAATCGGAAAGGATTTAATAAAAATCGTCTGCCGCATAAACACATTGGATTTAAATCCGTTGCTAAGCGACATGATATCATTTGCTTCAAATAAATTGGTAGAAAAAATATCGTCTAAATAGTTATATTTCTATGGAACATTTGGCGACAGTTTCGTCAAATTAGCGACATTTTAAAAAATCGCCAAATTTATCGCCAAGTGGGACTGTAGAACTGACAGTTCCACTTTGCGACAAATTGACGAAATATCATCACAATACTATCCCCTAACAAAAAACAATTAATATCATTTATGTAGCGCAATTTTATCAATTTCAAGATATTTTTATAGATTTGAAAACATTTTTATCAATTTGGTGACAATTTAAAAATTCGCTAAATGTATTACTAAGTAGGATGGTTGGTCTGGCAGATAAATGCTAACCAAACATCATTTCAGTACTCTCTTCTAACAAAACAAAAAAAAATTTCATTGATATGTAGAAGACCCAAGCCACACGACCAACCCGAAGGTTTATTGCAGCTGTTTGTGTGTCGTTTATATCAATTTGGCGACATTTCCGTCAATTTGGCAAAGTTTAAGAAAAGTTGTCAAATTAGCGATATCCCTCCAAATTCGTAGCTTTGAATTTGCAGATCTGAATGAAACATTCTTATCCCGTTTCAATATACTAAATGAAAACACTACAATTGTATTAGAAGATATACCCGCTCTACTCTTTTCCTGTTTCAACAATCGGCTATATGAATTTATTGGCTAAACA
Organism: Amaurobius ferox; assembly: GCA_951213105.1. NCBI lineage: Eukaryota > Metazoa > Arthropoda > Arachnida > Araneae > Amaurobiidae > Amaurobius > Amaurobius ferox. The sequence goes on from OX578148.1 coordinate 70,502,306, forward strand.
CAATATATGAGTTTAGTAGCTAAATAAGATATAAGCTTGAAAACTCTTTGCCAAAATAAATGAAATTGATGTACGCAGTCAGCAATTAATATAATTAAAAGAAAAATCAAACCGTCCATTCATAAGATATACTTTTATATCCATTTATCCATTTATTTATTATTTAAATCGAAAAAAAATAATAAAAACATTAACAAACACATTTAATTTAATTGCGATGCCGAGCAACATGATATATCCTCCTAAAATGTTAAAATTTATTAACCACTAACAGCACACCCGTTATTCGTACGGAGTGTATAATTTAAAGAAATTTAAAGTTCGCAATCATGTGCAAATTCTGCTAAAATATTAAATTTATTGCTCCTAAAGAGAAGTTTAAGAATATATGTTCTCACTATGCAAAATTATCTTCACGATCAGATCTGAAGAATAAAACATCCTGCCCCCTTTTGTAAGCAAATTTACAGAAGAAAAAATAGGAATTGAATGAATATATGCAACCTCGTACTAATTATATTGTCGCAGATCAGAAAATATGCCAATGTGTTAGTAGAAGATCACCCGTATTACAATATGCGTCTCAAAAATATTTGCCAAAATAAAAGAGATGACGTAATAAATTGAAAACATCAATAATATCCGTCCTCTTTATACAAGAAGGTCGTAATTGATTCCAATATATGCCAATATATATCAAAACATATGTCAATATACCTGTACTACTTATATTCTCGTAGATTAAAAGATATACACGTGTATTTGTAGAAGATTCGTACAACATACAATATATGAGTTTAAACAATTTTTGTCATAATAAAATAACTGCATAATAACTTGAAAATATCAATAATCCTTGAATCAATAATCCCCGAAAATATAAATAATAATAATTTTTAAACCTGAAGACCGTAATTGATATTATCCAGTCAAAAATGCTATAAGAAAAATCAAATCGTTCTTTTCTAAAATATATTTTTATATCCATTTATTTATTATTCAAATCGAAAAAATAATTATTAAAATTAACAGACAGATTTTATTTAATTGCGTTTCTGAGTAACATAAGATAGAATCTTATAACATGGTAAATATGTCATGTCTTATAACATAAACTGCGAAATTAAATAACGATTTTGATTTCTCTATACTTCTCATTGTTCCGTAAAAGCTTGTTTTAAATAAACCATGAACCATGGAGATAGATTTCCCCTTTAAATCATGTTTCAAACAATTCATGTTTTCAGAAAGTGACTAATTAACGCAAAAAACCTCCCATCAAACTCAGAGATTAAATTTTAATTTACTTTCAAACGATTTTCAAGCTTTTCGTTTGGATAAACCACGGAGTTAGGGAGTAGAACTCCTAGGAAAAAGTTCCGTTTTTCATTAATATCTCGACAACCCCAGGTCTTAGAAACTCGAAACTTGGACAAAATTTATGGGGGGATATTTCAAGGCTATTCACCAAATTTCATTAAATTCGGTTCAGCCGTTTTTCCGGGACGATGAGACAAACGAAAATTTCGTTTTTTACTAATATCTCGAGAACCACTGGTCGTAGAAACTCCAAACACGGATATAATTTTAAGTGGGGCTATTTCTGGGCTACCCACAAAATTTCATCAAATTCGGTTCAGCCGTTCTCCCGTGATGGTGTGACAAACAGACAGACAGACAGACAGACAGACAGACAGACAGACAGACAGACAGACAGACAGATTTTCATTTTTATTTATATAGACTAGCAGCATACCCGTTCTTCGTACGGAGTATATAATATAAAGAAACTTGAAATTCATAATCATGCCCAAATTCTTATAGTATACTAAATGACATGTTTAATCAAAATATTCTGTTAAAATATTTAATATAATGCTCCTAAAAAGAAGTTTAAGAATCTCTGTTCTCGCTATATAAAATTATCTTTATCGACATATCTGAAGAATAAAACATCTTGGACCCCTTATGTAAGCAAATATAAAAAAAAATATGGAATTGAATCAATATATGCAAAATAAAAGCGTTAAAATTGTATGGGACCCGTACTAATTATATACGCGAATATTAGAAAATATAACCTGTATTAGTAGATTACATGTATAAATTGAAAATACCAATAAACCCGTAATCTTTAAATCTGAAGACAGTCATTTATTCCAATATATGTCAAAATTAAAGTGCTAAAATTATATGGGAAGATGTACACGTACTACTTATAATGTCCGATTATTAGTAGAAGATTACCCGTTTTGCAATATGAGTCACAAATGTTTTTTGGTAAAATACAACAGACGACGTAATAAATTGAATATATAATTAATCCCCTTAATCTTCATACCAGAAGACTGTACTTGATTCCAATATATATGCCAATATATGTCAAAATATATGCCAATATACCTGTACTACTTATATTCTCGTAGGTTAGAAGATATACCCGTGCATTCCTAGAAGATTACTCGTACAACGTACAATATGCGTGTGTCAGCAATTTTTGCCGCAATAAAACAATGGCGTAATGACTTAAAAATATCAATAATCCCTGAATCAATAATTCCGGAAAATATCAATAATAATAATGTTTAAACCTGAAGAGTATAATTGATATTATCCAGTCCAAAATGAAATGGCAATGAAATTTATTTTATATACATATCTTCATTATTTAAATCGGAAAGGATTTAATAAAAATCGTCTGCCGCATAAACACATTGGATTTAAATCCGTTGCTAAGCGACATGATATCATTTGCTTCAAATAAATTGGTAGAAAAAATATCGTCTAAATAGTTATATTTCTATGGAACATTTGGCGACAGTTTCGTCAAATTAGCGACATTTTAAAAAATCGCCAAATTTATCGCCAAGTGGGACTGTAGAACTGACAGTTCCACTTTGCGACAAATTGACGAAATATCATCACAATACTATCCCCTAACAAAAAACAATTAATATCATTTATGTAGCGCAATTTTATCAATTTCAAGATATTTTTATAGATTTGAAAACATTTTTATCAATTTGGTGACATTTTAAAAATTCGCTAAATGTATTACTAAGTAGGATGGTTGGTCTGACAGATAAATGCTAACCAAACATCATTTCAGTACTCTCTTCTAACAAAACAAAAGAAAATTTCATTGATATGTAGAAGACCCAAGCCACACGACCAACCCGAAGGTTTATGGCAGCTGTTTGTGTGTCGTTTATATCAATTTGGCGACATTTCCGTCAATTTGGCAAAGTTTAAGAAAATTTGTCAAATTAGCGATATCCCTCCAAATTCGTAGCTCTGAATTTGCAGATCTGAATGAAACATTCTTATCCCGTTTAAATATACTAAATGAAAACAGTACAATTGTATTAGAAGATATACCCGCTCTACTCTTTTTTTTTTTTCAACAATCGGCTATATGAATTTATTGGCTAAACACAATATATGAGTTTAGTAGCTAAATACGATATAAGCTTGAAAACTCTTTGCCAAAATAAATGAAATTGATGTACGCAGTCAGCAATTAATATAATTAAAAGAAAAATCGAACCGTCCATTCATAAGATATAATTTTATATCCATTTATCCATTTATTTATTATTTAAATCGAAAAAAAATAATAAAAACATTAACAAACACATTTAATTTAATTGCACTAACAGCACACCCGTTATTCGTACGGAGTGTATAATTTAAAGAAACTTAAAGTTCGCAATCATGTGCAAATTCTGTTAAAATATTAAATTTATTGCTCCTAAAGAGAAGTTTAAGAATATATGTTCTCACTATGCAAAATTATCTTCACGATCAGATCTGAAGAATAAAACATCCTGCCCCCTTTTGTAAGCAAATTTACAGAAGAAAAAATAGGAATTGAATGAATATATGCAACCCCGTACTAATTATATTGTCGCAGATCAGAAAATATGCCAATGTGTTAGAAGATTACCCGTATTACAATATGCGTCTCAAAAATATTTGCCAAAATAAAAGAGATGACGTAATAAATTGAAAACATCAATAATATCCGTACTCTTTATACCAGAAGGTCGTAATTGATTCCAATATATGCCAATATATATCAAAACATATGCCTATATACCTGTACTACTTATATTCTCGTAGATTAAAAGATATACACGTGTATTTGTAGAAGATTCGTACAACATACAATATATGAGTTTAAACAATTTTTGCCATAATAAAATAATTGCATAATAACTTGAAAATATCAATAATCCTTGAATCAATAATCCCCGAAAATATAAATAATAATAATTTTTAAACCTGAAGACCGTAATTGATATTATCCAGTCAAAAATGCTATAAGAAAAATCAAATCGTTCTTTTCTAAAATATATTTTTATATCCATTTATTTATTATTCAAATCGAAAAAATAATTATTAAAATTAACAGACAGATTTAATTTAATTGCGTTTCTGAGTAACATGATATAAGATAGAATCTTATAACATGTTAAATATGTCATGTCTTATAACATAAACTGCGAAATTAAATAACGATTTTGATTTCTCTATACTTCTCATTGCTCCGTAAAAGCTTGTTTTAAATAAACCATGAACCATGGAGATAGATTTCCCCTTTAAATCATGTTTCAAACAATTCATGTTTTCAGAAAGTGACTAATTAACGCAAAAAATCTCCCATCAAACTCAGAGATTAAATTTTAATTCACTTTCAAACGATTTTCAAGCTTTTCGTTTGGATAAACCACGGAGTTAGGGAGTAGAACTCCTAGGAAAAAGTTCCGTTTTTCATTAATATCTCGACAACCCCAGGTCTTAGAAACTCGAAACTTGGACAAAATTTATGGGGGGATATTTCAAGGCTATTCACCAAATTTCATTAAATTCGGTTCAGCCGTTTTTCCGTGATGATGAGACAAACGAAAATTTCGTTTTTTACTAATATCTCGAGAACCACTGGTCGTAGAAACTCAAAATACGGATATAATTTTAAGTGGGGCTATTTCTGGGCTACCCACAAAATTTCATCAAATTCGGTTCAGCCGTTCTCCCGTGATGGTGTGACAAACAGACAGACAGACAGACAGACAGACAGACAGACAGACAGACAGACAGACAGACAGATTTTCATTTTTATTTATATAGATTAAATATGTCATGTCTTATAACATAAACTGCGAAATTAAATAACGATTTTGATTTCTCTATACTTCTCATTGTTCCGTAAAAGCTTGTTTTAAATAAACCATGAACCATGGAGATAGATTTCCCCTTTAAATCATGTTTCAAACAATTCATGTTTTCAGAAAGTGACTAATTAACGCAAAAAATCTCCCATCAAACTCAGAGATTAAATTTTAATTCACTTTCAAACGATTTTCAAGCTTTTCGTTTGGATAAACCACGGAGTTAGGGAGTAGAACTCCTAGGAAAAAGTTCCGTTTTTCATTAATATCTCGACAACCCCAGGTCTTAGAAACTCGAAACTTGGACAAAATTTATGGGGTGATATTTCAAGGCTATTCACCAAATTTCATTAAATTCGGTTCAGCCGTTTTTCCGTGATGATGAGACAAACGAAAATTTCGTTTTTTACTAATATCTCGAGAACCACTGGTCGTAGAAACTCAAAACACGGATATAATTTTAAGTGGGGCTATTTCTGGACTACCCACAAAATTTCATCAAATTCGGTTCAGCCGTTCTCCCGTGATGGTGTGACAAACAGACAGACAGACAGACATACAGACAGACAGACAGACAGATTTTCATTTTTATTTATATAGACTAGCAGCATACCCGTTCTTCGTACGGAGTATATAATATAAATAAACTTAAATTTCACAATCGTGCAAATTCCTATAGTATACTAAATTGCATTTTTAATCTAAATATTCTGTTAAAATATTTAACATAATGCTCCTAAAAAGAAGTTAAGGAATGGCTGTTCTCGTTATTCAAAATTATCTTCACGGGTAGATCTGAAGAATAAAATATCCTGGCCTTTTTGAAAGCAAATTTATAAAAAGTATGGAATTGAATCAATATATGCAAAATAATAGCGTATTGTATGGGACCCGTACTACTTATATACGCGAATATTAGAAGATATAACCTGTATTAGTAGATTACATATATAAATTGAAAATATCAATAAATCCGTAATCTTTAAATCAGTAGGCAATAATTAATTCCAATATGTGCCGAAATGAAAGTGCTAAAATTATATGGGAAGATAAACCCGTACTACTTATAATGTCATAGATTAGAAGATATGTCCTAGTGTTAGTAAAAGATTACCCGTATTATAATATGTAGTCTGAAAATTTTTTACCAATATATAACAGATTACTTAATAAATTTAAAATATCAATAATCCCTGCCATCTTCATACCGGAAGGCTTGATTTCAATATATGCCAATATGCATGTACTACTTATATTCTCTTAGATTAGAAGATATACCCGTGCATTTGTAGAAGATTACTCGTACAACGTACAATACATGAGCGACATGTTATGATTTGCTGCAAATAAATTGGTGGTCAAAATATCGTCTGAATATCTCTAATGAAAGTTTGGCGACATTTTAAAAAATCGCCAAATTTATCGCCAAGTGGGACTGTAGAACTGACAGTCCCACTTGGCGATAAATTGACGGACCATCATCAAAATATTATCCCCTAAAAAAACACAATTTCGTTTATTTAGGGCAATTTATCAATTTCAAAATATTTTTATGGATTTATAAATATTTTTATCAATCTGGTGACATTTTAAAAAATCGCCAAATTTATCGCCAAGTGGGACTGTAGAACTGATAGTCCCACTTGGCGATAAATTGACGAACCATCATCAAAATATCATCCCCTAAAAAAACACAATTTCGTTTATTTAGGGCAATTTATCAATTTCAAAATATGTTTATGGATTTATAAATATTTTTATCAATTTGGTGACATTTTAAAAATTCGCTAAATATGTTACTAAGTAGGGCGGTTGGACTGACAGACAAATGCTAACGAAACACCATTTCAGTACTTTCTTTTAACAAAACAAAATAAATTACATTGATTTACGTCATTTTTATCAATTTGAGGACATTTCAATCATTTTGGTAACTTTTATGAAATTTGCCAAGTTAGCGATATCCAGACAAATTCGTAGCTCTAAATTCGCAGATCTGAATAAAATATCGTGATCAAGTTTGTATATACTAAATGAAAACACTAAAATATTGTTAGAAGATATACCCATTTTACTCTTTTTCTGTTTAAACAATTGGATAAATGAATTTATTGGGTAAACAAAATATGAGTTTATTAGCTAAACACAATATATAAGCTTAAAACCTCTTTGCTAAAATAAATGAAAGTGGTGTATGCAGTTCGCAATTAATATAATTCAAAAAAATCAAACCGTTCATTTATAAGATATATTTCAATACCCATTTATTTAATATTCAAATCGAAAAAATAATAATAATCATTAGCAAACATATTTAATTTCATTCCTTGGCCGAGCAACACGATATAAAATAGAATCTTCCTCATAAAATGCGAAATTAAATAACCATTTTAATATCTTTATACTTCTAATCGTTGAGTAAAAGCTTGTGAAATAAAAACATGGAGGTAGATTTTTCCATTTAAATTCATGTTTCAAACAATTCATGCTTTCAGATAGTGACTATTTAATGCAAAAATCCTGCATCAAACTCAAAAATAGAGTTTTAATTCCCTTTGACGTTTTAAGCAAACGATTTTTATCCTTTGCGTTTGGATAAACCACGGAGTTGGAGAGTAGAACTCCTATAAAAAAAGTTCCGTTTTTCATTAATATCTCGACAACCCCTGGTCTTAGAAACTCGAAACTGGGACAAAATTTATGGGGGGCTATTTCAAGGCTATCCACTAAATTTCATTAAATTCGGTTCAAACGTTTTTCCGTGATGATGAGACAAACGAAAATTTCGTTTTTTACTAATATCTCGAGAACCACTGGTCGTAAAAACTCAAAACACGGACTAAATTTTAAGTGGGGCTATTTCTAGGCTACCCACAAAATTTCATTAAATTCGGTTCAGCCGTTCTCCCGTGATGATGGGACAAACAGACAGACAGACAGACAGACAGACAGATTTTCATTTTTATTTATATAGATTATACAAGGGCTATTTTTAAATTAAGTTGAATAGCCCACTTTTACAACTAGTGTTTGCAATTTCACCCCAGTAGCTCAACAGTAGAACCTCGACCAGCCAGTTCGAAGATTCAGGGTTCGATTAATGGTTGGAGCAGCGAGGCTATTTACAATGGCGCCCGAACAAATATAACATGTGGGTTAGAGAAAAGATGTCGGAGGTCTGAAAGTCACCCTAGTACGACTTGCGCGGATACATTGGTATGGGAGATTGAGCGCCGATTTCAAATCCGGAGGATAACGACCACGCAGTAAGCTAACCTGGAGGATAAAGATAGAATCACGAGGCTTACCTGAGGTAAAAATAACAGAAAGTAATCAGTCAGATTATCAATTGCACGCCAATCTGGTATTGGAGAGTGGGTAATGCAGAGTCCATTTTGACAATGAAAGCTTTCAATTCCGTCCTTGTAGCTGAACGGTAAAGCGTCGACTAGTCAGTTTGAAGATATAGTATTTGATTCCCAGTTAGGGCAGCCTGATACTTTACAAAGTTCATCGTTAATCATCTAGCATCGTTGGCACTGTATGAATTTTTGGAGATATCACATAAGATTTTATTAACTATTGAATAATAAGCAAATATAAACTTAAAATTCAATTGCGTTCGCTAAAAGCAGAAGCTTATTAATTTTTTAATTATATACTGATTTTAACAAACTTATTTGAGTTTTATGGTTTAGCTGCAATTTGTGTCGTACGCAGAAATAAACTCATCAAACTCAACAAACCACAATTTTTCCAAATATTTTTACTAATTAATATAGTCGGCCTTACCACTCAGTTATTATAAAATTCTTGGAATATTAGACTTGAACACTGTAAGACTCGGTTGAGTAATTTAGTTAATGAATTGTCCAGTACTCCATGTTTGTTCGCGGTTTGGCAGAACGCCCTGTAACCCCCTTCCCTTCCTTTCTTCGTTCTATTTTTGGGGGGTTCTTATCTATCGCTTATATCCTTTTCGTCTTTTTGGGTTTCAATTATTCTTGTTCTGACCTGACTCATCTTGCATGGATATTCATGTTGTGTTTTACCGCACGCAAATGCTGCGTGTTATTTGTCGTTTCCGATTGGCTGGGCGATTCTTCAGGATGTTTTCTGATTGGTTCTCCCCTTAACCAGTTCTTGGATATATAATGTCCCGGCTTCTTTCTTTTACAACTATTCTTCATTTGGGCTTCGGGTTTGTTGATTCTCTTGCACTAACGAAAGGGATCCAGCGTATGCTCGAAACAGCTGCCCTATAACGCCATGTCAAGGATATGTAAAATAAGTTTTATAATAAGTCGAGATAATTGAGGAAATAAAGTCTCCAAACGAGTTTCAACATATTAAGTTTTATATTTCTCATCAGCAAAGTACAATATAAATTTTCTTGAACATCTTGGCAACTATCGTCTACGCAACAAATCAAACGAATATATTTCACAAGGGCCTCATATTAAAAATTGTTAAAACGTTTTAAGATGTCCTAAAACCTATATTGACATCAAAATCTCGAAATTGAAAATTTTCGTGCAAAATAATACTTTATCTGTATTTAACTCTATAACAAAAAAATCGACGCACCAAGAAAGAGTTGTCCGATTGTGATAAAAATTGGTGGATGTGAAGAACATGCATAGAAAAAGAAACGATTAAAATTTCAGAACAATTTAATGATTTAGAGTTTGATCCTACACAAAGGGAAGAAGTCAATTAGGCGTCGGTCCACCTGTGGCCTGGATGCAAGATGTCACTCGGCGTGGCATAGACTGATAAAGTTCACGGATGGTGTCCTGCGAAATGTCTCGCCAAATTGTCTCCGACTGTAGGGATAAATCATCAATTTTCCGGGATGGTTGCAATCGCCTTCCCATAACGTCCCAAAAGTGCTTTATGGGAGAGAGATCAGGAGCCCTAGCTGGCCAAGGAAGTGTTGGGCAAGCTTGAAGAATTCATAGCAACACGCGCCGTATGCGGCCGGGCGTTATCTTGTTGAAAAGTCAGTCCAGGGTGTTACAAAAGGAACGGTAACACAACCGGTCGTAGAATGTTGTCTACGTATCGCTGTGCTGTCACTGTGCCAGAAATGACAACCAAAGGGGTCGGGCTATCAAAGGAAATGGCTCCCCAGACCATAGCGCTATTTTGTGGGCATGTGTGGCGTGCGATAGTAAGCGCATGAACCCCACGCTGCCCTGGACGTCTCCAGACACTTCTGTGGTTGTCGTCAGGACACAGTTAGAAACGGGATTCGTCACTAAAGACTCAAAAGGTATTTCATACGAAATTTCATTACAATCGCACAACTCCTTCTTGGTGCGTCGATTTTTTGTTATAGAGTGTATATTCTCTAGTATGATAAAGTGAAGTATGCAATAATCCTATTACTTCTATAATTATTTGACTTTCATTGACATGGTAATCCATGACATTCACTGACACCTATATGATTCATTTACAACTCAATGTTTAAAGATTTGAAACAATAATAAAACACAAAAAAATTTTGGGCATATTTTCCAAGAAAGATCTAATACACAGCAATACATTTGAATACATTCTTTCAAACCATTTTGTTGTATTACCAATTTTCTTATAATATCTGCTGAAATAACTATCACATCCAAGATTTATGTTGCAGTCATAAATCACTTTCATAATAAACGGATTAAATTAGTCAAGATACAATTTCCATATTAGCGTCGCAAAAAAACATGACTTATATTTTCAAAACTTATTCAAAGGGAGTTAGTTTATAGTTGGTTTGTATCCATGTTCGTAGAACGTAATCGGAAGACATTTTTCTACAAGAGACGTTGATGGATGACAGCCCCGAAGTCATTTTTCATTGGCACAAAGCACTATTTAAATATTTTTAAAATTGCTCGCATATTTTATAAGGAATGCTCAACACATTTAGCCAAAACTTTCAATGCTAAAGTGCGAATACACTATTTTATATTTAATTTAATAAAGTATGGAGAAACTGAGATGTAGCAAAGTTTTAAGAATTAAGGAAGACTAAATAAGTATATATTCATTTATTGTCTGAAAGTTAGTTATAATACTGCAGATTATTTATAATTATTTCATACAAACTTATTTTTGATGTTCCTATTTGTTATTTTTACTTTCCTTACATACATAATATAACGTACAGGGAAGGTATTGTGACTGGCTAAAAAAATCGAATTTGAGATGTTATATATATATATATATATATATATATATATATATATATATATATATATATATATATGCTGGGTGTCTCAAAAAGATTGAAATGGGCTTTAATTCTTTACCTGTTGGAGATAAGTGGGCAATGTAAATTGAAAAAATGTTGAAAGTTATGTTGGAAATAAGACTACGTTAATGAAATAGTCCTCCCTTAATTTTCAAAAAGTTACACTTTTTAAACTTTTATACGACCTCTTTAGACAAATTTTGTCAATCAGAATTTTTTTTATTTTTAATGAAACAAGATCATTAAAAAAACCCGAATATCTGTATCTTTAAAATCAACTGAATTATGATATAGGAAAAAATCTGACTTATTCCACTTTTCCGAACCATGTGAAAGGCTGTTTCATCAGTGAAAATAGGGATCATAAACAAATTCACGATGGAAATTGTTTCGATTAAAAATACGTTAATATGTGTCAAAATGTTTTATCACAAATGCATCTAAATAAAGCATTACACAGACAGAGATCATATAAAGCAGTGGTACTCACTATACGGTTGGGTATTCTATGTATTATCATCTTGTTTTACCTTTTCTGTGATATGTCACTAATTTACATTTCTAATTTGATATATGGTTCCCATTCACAATGTTTAATTTTCAATTAAATATAACTCGCTCAATTTTAAAAATACAGATATACGGGTATTTTTAATAATCTTGTTGCATAAAAAATAAAAAAAAATCTGATTGACCCAATTCCTCTAAAGGGATCGTTTAAAAATTTAAAAAGTGTACCTTTTTGAAAATGAATGGGAGAACTATTTCATTAACGTAGTCTTATTTCCTACCTCACTTTCAACATTTTTGCAATTTACATTGCCCACTTACCTCTAACAGGTAAAGAATTAAAGCGCGCCTCAAACTTATATATATATATATATATATATATATATATAAAGTTTGGAAGGCAGTTTGTATGTGTGCACGCGTGTGTGTATGTATATTAATTTATACCTGCGTATGTATATATTTACGATAGCATGTGTTTGTCTGTGAAACTGTGAATGCGATATCTCGGGAACGAATTAAGCGTTTCGAAAATAATTGGATGATATCATTTTAATCAATGAATATCAAACGCGATTGAATGTATGACCCCCCCCCCAATCTTCGAATACATGTTTGATAAAATCAGAACATTTAACAACCTAATAATCATTTTCAATATAAAATTTAATAGAAAACGGCAGTAGTAGGTGTTAAAAAATAGATTATCTTTCAACAAGCAATATTTTGCAGCAAATCTGTTAACACCATTCTTGTAGATCTACTTCGTTCCATTTACGAGGAAATATACTTTATGTACTAGTTTTGTAGATTATACTTTAAGTACTAGTTTTGTAGAATATTCTTTATGTACTAGTTTTGTAGAATATACTGCATGTACTAGTTTTGTATTTTGAAACCAACTAATTCGCCAATAATCATTATTTTACGGTATGTTCATTAACGGTTAATTGTATTTTGGATGAGGATTTCGCAAGGGAGTATGAATAGGTCAATTTGTTCAGACTCATAAATTACCAAGAGAATAAAATTTCAATTTACGTGGTGTTAATCCAATGACAAAATAATTGTGCTATTGTCGCGAACGTTTTGGTATACTCGACAGAGAAGACAAAGTTTTGAAATCAAACACATTTATTAAACATGAAATAACAAGGCAGTTGATCGAAAACAGTGGAGTACAAGCATTTCTCGCAATAACTCAGAGTTACACTCGGTAGGGTGACCATTAAGAACACCCCTGGAGGAAGAGGAACCAAGAGAATACACATATTTTCTGATACATAAAATAAACACAATATTCCTCATATTATACTTGACATTTATATATCACATTTGTATACTTTGAACATATACGACATTTTCATATAACATCATCAATGATTCGATGCTCACGAGGATTTGACAATTAACACTCTATTCGTTAGGTGGAAGACTAAATATATATAAAACTTTACCTCGTCTCTTTTAAATATAACATTTACAATTCTGTACCATGGGAAAGGATATCAGGATGGACTCTCGGCATAAACTCATCGAGATTCTTGCGCAGAACAAAATCCATAATGGTCGGGAAACTTGACTACACAACATCATGCTGGCGGAATTCGACATCTTGGTTGGTTACGGAGATTGGTTGATTCGTACCTTAGGACACAAGGAGGAGTCAGGCAAATACAAATCGCTGTAAAATGAGCTTTCCCTCTAGCCCTATTAGCGATTCAAGCCGACCAGTGAAAGAACCATTTTCTCTTTTCACAAGACTCATTATTCCATTACTACCAGGCTGATTCATTTAAAAACACGAGTGACTCATCTCTGAACCGAGCCAAACGACTCTACGCACAACTTGTCGAACTATGTTACATATTTTAATCACATCCTTCCACTTTCAAAATTAATCCACCTTTTCTTAAAATTCGCGATCATACGCGAATCAAACACACACGTCTACATTTTTCCACGACTCCTTCCACACTGCTTCCAAAATCCTTTTTCAAACGCGCGCGTGCGCAAAACCTGCAAGTTCCCAACTAGCGACTGAGAAGCGAAAATACAAAACTATTACTATTTTTCTGGAACATAAACACTTTTGCGATTTTAGAGTTCACTTCCCTTAAAAGTCAATGTAATTGAAAACATGTAGAAAAGACATTTACATTTCGAAATTGACACTTTCAATCACACAGAAATAAAACAATACTTTAATATACAATTTTAACACAGAGGTGTGAAAGCCTTATCACACTCCTTCGGGGCCCGGGAGAAAAATTTCCTGCAAAGCGGGGAATTTTTCCGCACAATACTAGGAAAATACCTGCATTAAGTTCCCAATGACATATGTTCCATTGAGAGGAATTTAGTGTAAATTTTGAGCGATGTACATGTACATCAAAGAAAAAAAAACAAAAACAAACAAGATCATGACCAGCATAATAACCAAAATCCAAGAGTGGCCTAAAGTTTGACTCGTGAGTCAAAAAAAATAAGTCTCAATACAAGCATAGACCTTTACAAGACAACACCAAATTAACAAGACACAAATGATGAAATTGCCCCTTTTAAAATTTAAACACTAATACATTTTCTGGTGAGTACCACAGAGACATGAAAATTTAATTTACTCAACTCACAAAAAGTTTAACTAAACAAAAAGTTTTCTTTCTTCAAAAATTTTACAATTAAAATTCTATAAATTTACTTTTCACAGAAATCAATTTATTAACTATTATCCAACCTTGCCAACAAATTACTTTAAAATACATTTAAAAAAATTACTAATTTAGAAAATGAGACAAATTTTCAAACCAAGAATGTTGATCAGGCACCCAGGCAAGAAACAAGTCCATTAGAAAGTTGCAAACCTAGAGGTGGCGGTACCCCCAACCAATAAGTCAACAAACACCAAAAGACAAAAAAAAATTTCTAAAATTTACTAGACCTTTAAATTAAAAAAAAATCATTCACACATTCATAAAATAAAACAGAGATAAAAATTATCAGTTATCCTTAAAAATCCTTACCAAAACTCTAATCCATCAAGTACTTAATTATCTTAAAATTACTTTAAAACATTACTGCTTATCATTAAAGTAAAGCAAAAAAAAAATTATTATTTAAGTATTTAGAATTTTAAAACACTACTTCAACCTGATTAACATGGCACTCACATTCAGAAAGCTGCACTGGCACAGAACTTGCAGTACAGAACATTCAGCTGACTGACACATAAAGCAAATTACACAGAAGTTCAGAAATATTGGATCCATTTTAACATAGCATACAGTTTTGCAAAACATTTTGTGAAACAATTGAAAATATAATATTATGAATGACCTGAGACTCATTCACTACCGGTGCTAGATCTGCTTTGCATTTGGCACATGCATTCGTATGGAACTCTTTCGGTTTACAGTCCTCTACCACACGAACGTTTTTTTCACTACTCATCTGCGAGTCAGGCACAGCAATACGCTTTGCGACACTACTTAGGTTTGAGTCTGCACTTTCCGACTCATTTGCCGGTTCATGATTTGAAATCGAAAGTAAATTATTCGTACATTGATAACCAACAAAAGGAATGGAAGAGTTTGAAAAATTAAAACAGAAGTGATTATAATCTATAATAGCATTATGTTTATGTAAAAACTTGTTACCAAGGATTACATTATATGAAATAGGAGCTGGTGATTTTAACACAAAAAATTCGGTAGGGAATCTTTCTTTTCCCAAATTTAGCGAAATAGTGGCTAAACATTCAACTTTAGTATCTTGTGAACTAAAGCTACGCAAAATTGTTGGTTTGTATGTTAGCAACATATGTGCAATGGGTACAGTATTTAAAGCTTCCTCATACACTAAATTAATTGAACTACCCGTATCAATCAATATTGACACTTCACTGCTCACTAATTTTCCTTTTATAATAGAAGAAGATGACAAAGAATTTGTAATATTATGACAAATATTATTTTCCTCAAAATGTGATGTTTGCCTATCAAAAGTTTTTCTATTATTATAATTGTGCATGGGATATCTACTCTGATTCCCAGAAGAATGATTTTTGGAATTTTGCAAAGATTTATATGACTCCTTATTTTTATAATTTTGCGTTCCTTGCTTTCTATACTTCCACTCATTTGCAGACATTTGCCCTCTGTGTCTTTCACCCTGGTGATACCTAGTTCCAGGACTGGTATAAATTTTCCTACATTTTATACCGTACACATCTCTTTTTTGAAAAACCTTTTTCCAACACTGTTCTTGAACGTGACCTAATTTACCACATTTGTCACACTTTGGACGCGGTGAACGCTTTTCGTTAACTTTATCTGAATTAAACTTAAATTTTTCTATTTTACCCCTAAGAAATTCAATGTCCCTTTCCTGTCCTAACACTTTTCTTTTTAAATCTGACATACTTTCACTTTGATCTGGTGTGAGAACATATTTTTCTGGTGTGAGAACACCTTTTTTTGTAAGTACCGGATTAGTCAAGTACATAGCATTATTTTCATTTAAAATAGATTCCTCAAGAATTGCAAGTTTTCTAGCCGAATAAAAATCTCTAGGGTTTTGTGACAACACCAATCTTTTTAGTTCCGGATATAAACCATTAATAAATGAAGTTTTTAAAAGTGTTTGCCTGATTTTATTCTCACTTTCGGAATCTACATCTTCCGGAACAACCTTAAATGAAGCAGCTTCGATTCTCATCGAAAACTGTTTAACCGACTCATTTGGTCTCTGTGTAAAGTTCACGAGTGAAATTATGTTTTTAGTAACATTTTCGGTCACTTCAAAATGATCTTTCAAAATGTGAATAATTTCCTGCAAATTTTTACAATTTCTGTGCTTTGGATTCTCTTCAATCAATCTATTTGCTTCCCCCTCTAAATTCAATCTCAAACAAACTAATTTGTCACACTCACTCCAGTTTGCATGAGTGGCTACTAAATTTAACTTTTCCAAAAACTGTGACAACGAAAGCTCTGAATTTCCCGAGAATTTTGGAATATGATGTGCGAACTTAGGTGTGAAAATATGGAATGATTTTAACATGTTATCATTTACCGATGAAGCACTGTTTTGATTTGGCAAAGTGCCAGAAGAAGAATTCAGACATACCGGCGATTTATCTGATATATTTTCCTCATTAGATTTAGCTTTGTGGCTAACATTTTTAACTTTACTTCTAGAATTAACAGTATCCGACTCAGTAGCAATATCAAGCGACAAATTCAAGGAGGAATTTAATTTTTTACTTGAATTTTTACTCATCTTACCGACATTTACTTTTTTGTTTCTAGTAATTGGAGCCATTTTGCATAACAATCAAATATACTCGTATAGTTTAACACAATATGCAATTGCAATGTTCTTAAACAGTATTTACAATAAAATCAGTTTTTATCAAATCAAATGACATAAATATGCAAACAAATCAATTTTTTTTATCAAATGGCACATATCAAATTCCAAGAACACTCGTTTTTGAGAATACCGAAAACAGAACATGGAACTCTGTTTACTTAAGAAAACACTCATTTTAGCACAACGGTAATTTTTAACCTTCAAAATTTCAATTCTTAAGAAAATTTTTTAAAAATTTTAATTCTCTCAGCTCTTCCCCACTCACCGAGAAAAGTAACGGCACCAATTCTGTCGCGAACGTTTTGGTATACTCGACAGAGAAGACAAAGTTTTGAAATCAAACACATTTATTAAACATGAAATAACAAGGCAGTTGATCGAAAACAGTGGAGTACAAGCATTTCTCGCAATAACTCAGAGTTACACTCGGTAGGGTGACCATTAAGAACACCCCTGGAGGAAGAGGAACCAAGAGAATACACATATTTTCTGATACATAAAATAAACACAATATTCCTCATATTATACTTGACATTTATATATCACATTTGTATACTTTGAACATATACGACATTTTCATATAACATCATCAATGATTCGATGCTCACGAGGATTTGACAATTAACACTCTATTCGTTAGGTGGAAGACTAAATATATATAAAACTTTACCTCGTCTCTTTTAAATATAACATTTACAATTCTGTACCATGGGAAAGGATATCAGGATGGACTCTCGGCATAAACTCATCGAGATTCTTGCGCAGAACAAAATCCATAATGGTCGGGAAACTTGACTACACAACATCATGCTGGCGGAATTCGACATCTTGGTTGGTTACGGAGATTGGTTGATTCGTACCTTAGGACACAAGGAGGAGTCAGGCAAATACAAATCGCTGTAAAATGAGCTTTCCCTCTAGTCCTATTAGCGATTCAAGCCGACCAGTGAAAGAACCATTTTCTCTTTTCACAAGACTCATTATTCCATTACTACCAGGCTGATTCATTTAAAAACACGAGTGACTCATCTCTGAACCGAGCCAAACGACTCTACGCACAACTTGTCGAACTATGTTACATATTTTAATCACATCCTTCCACTTTCAAAATTAATCCACCTTTTCTTAAAATTCGCGATCATACGCGAATCAAACACACACGTCTACATTTTTCCACGACTCCTTCCACACTGCTTCCAAAATCCTTTTTCAAACGCGCGCGTGCGCAAAACCTGCAAGTTCCCAACTAGCGACTGAGAAGCGAAAATACAAAACTATTACTATTTTTCTGGAACATAAACACTTTTGCGATTTTAGAGTTCACTTCCCTTAAAAGTCAATGTAATTGAAAACATGTAGAAAAGACATTTACATTTCGAAATTGACACTTTCAATCACACAGAAATAAAACAATACTTTAATATACAATTTTAACACAGAGGTGTGAAAGCCTTATCACACTATTGATCTTTCACACCATTAGTACTTTTTCTACAATGCATGTCACTGCATAAGGATGGTATTGGCATCATGTAGAAAATCGCAACTCGAGTTTTCGAGGGATGTATGTATGGAAAAACGAAAATGTATGTTAACGTGTGTGTCTGTACATTTGCCCAATATATGTATCGACTTTAACTCAAGAACTATATGACAAAATTTCGCAAAATTTTATAGGTAAGTCACATATGGGTCACTATAATACGGATTAGACTTTGATACAATTCGGAAAATACCGATTTTTTTTTGCTTTTTTGCAAAATAGCACGAAAAAATTGTCAAAATCTAAAGTAAAATACGACGCATATACAAATGTGCCTATTACGTGCTTGTTTTATACAAACTTTTTCACGATAAAAAGAATAAGACCAACCTCATTACACTAGAACTAGCCGTTCTCGAGATATTTTAGTTTTTGTGCACTCTTGCTACTCCTACTTTGAAAATACGCCCAGTTAATAAAAACGAAAATTGAACTTCAATCGCAAATTCAGTGTAATTTCAGAGAATTATGTCATTATTTTGTGCAATTAATCTCAATTTACCGAATTATTTAAGAAATAAAGATAAAATGGATTTCAATCTGTAAGGAAAGTCATGTACTTACCATATCAGATTTTTTTGTTATCAAAAAAGTAAAATCATTGCAATATGTACGGAAATTCATGTTCTGTCAGCATCAAATCCGCCCTCCCCCCCCCCTAAAATACACAGTAATGTAAGGAGAAAGTATTGTGATAGGGACAAATATCCGTGCTTGGATCCCAGATTTGATGGATCTACACATTTTAAGCATCCCTGAATATGAATCAAACAATTTGATGGGAAATACATCTATGCATTTTAATCATGGTTATGTGTATTTTGTATTAATGTTTATGTATCTGTCTATGTAACCGATATATTTTAAAAAATAATACAAATAATACAAGAATGATACACATAATGCAGGAAATAATCAAAATTTATACCGTAATTGCAATCGGATTTTGGTCTAGATAAGGTTTGTATGACACAAATAATACATATGGAATACTCTCAATGTTGGTGTGCTATAGCGAGAGTTGAGGATTCAAAGCGAGTGCTGAGTCTGGAAAGCGAGCATTGAGGATGGAAATAGAGTGTTGAGGTGGATCATTCTGTAAATTTTTGTTTATGGAAAAAATTCCAAACAAGTGTGAGTGTGTGTGTGTGGGGGGGGGGCTTATATGGTGACCGGGTCCAGGTAGTCTTAGGGTTACAACTTCCTTTGACCAAGACATTGCATTACTGGCCAAATGCAATCGCCGAGGTAACCAACTCTTCGAGTAATAGCAAAGTCGATATCCACAAGTACTCTGGGGCGAAAACTACATGACAAAATAACTCCGTGTTTGAGTACCATGACTGTGTAGACTATGAGCGCTAAGGCCAGAGAAGCACGATTAAATAGTAGAAGACCCAGACCGTCCGACTCGTCCAGAGGACTAAGAGCAACTATTTGGACGGCCGGGCACGATTAAATAGTGTCGAAAGTATGCAATATGGAAATGTATGCATAATGTCGAATAGTATGCACAATAATAATGTCGAAAGTATGCACAATGGTCGAATGTTCTTGCTCTTTACAGATGAATCGCGATTTGCCCTAAACTCAGACAATAAACCGGTAAGGATCTTTAGAGAACGAGGATCATATAAGCAGCCCAATATCATATTTGAAAATTACTCCTTTGGTCGTCATAGTTTGTTGGCGCAGACTGTATTGGCTTTGTCACTGTCTTTCATGTTTTCACAGGATTTACTGTGTTGCAAAAATAGATCGGGATCAAGTCTTTGAATCCGTCGTGATACTGTACCCTGAAGCAGTGAGTCAATTTTTTTTTGTTGACTGGTAACTCTAGTCCACACAGTGCAGGTATAATAGACGAGTACATAGAGAGCCAAGGAATTCCTCATATACAGTGGCCAGCGTGTACTTCCGATCTCAATCTCATCAAAAATCATTGAGATGCTCATCTACTTCGGATACACCAAGCCTTCTCTTTCGGATTCGCAATGTATTTTCATTTTAGTTTCTTCGACACGGGGTAGTTACTATGAAGTTCCGGCTTCTTCTGGCTTAAAGGGAGTTTTTTTTAACACTTTTCAACAAAGTTGATAAGTGTTTATGACTTTGTTCATTCTGTCTGTCTGACCGTTAGCACGATAACTGCCGTAAAAATGACTTAATCAAAATGAAATTTTAGTATGTTGTTCAGACGGTCTGTAGAACCTATCGGAATATAAATGAATAATATCACCCAATTAGTTTTGGATTGAACCCGGGTTGAAAAAATGAAATACATTGAACCCTATGCGACCTAATTTTTCAAACATTTTTTAAGCGGGTTTAAAATTCACAAATTGCTTCAAAAATTTTAGGTAATATTTAAATTATCCCATAAAATATACAAAAAAAATTTAGCAAAATATATTCAGTAGTTTTTTAAATAAAAATTTAAATAATAATTAGACCTCGGTGCATCTACATGCTGAAACAACGCAATTACAATAGAGTTAAAATGATCATCCAAATTTGATTATTTCTACAACGAAGCCTATTTTTCACTTATGTAAAATGTAAATAACAAAATATGAAGAATGAGTTGTACAAGAATTGCTGCATTTCTTTAACGCAAAATTATTTATCTCATGGAGTCTGCATAGCTGATATGAATGAAATATTCATTGCTCTTACAGATAAAAGGACGATTTTTTGCGAAGAAGTTTTAAGCATAGAGTTTAATTACTTGTAGGTCCATGGTCTTAAGTTTTAAAATAAAATAAATTATTTTAGTACTGTGATGAATGAAATGAATGGGAAAATGTTATGAATGAAATGCTGCTTTTATAGAGAGAGCCAGGCGTGTTATTATTAGCACTTTACAACAAAGTTGAAAAGTGTTTATGACTCTGTTCATTCTGTCTGTCTGTCTGTGTGTCTGTCTCTCTGTCTGTCTGTCCGTTAGCACGATAAGTGCCGTAAAAATGACTCAATCAAAATGAAATTTTAGTATGTTGTTCAGACCGTCGGTAGGACCTATAATAAATGAATATAAATGAATAATATCACCCAATTAGTTTTGGATTGAACCCGGGTTGAAAAAATGAAATACATTGAACCCAATGGGACCAAATGTTTCAAACATTTTTTAAGCGGATTTAAATTTCACAAATTGCTTCGAAAATTTTAGGTAATATTCAAACTGTTCCATAAAATATATAAAAAAAAATCAGCGAAATACATTCAGTAGGTTTTTAAATAAAAATTAAAATAATAATTACACCTCTTACATGAAGCGATCACGTGACCATGATATGAAACGATCACGTGACCAACTTCAAAATATAATACGGCATCCATCTTGTCTCAACATCGTCATTTTTAAAGTTCTTTTTAATTCATATTGAGGGTTGTATTCGTCGTAAAACCTCTTTATTTACGCTTAAATTCTGTGCATCTACATACTGAAACAACGCAATGATGATATATTAGAGTTTAAATGAGCATCCAACTTTGATTATTTCTCTAACGAAGCCTATTTTTCACTTATGTGAAATGTAAACAGCAAAATATGTAGGATGAGTTGTATAGGAATTGCTGTATTTTTTTAATGCAAAAGAATTTAGCTCATGGAGTCTGCATAGCTGATATGAAAGAAATATTCATTGACTTTACCGAGAGAAGGACGATTTTTTGCGATGAAGTTTTAAGCATAGAGTTAAATTACTTATAGCTCCATGGTCTTAATTTTTAAATAAAATAAATTATTATAGTATTGTGATGAATGACATGAATGGGAAATTATTTATGAATGAAATGCTGCTTTTTTAGAGAGAGCCAGACTTGTTATTTTTTCTATGACGTCATTTGAATGAATTTCAGTTGTTTTCGATGAAATTTTTAAATATAATAAATTATCGTGGTATTATGATAATTCTAAAATTGTTACCGAGTAATAAATCACATTTTAGAGATGTTTAAACCAGGCAATTTATATTTCAATGCCGTCATTTGAATGAAGTTCATTTTTTTGGATGAATGTTTAAGTTTACAACTATAATAAATCAATGTATTATTGTGTGAAGTTTTAAAATATTACCGAGGAATGTATTACATTTTAGACATGTTTAATTAAAATTGCATTGAAGTTGGAAAGTGTTTCTTAATCAATGCTTTAAGCATGATTGATCTTTCTAGTTTTTTCTATGACGTCATTTGAACGAATTTCAGTTGTTTTCGATGAAGTTTTCAAACATAATAAATTATTGTAGTATTATGATAATTTTAAATATATTACCGAGGGATGTATCGCATTTTAGAGATGTTTAAACCAGGCAATTTATATTTCAATGCCGTCATTTGAATGAAGTTCATTTTTTTCGATGAATGTTTAAGTTTTCAAATATAATAAATTAATGCAGTATTGTGATAAGTTTTAAAATATTATCGAGGAATGTATTGTATTTTAGAGATGTTTAAATAAAATTGCATTGAAGTTGGAAAGTGTTTCATAATCATTGCTTTAAGCATAATTGATCTTTCTTGTTACCCTTGCTACATCTCGCACAATTTGGTCGGCTAGCTTGATCCCAACGTGATCGGGTGACCTCTCGACCTCTCTCTTGCTCGGTCTACTGTCACGTGACATGTCACTTTCATTATTTTTGAGGGTATGTGGAAAATATTTGTGTAATAGTTAGGACTTTGTTAACATATGTATTTGTATACCGTTCAGAAAGTTCGTCATTGAGATATTTGTATACTTATCTAAGGTTTTTCGTAACTCGCAGAAGCCTGATGCTTTGTTCTAACCATTTGTGTCTCTAATTATTTAGACTTATCGGAGCACTTAAATTTGTTAGTTAATTTCCTTAACACGTTCATAATTTTTCGCCTTAATTTTTAAACTATTACATTTTTTTAATCTTTTCAGAGATTATAAAAATATTAGTTTTAGTTATCAGTTTGAACGCCCAATTAGGGGTGCTTATGTGTACCACTATTTATGTTAACATTAATGGTGCATACAATTTCGGTGTGACTAGCTGTCTATTATACGAAAGATCGCATTCAAATTTCATGTTCTCGAAAGTATGCAATATGGAAATGTATGCATAATGTCGAATAGTATGCACAATAATAATGTCGAAAGTATGCACAATGGTCGAATGTTCTTGCTCTTTACAGATGAATCGCGATTTGCCCTAAACTCAGACAATAAACCGGTAAGGATCTTTAGAGAACGAGGATCATATAAGCAGCCCAATATCATATTTGAAAATTACTCCTTTGGTCGTCATAGTTTGTTGGCGCAGACTGTATTGGCTTTGTCACTGTCTTTCATGTTTTCACAGGATTTACTGTGTTGCAAAAATAGATCGGGATCAAGTCTTTGAATCCGTCGTGATACTGTACCCTGAAGCAGTGAGTCAATTTTTTTTTGTTGACTGGTAACTCTAGTCCACACAGTGCAGGTATAATAGACGAGTACATAGAGAGCCAAGGAATTCCTCATATACAGTGGCCAGCGTGTACTTCCGATCTCAATCTCATCAAAAATCATTGAGATGCTCATCTACTTCGGATACACCAAGCCTTCTCTTTCGGATTCGCAATGTATTTTCATTTTAGTTTCTTCGACACGGGGTAGTTACTATGAAGTTCCGGCTTCTTCTGGCTTAAAGGGAGTTTTTTTTAACACTTTTCAACAAAGTTGATAAGTGTTTATGACTTTGTTCATTCTGTCTGTCTGTCCGTTAGCACGATAACTGCCGTAAAAATGACTTAATCAAAATGAAATTTTAGTATGTTGTTCAGACGGTCTGTAGAACCTATCGGAATATAAATGAATAATATCACCCAATTAGTTTTGGATTGAACCCGGGTTGAAAAAATGAAATACATTGAACCCTATGCGACCTAATTTTTCAAACATTTTTTAAGCGGGTTTAAAATTCACAAATTGCTTCAAAAATTTTAGGTAATATTTAAATTATCCCATAAAATATACAAAAAAAAATTTAGCAAAATATATTCAGTAGTTTTTTAAATAAAAATTAAAATAATAATTAGACCTCGGTGCATCTACATGCTGAAACAACGCAATTACAATAGAGTTAAAATGATCATCCAAATTTGATTATTTCTACAACGAAGCCTATTTTTCACTTATGTAAAATGTAAATAACAAAATATGAAGAATGAGTTGTACAAGAATTGCTGCATTTCTTTAACGCAAAATTATTTATCTCATGGAGTCTGCATAGCTGATATGAATGGAATATTCATTGCTCTTACAGATAAAAGGACGATTTTTTGCGAAGAAGTTTTAAGCATAGAGTTTAATTACTTGTAGGTCCATGGTCTTAAGTTTTAAAATAAAATAAATTATTTTAGTACTGTGATGAATGAAATGAATGGGAAAATGTTATGAATGAAATGCTGCTTTTATAGAGAGAGCCAGGCGTGTTATTATTAGCACTTTACAACAAAGTTGAAAAGTGTTTATGACTCTGTTCATTCTGTCTGTCTGTCTGTGTGTCTGTCTCTCTGTCTGTCTGTCCGTTAGCACGATAAGTGCCGTAAAAATGACTCAATCAAAATGAAATTTTAGTATGTTGTTCAGACCGTCGGTAGGACCTATAATAAATGAATATAAATGAATAATATCACCCAATTAGTTTTGGATTGAACCCGGGTTGAAAAAATGAAATACATTGAACCCAATGGGACCAAATGTTTCAAACATTTTTTAAGCGGATTTAAATTTCACAAATTGCTTCGAAAATTTTAGGTAATATTCAAACTGTTCCATAAAATATATAAAAAAAAATCAGCGAAATACATTCAGTAGGTTTTTAAATAAAAATTAAAATAATAATTACACCTCTTACATGAAGCGATCACGTGACCATGATATGAAACGATCACGTGACCAACTTCAAAATATAATACGGCATCCATCTTGTCTCAACATCGTCATTTTTAAAGTTCTTTTTAATTCATATTGAGGGTTGTATTCGTCGTAAAACCTCTTTATTTACGCTTAAATTCTGTGCATCTACATACTGAAACAACGCAATGACAATATATTAGAGTTTAAATGAGCATCCAACTTTGATTATTTCTCTAACGAAGCCTATTTTTCACTTATGTGAAATGTAAACAGCAAAATATGTAGGATGAGTTGTATAGGAATTGCTGTATTTTTTTAATGCAAAAGAATTTAGCTCATGGAGTCTGCATAGCTGATATGAAAGAAATATTCATTGACTTTACCGAGAGAAGGACGATTTTTTGCGATGAAGTTTTAAGCATAGAGTTAAATTACTTATAGCTCCATGGTCTTAATTTTTAAATAAAATAAATTATTATAGTATTGTGATGGATGACATGAATGGGAAATTATTTATGAATGAAATGCTGCTTTTTTAGAGAGAGCCAGACTTGTTATTTTTTCTATGACGTCATTTGAATGAATTTCAGTTGTTTTCGATGAAATTTTTAAATATAATAAATTATCGTGGTATTATGATAATTCTAAAATTGTTACCGAGTAATAAATCACATTTTAGAGATGTTTAAACCAGGCAATTTATATTTCAATGCCGTCATTTGAATGAAGTTCATTTTTTTGGATGAATGTTTAAGTTTACAACTATAATAAATCAATGTATTATTGTGTGAAGTTTTAAAATATTACCGAGGAATGTATTACATTTTAGACATGTTTAATTAAAATTGCATTGAAGTTGGAAAGTGTTTCTTAATCAATGCTTTAAGCATGATTGATCTTTCTAGTTTTTTCTATGACGTCATTTGAACGAATTTCAGTTGTTTTCGATGAAGTTTTCAAACATAATAAATTATTGTAGTATTATGATAATTTTAAATATATTACCGAGGGATGTATCGCATTTTAGAGATGTTTAAACCAGGGAATTTATATTTCAATGCCGTCATTTGAATGAAGTTCATTTTTTTCGATGAATGTTTAAGTTTTCAAATATAATAAATTAATGCAGTATTGTGATAAGTTTTAAAATATTATCGAGGAATGTATTGTATTTTAGAGATGTTTAAATAAAATTGCATTGAAGTTGGAAAGTGTTTCATAATCATTGCTTTAAGCATAATTGATCTTTCTTGTTACCCTTGCTACATCTCGCACAATTTGGTCGGCTAGCTTGATCCCAACGTGATCGGGTGACCTCTCGACCTCTCTCTTGCTCGGTCTACTGTCACGTGACATGTCACTTTCATTATTTTTGAGGGTATGTGGAAAATATTTGTGTAATAGTTAGGACTTTGTTAACATATGTATTTGTATACCGTTCAGAAAGTTCGTCATTGAGATATTTGTATACTTATCTAAGGTTTTTCGTAACTCGCAGAAGCCTGATGCTTTGTTCTAACCATTTGTGTCTCTAATTATTTAGACTTATCGGAGCACTTAAATTTGTTAGTTAATTTCCTTAACACGTTCATAATTTTTCGCCTTAATTTTTAAACTATTACATTTTTTTAATCTTTTCAGAGATTATAAAAATATTAGTTTTAGTTATCAGTTTGAACGCCCAATTAGGGGTGCTTATGTGTACCACTATTTATGTTAACATTAATGGTGCATACAATTTCGGTGTGACTAGCTGTCTATTATACGAAAGATCGCATTCAAATTTCATGTTACAGTCATAAATCACTTTTGAAATAATAAGATTAAATTAGTTGATATACTATTTTCATGTTAGCTGGCGAAAAAAGATTACTTCTACTTTCAAAATTTATTCAAAGGAAGTTAGTAGTCAGTTCCTATCACTGTTCGTAGAACTTAATCAGAAGATATTTTTGAAATAGACATGTTGATTGATGACAGCTTCAGAGTAATTTTTCATTGCCACAAAGCTCGGTCTGAATATTTTAAACTTTCAGCATATTTTGAAAAGGATCTAGACGCGCGTTTACGTACCACGTCAGAAATGGAAGTTCAAAAGATAAAATATCGATCATTTAATATTGTGACAAATTGTGAATTGTGACATTTAATATTGTGACAAATCATGAATTGTGACATTTAATATTGTGACAAATCATGAATTGTGACATTAATTAAATATTGTGACATATCGTAACAAATTTTGAAATCCTTCATGTCCCAACCGGGAATCGAAGGAAGTACGGATCTTCAAACTGGCCAGCAAATGCTCTACCGTTGAGTTACTGGGAAGGAATTGCCTGGTCTTATCGTCGAAGTGAACTCAGAATTCTCCACCCTCTAATGTAAGATTGATGTGAAACAGATAATACTGGCCAGCTCCAGCTATTTTTATTCGCACCTCAGGTTAGCCTCCAACTGCTATTTTTATTCTATAGGTTAGCTCCTGCGTGGTATTTGATCTCATGATGTGAAATTAGAGCTGAATCAGTAATAGTCATAATAATTAATGCTAGCCGTAATCAGTTCTAGTCTGCCGTAATAGTAGCTATATAGTAGTAATATCTGCCGTAATAGTAGCTATACTTTACTATCAAAATTCCAGTAGCACAGAAACAAATCCACCTTTGATTGATATTGTAATTAAGAAACAACTAGTTAAGTAGTTGAAAAATAATGTTTCGTAAGCTATACAAGCTAATATTTGCAGTCAAGACTGTGTATTTACGAGCTTTAAAAACATGTTGATCTGCGAAACAAAAACTGAAGAGCTTGTTTAGAACAGTCTATACTAGCTTTAATGGAATGACAGAACAGTTTATACTAGCTTTAATGGGATGAATAAAAAATCGCTCAAAAACTGCTGCAATAATAGGTTTTCTTGGTCTACCGTCTTCCTTTTAGTTTCTGATAATTTTTCAACTTTTTTACAGTTTATAGTTATTTTGCCAACTTTTTTATTTAGCGAAGTCATTTCACATGATCTCCGAAACTAGATGGTTTCTACATATTTGAATTTCATTTTTTCCCGATTGTTCTAATTGGTTTCTCGTCGTATTTACTTTTTATAGCTGAATTAAACGTTTGGGTATATTTCGTTGCATTTTCAGTAAGTAGTCCCACTATTCTGTTTTTAATATTCATTCCGCTATCCGTCTGATTTCCGTTTGATTTTCTCATATTTTTCCTGCAATCACTTTCATTCAATCAGGCACGTTTACTTTACTGTAGACATGTCAGAGATGTACGCTCAAAGGCCTTTTCTTCACAAAGTTATTGCGGTGATTAAGGACTTTCTGTTTACTCTGTACAATTTTCTGACATTGCTTAATTTCTGATACACTGTAAAACATTCTGCAACATCTGCTCATGTATTTCAATTATATGTTGATAATTTCGGCAAACTGATAAGAAAAGCTACAATTCAGGCATTCATAAAAATTACAGCTTCGTTTAAGAAATATTAAGTTAATTATTGTCTGCCGAAACGTTATTTTTAACACTTTATAACATAGATGAAAAGTGTTTATGACTTTGCTCATTCTGTCTGTCTGTCCATTAACAGGATAGCTGCCGTAAAAATGACTTTATCAAAATGACATTTTAGTATGTTGTCCAGACGGTCTGGGGACCTATGGGAATATAAATTAATAATGTCACCCTATTACTTTTGGATTGAAAACAGGTTCAAAGAATGAAATACATTGAACCCTATGGGATCTAATTTTTCAAACATTTTTTAAGCGAATTTAAAATTCACAAATTGCTTCGAAAGTTTTAGGAAATGTACAAATTATCTCATAAAATATATAAAATAAAATATATAAATATATAATAAATAAAAATTAAAATAATAATTTCACCCTTTATTTGAAGAGATTACGTGACCATTATATGAAGAGTTCACGTGATCTATTTCAAAATAAAATATGTCATCCATCTTGTGTCAAAATCGGGATTTTTAAAGTTATCTTTAATTCATATTTAGTGTTGTATCCGTCCTAAAACCACGTTATTTTTTCTTAAATTCTGTACATCTACATACTTAAAGAACGCAATTACAATATAGTTGAGTTTAAATGATCATGCAACTTTGATTATTTCTACAACGAAGCCTAATTTTGACTTATGGAAAATGTAAATACCAAAAGATGTAGAATGAATTGTGTAAGAATTGCTTCATTTCTTTAACGTAAAATTATTTAGCTCATGGAGTCTGCAATATCGCTGATATGAATGAAACATTCATTGATTTTACAGAGAGAAGGACGATTTTTTTCGATGAAGTTTTAAGTATACAGTTTAATAACTTGTTTCTCCATGGTCTTAAGTTTTTAAATAAAATAAATTATTATAGTCTTGTGATGAATGAAATGAATGGAAAAAATTATGAATGAAATGCTGCTTTTATAGAGAGAGAAAGTCGTGTTATATTTCGATGACGTCATTTGAATAAAGTTCATTTGTTTTCGATGAAGTTTTCAAATATAATAAATTATTGTATTATTATGATAATTTTAAAAATATTACAGGGGAATGTATCGCATTTTAGCGATGTTTAAACTAGGCAATTTATATTTCAATGCCGTCATTGGAGTGATGTTCCTTTTTTCGATGATGTCTTAAGTTTTTAAATATAATAAATTACTGTATTGTGATAATTTTAAAAATATTACTGTGGAAGGTATCGCATTTTAGAGATGTTTAAATAAAATTGCATTTCAGTTAGAAAGTGTTTCATAATCAATGATTTATGCATGTTTGGTCTTTCGTGTTGTATATATATATATATATATATATATATATATATATATAATTATATTTATTAGGGACCTTACTCCCCATTAAGGACAGCTGATTCCCTGAAACTTCCAGTAACATGCTTGCAAATGTTTTACAGTGTATAACGCCTTATATATACGAATATTCGCATAAATAAATTCAATCGTCCCTTGTTCTAAGTATCAATTTAAACAATGCTCCCTTATTATGATACAAAATAAAAATATTCAAATGTTATCTCTACAAATTTTTCTGAGAGGATTAAGGAGCTGCTGCTAATAACAAGCACCAGGTGGTGCTTTTCATGCGCGTCTTAATGTGGTGCTTTTCGGTTTTAAACTGCCAATAATGATGCCTGCAAACATTATTATGCAGCCACCACTGTGTCTGTCCCCTTCGCATCTGTACAAGTATCAAGCTTATGCATGTCAGGCACGCTGTGATGGTTGGCTTAAGAGATTATGTCCTGGAACTTAAATATTCACTATTTACCGATATGTAAATCACGGATTTTCCATGTTTTGAAACTTTGAAGAAAATAATGTTGACTGGTCTTTTGTCTGTAGGGAATTAATAATACTTACGACAGTAGAAGTTTTGTTCCGGAGATTATTGGTGTATACATATTTGTTCTTTATTAAGATGCAATTATTTAAAATGTCTTATATAAAAGTGTGCTATGATACACTTTTTATTATTATGGTTTATAAAGCGGGACAATAATTAGTTGTAATCAGCTGTATTGCAACAAGTGAAAATATGGCTACCATATGACTTTCCCTCCAAACTCAAATCCATTATTTCTTTCTTTATTTACGGTAAGTCAAACTGATATACCAGTTTGAAGAATTTGTGTTACTCCCGCACCTACTGGGTGTTCTTTTTCACTTCAATGGGAAACATCGCCAGCGCCGCAAAATTCCAAAACCCTTAATATCTCAAGAATGGTCTATCCTACAGTAGTAAAGTTAAACTTATTCATTTTGTTGTTGAAAATTACGTTTGAAACAAGCATTTGATTAATTCATTTCAGAGTATTTTGTATTTTTATTTTAGATTTGGGCGATTTTTGCCGGTCATTTCGAAAAAACAAGCATTTTGCGATTCATTCCAAAATCAAATCAACTCCAGGGTGACTTACAAGTGGCTAACATGGAATTTTATGAAGTGTGGTTTGAGTTAGAGTGGATACAAACATTGCACACACACACACATACAAACACACACACTCACACAGAGACGTCAGTTTAAAAATAATTTATTTTGTAGTCTTGAAGACTCAAAAGTGCAAATATATCAAAAACTCGTATTCCTATTTTCGACATGATTGTATACATTGCCATGCATTGTAGAGAAAGCAAAATTTAAAATTTATACTTTACCTACCAAATAATTGTCAAGGAATTGATATTTTTACAATGCATGATTCATTAATAATGCAGCTCCATTATCTCTGGCTTTTAGTCGACAAGAGATGTATGTCTGTAAAAGATCACTATCAATAATCTCAATTTTGGTCGCCTGTTCTTCTAGTTTCAAAACAGTCATTAAGGTCAGCTGGCTGTCAGCTCGTTTGTTCATCGATTCTTCCTTAAAGAACTTCATTTTGTCCATAAAAGAGACATGAATTTTAGGACTGAACCGTTTTAGCAAACTTGTGGATCATACAATAGGAAGTAGTTTCAGATACCTCTTAATATCATAATATCGATTCACCAATTGAGTATTTCTATAGCTATAAATTTGCAACTTGAATAACGGAGATCGACGACGTTTCTTGTTATTTAAATAATGTCCGTTATTTGAAGTAATGATAGCAATTTAAGTTGTTTATGCACTACAATTTTCTGTTCTTAATGAAATGTAAAAAATATGATGTGGATAGCACATGATTTTCCCTACCTAATATAATGACTTTTCTTCTTTTAATGCGAAATAATGATGTGCAGACTAGACATCATAATGCTGCTTTTACGAGTTGCAAAGTACTCGAACAATTGGCGCTTTTCTGGATGATAAAATGTAAAAATATTTCGACGTACCAAATAAACTTATATTACACGTTAAATGAACTTGAAATATTGCTAGCATCTGATAAGCAATGGATGCCTTATATTAAAATATGTTACTTATTAATATATCAATTTGACGTTATTTATTAACTTTAGTGTCACTTTTTTAAGTTTAGCGACATTTTAGTCATATTGGCACTATTTCTTTTTTTTTAAAGTTATCAAGTTAAACTCGCCAAATTTATCCCCAAGCATATGTGCATATTTGACTACATTACTTTGAATTTTTGTTGTTTTTCAGATAAATTTTGTTAAAAAACGTACAATATACCGATAACAGTAAGCTTGAAGTTTGTGTCATTCCTATCCTAATGAACAATTACATATAAAATTATTATATTTTATCATTATATAATGATATGATTTCTTTCTTTCTTTTGACCCAGTGGGGCAATATCCATGGGGAACTTACCCTCTTTCCCCTACTGCCAACCTCTCGGAATGACTATCAAACTCTCAGATTTATGATGCCCATCGAGAATGGAACTCGGATCCTAATAGTCCAATCCCCGTTTTTTAACCACTGGGCTATCCCTCCCCTGACCTGACTTTCGTATGATTTTTTTAAAAATTCATTCAAAAAGTTGGTGATATTTTAAACGTTCGATCACGTTTAAAATCAACAAGTTTGCAGTATTCGTCGATTGTTATAATCGTACAAATTACTGTCGAAACGCTCCATTCGTTCCTGAGATGTCGTATGCACAGTTTCAGTCACACACAAAAATACATATACAATTATACATACACACACAAACATACATACATACACAAGCATATATACATACACACACAAACATACATACATACACACACAAGCATATATACATACACACACACACACAGAGATTTCATCTCATTCGAATTCCATAATCAGCACTTAATTTAGCCAACAGGGACAGGGGCCTAGAGCAGACATTTCTCCGAGCTCCCCTTTTACTCTCGACATATATAAAATGAACAAATATGTTTATTTAGAAACGTAATGACTCTATATTAATATATAAAAATGAGTCTGTTGCATATTTTAAGGGAATTTAAATTATTACGAACTTTCACATCATAGCCAAGGAGCCAACTTGCTGGAATGCTACAGCCCAGTAATAGCAACGTGAGGATTACACTCGGGCGACCGAATTTCAATTCCCCGCACTGTCCAAACTGTCCCCGTTTCACGTGAAGTACAGGCAAGTTAAATATGTGGGTTCGTAAGTCCTTCTGAGCCGTTAATAGTAGAGGAAGGAGAGTACTGTCACTGTGTATACCGCCCCACTGGTTTCCGGTCTAAATTGGATGGCACTTCCCGGTCGTCCAGTCAGATGTCTTACACTTTCGGGTAGGTCGGGCGTTTTGGGTCGAAGAAGAAAAAAATTAAAAAAAGGGTTCTCAGTTGCAAAAATTCAACTATGTAGGTATATGCCTGCCGAATTTTATGGTCTTGGTATTATTAATCTGTCAAGCGCTAAATTAATGCGGTATTCCTTATATATTTTAAAAAATATTTTTAATGGTTTTGCAAAAGGGAATCTTCCTATTCCTGTGAAACTTTTATACCCCGCATGTCCTTGCAGTCCGGCCTTGTCCATGATACTTAAAACGTGCTTTTCTGTCGAAATTTGAATTTAAGTAATAATTTCTCTATACGGTGATATACAAAGTGATTATAATTAAAGTTCCCGGTTTGAAAATGGTCTCAAATAAAAAGCACTAGTCAGAATGATTTCAAATTTTGAGTGAACAACTACAGTTTTTTCTTCACCAAGCAAAATTCCATTATTCCACGAGTGTTCAAGCAAAATTTCAAATTATTCTGACCAGTGCTTTTTATTTTAGACCATTTTCAAACCGGGAACTTTAATTAAAATCACCCTGTATGTATTGTATTTATGTATGGAAGATATATTTGTTTTGATTTAACTCCATTTGATCCACACCATATTTTCATATTAAAAAAAAAACGGTTAAACATCGTCAAATAGAAACATCTGTGATAATCATGTTCTCTCATTACATAGCCACAACACATTTTAAGCAGGCAGATAAATATTGTGACAAGAATGACACGCACCAGGTGTTGTTTTCCTAATCGCACTTTGATACGCCATGATCGCATATTGAGCTGCCATTCATTGTTGTGTATCATTAAGAGACATCCATTGTTGGAAACTGTAGGATGCAGGATATTTGAGACAGGATTAATATGAGGTTTTCTATAAACTACAAGTTTTAGAAACGTACAATTTCGTTATTGAAGTCAAACTGATCCTGAACTTGTATTATTTTGGTCATTTAATTATCATAGGTATCAAAGGGGAAAATTAACTCATTTATGCCAAGCTTAAATAGTTGCCATTCATTGTTGTGTATCTTTAAGGAATTGTTGGAAACTGTATGATGCAGCATGGTTTGAGACAGGATTAATGGAAGATCTATATATATAAAGAAGAAAAGTATGTATGTATG
This sequence comes from Amaurobius ferox, assembly GCA_951213105.1. Classification (NCBI taxonomy): domain Eukaryota; kingdom Metazoa; phylum Arthropoda; class Arachnida; order Araneae; family Amaurobiidae; genus Amaurobius; species Amaurobius ferox. The sequence goes on from OX578148.1 coordinate 70,537,383, forward strand.
TATGTATGATCCAACATCACGGAAGAACGGCTGAATAGAATTTGATGAAATTTGGTGGATAGTCTAGAAATAGCTCCGTTTAAAGTTTTGCCTATGTTTTGAGATTCTACAACCAGTAGTTCTCGAGATATTAGTAAAAAACGACACTTTCGTCTGTCTCATCATCATCAGAGAACGGCTGAACCGAATTTAATGAAATTTTGTGGGTAGCTTTAAAATAGCTCCTGATAAATTTTGTCTAAGTTTCGAGTTTCTAAATCCAGGTGTTGTTGAGGGATTGAGGGTTGAGGGTTGCAAAACGAAACTTTTCCCTAGGAGTTCTAATCTCTAATTCCATGATTCCAAACGAAAAAGTTTGGAAATCGTTGGTTTTAACGGGAAACTCAATTAAATCTCTTAGTTTTATGGGAGTTTATTGAACGTATTAGTCACTTTCAAAAATCGCAGATTTGAAATAAGAACTTAAATTGAAACTCTATCATCAATTATTTTTCACAGGCTTACTCAACAACAAAAAGTATTAGGAAATCAAAATGGTTATTTAATTATCAGCAATTTATAAGGAAGATTTTTTCTTATATCATTTATATATATAAAGAAGAAAAGTATGTAGGTATATATGATCCAACATCACGAGAGAACAGCTGAACCGAATTTGATAAAATTTGGTAGGTAATCTTGAAATAGCTACACTTAAAATTTAGTCTACATTTCGGGTTTCTATGGCCAGTGGTTCTTGATAAATTAGCGAAAAACAAAACTACCGTTTGCCTCATCATCACGGGAGAACGGCTAAACGGAATTTAATGAAATACGATAGGTAGCTTTAAAATAGTCACCCATAAATGTAGTCCAAATTTCGAGTTTCTAAGACCAGGGGTTGTTGATATATTAATGGAAAATGAAACTTTTTCCTAGGGGTTCTACTCTCTAACTCAATGATTATTAACGAAAAAGATTGGAAATAGTTGATTTAAAACGTGAAAATAAATTAAATCTCTGAGATTTGTGGGAGTTTATTGAACGTATTAGTGACTTTTAAAAATCGCAGGTTTGAAATATGAATTTAAATGGAAACCATCACCATGTTTTATTTCTCACAGGCTTACTCAATAACGAATAGTATCAAGAAATCACAAGAAAGATCAATCACACATAAAGCATTGATTATAAAACACTTTTCAACTTTACTTTTATTTATACATATCTAAAATGCAATATATTCATCGGTAATATATCACAATACTGCAGTAGTTAATTAAATTTGAAAATTTAAAACATCATCGGATAAAACGAACTTGATTCAAATGACAACATCGAAATATAAATCGCCTGGCTCTCTGAGTAAAAGCAGTAAATATTTCATTCATACATTTCATTTCATTCATCACAGTACTACAATAATTTATTCTACTTAAAGACTTAAAACCATGCAGGCCAAAGTAATTTAACTCTATGCACAAAACTTCATCGAAGAAGTCTGCCATTAAACCGTCTGCTTCTCTATGTAAAATCAATGAATGTTTCATTCATATCATCTATATTGCAAACTCCTGAGCAAAATAATTTTGCGTTAAAGAAATTCAGCAATTCTTATACAACTCATTTTACAGCTTAATCAGTTTACATTCTCCATAAGTAAAAATTAGGTTTCGTTGTGGAAATAATCAAAGTTTGATGATCATTTAAACTCAAATATATTGTAATTACGTTGTTTAAGAATACAGATGCATAGAAATTAAGAAAAAATAAAGCAGTTTTAGGACGGATATAACACTAAATTTAAGTTAAAAAGAACTTTAAAAATCACAAGTTTGACTCAATATGGATGGTATTTATCATTTAAACTCAAATGTATTGTAATTGTGATTTTTCAGAATACAGATGCACATAAATTAAGCAAAAAGTAAAGCAGTTTTAGGACGGATACGACACTAAATATAAATTAAAAATAATTTTAAAAATCACGATTTCGATACAAGATGGATGCCATATCTCATTTTAAAGTGGGTCACGTGATCTCTTTATATAATGGTCACGTGATTTCTTGATATAAAGGGTTGAATTGTTAATTTAATTGTTATTTAAAAAATTAATGAATATATTTTGCTGAACATTTTTTATATGCTTTATTTGATAATTTAAATATTTCCTAAAACTTTCAGAGTAATTTGTGAATTTAAATTTGCTTAAAAATGTTTGAAAAATTAGGTCCCATAGGAGTCAACGTATTTCATTTTTCAACCCGGGTTCAATCCAAAACTTATTGGATGGTATTATTCATTTATATTCCCATAGGTCCCACAGACCGTCTGAACAACATACTAAACTTTCATTTTAATAAAGTCATTTTTACGACAATTATAGTGCTAACGAACAGACAGACAGACAGACAGAATGAATGAACAAAGTCATAAACACTTTTCAAATAAGTTGTAAAGTGTTAAAAATGGTTATTTAATTATCAGCATTTTACGAGGAAGATTCTTTCTTATGCAGCTATGACTTATATAATGCAATGATTTTTTTTCTTACATAATGCAATGCATTTACATCTTTCACAGTGAAAAAACAATGTATAAAATTCAAGGATCTATATGTTCCGGTGTAATTTTTATCACAGTTTTACATGATAAATCCCGAGCAACGCCGAGTAATCGCTGCTAGTTTTCTATAAACTACAAGTTTTAGAAATGGGAAATTCCATTGTTGACGTTAAACTGGTTCACTTAGTAATCATAGGTATCAAAGAGGAAAATTAACACATTTATGTAATCTATCAAGTTTATGTAGATAATTTATAAAATTGAAATGGCTTCATTAAAATCAGCATACAATACAAAACTAATGCCGATCAGTTTCAAAGGCAAACTACAGCGCTCTTCATCATGACGCTAAAGAAGCTCATAGGTTAGCGACTGATACAAAAGCAGGAAATATGACTGAGGGAAAGGAGGTTCCTAACGGCGATAGAAGAAATAGATGGGAAAATAGGGGAGTAAGAACCAAGAGGTAGAACACTACAAATAAAAGGTAAAATACCAAAGAGAAAATGGGATGTCCAATAAAGGAGTCAGTTGTTCATTGAGTATAACGACGAACATAAAACTGCTATTAAATAATAACAACAACAATAATAATAGTAATAATAATAATAATAATAAACTAACGGGTTTCGGAAGCTGCTTGAGTCGACTAAATCGACACTTAAAATAACATATTTTAAACAATTAATAAATATAAGCAGAATAGAAAATGGTTTTAGAGTTAGCAAAAATACTTCGGAAAAACGAATAGTCAGTGAAAATTATTGAAATAAGAAGAATGAAGAAAACGAAATCGGAAAGCTAAATTTTAAATTTCCATACCCAAAAGAAGAAAGGGCAATTATTTTATTAACAAGGGAAAACAATTGAGAATATTTCAAGAAAGTTCAATTCAAAAATTGAATTAGGAGTAACAATGATCTTAACTTTCGAAAAATTAAAAACATCCTTAAAGTTCTAAAATTGTTCTGCGATTGCTGATTTAGAGACTTCCTGTTTAGAAACATGGTTCATATGTTACCTGATACGAATTCTAAGAGTTTTTATTTTATTTGACCAGCACCGTATTAACTTGGAACGTGATAAACACCTCCAAAGATTCAAGACAGGAATATGATCTTATATTAGTCGCCAATCTAGATCTCACGGTATCAGTGAAGATAGCACATCTTGAATGTCCCGACGAAAAAGAGTGTTTTTTGTCTTTATTACTTTAGCAGTAGTTTGAGACATACGTAGATAATTTAATTTTATTCCTTTAGCAGTAGTTTGAGCCATACGTAGATAATTTAGTTTTATATATATAGCTTGAAGTTTTAAATTTTGTTGAAGAATTTTGCTCTAAAGAAGATTAAGCTAAAACTGCATAAAACTGCAAAGCTCAATTTGATACTCACCGAATTTTCCAGCAAGTGGCGATCCCAAGACTAATATCACGCTTCTGCCAGACTGAATTTTGCCGTTACAGCTTTGGGGAATTGTAATACACCGATTGTCGATTATGTGTAGACTTTCTGGAATAGGTTACCACTTTTCGTGAGCAGAAGGTATTGTGAGCAACCATATCAAAATGTAGTCAACAACCTATTGCTCCCACTGGCTTCCTAAATTGTCGATTGTTTTATTCATAAACTAGTTTTTAAGAATATTCGATCTGCGTGTTGTAATAAATGTAATAAATGTGTGTTGTAAAATGTGTAAACAATAGAATTTGTACATGTACATATTGCAATTTTTGAAACCAACTATTAATTGGGCTGACCAAAACTTAATATTAAAAGTATCATATATATCTTTATAAAGCTAACGTCGTAAGAAAAAAAAATCTCTACTTAACAAGGCGTGATGAAAGACTTTGATAATTATTTTCACCTCGACACAATTTAAGCAGCCAGATTAACATTCTGACACTAATGACGTGCACCAGGTGTTGTTTTCCATACCACACTTCCATACGCTATGATCGAGTCTTAAGCTGCCATTCATTATTGAGTATCATTAAGAGTCAGGAATTGTTTGCAAAAGTGTTCCCCCGGATGTACGAAAGGCGGGATTAAAAGATTTATGGACAATAACTGTTAGCTTCACTAATTAGAAATGCAAAGTTTCGTTAGAGATGCAAGACTGTGAAAACTTGTGTGTCTTAAATATAATGAAAATTAAATATGTTAGTGGTAGAATATTGTTCTCATCATTTTTTTTCTTCTTTTTGCACTTTGACGACGACATTGAATACAACTTCTTTTTAATTTCAATCTTGCTTTAAATTCGACTATGATATTAGATAATGTTGATATTAGATAATAATTATAACTTTTTTCAAAATAGGTATATGTTTTTTCAATCATGTTACAATAAATTTAATTTTGTTTTTTGAACTATTGATTACTATATTTCCTTTATTACACTGTTAAAAATTTCCGTGCATCTTTGCACCAAATGTTTCTGCAGTGGTATTTTCTTTTAATTTCTTATACCTAGGGAGCTCCGCCCCCTGCTCGCCACGCTCGACAGCCCCAGTAACCCCCTTCGCAAACCGAAGGCTTTGCCTCCTACTCGCTGACGCTTGCTGAGCTCGTTTCGCGAGTACTTTCATTCCATCTGCTACGTAGGCATAATAAGTAAATGAGTACTGTCATTGTTGACTTATATTCACCAGCTCTAGAATTCGCCCCGCTAGCTCTTCCAATCTGGACGGTGGATGCGATCGCCTACGTGTCCCACGCTCGCTGACGCTTGCAGAATTCCGGAGCACCACCCTTCATTGGCTGCCGCTCATTTAATTGGATTCGCAATTGGAATCGCGTATTTGGATTCGCGTAATTGGATTCGCGAGTCGGGAGACTTTGCTTCCGACACGCTGACTCTTCCTAAGCTCGTTTCTCGAGCATTTTCGTGTCGCCTCCTACGCAGGCGTAATGCATCCGTTAGGGACCGTCCCTTGTTAATTTACATTCACCAGTACTAGAGTTCGTTTCGTGCGCTCTTTTAATTCGGACGGTGCATACGATTGCCTACGTGTTCCATGCTCGCTGAAGCTCACAAAATCCCAGAAATCCATTAATCGCAGCTCGACGCAGGCGTGATGTCCTCGTAGGGGCTTCGCCTCAATATTAGCTGCCGCTCACTAACTCCCTTAACTTCGCGAATCTAAGTCACCTAAGCTGTAACTTCGCGAACCTAAGTCACCTAAGCTGTAACTTCGCGAACCTAATGTCACCTAAGCTGTAACTTCGCGAACCTAATGTCACCTAAGCTCAGCTCCCAAATCGTGACGCTCGTCAACCATAATATCGCTTCCTGAGTTGTGCTTCGTCGTCTACTTTCTGGCGCTCGCTGAGCTTACATCGCGAAACTGGTGCATAATGATTCACGAAAATTAGTAAACAGTAAACATGGCACTATAATTAAGTGCAATGTCTGCGGAAATTTTTAACAGTGTACTCTACCCTCCAAAAATCCTGCATAATTTATCAAGTTATGCACTGACGGTTCACAATTTTGCAGAAAAATACTTTGGCGTGTTATTTAGTCATATAAACTTTAATTTATCAAAGCATGTACATTTATGGTTTCTGTATAACCCTAAATTGCTACAACAGTATGATGCATATAGAGGATAAACAATCTAAATAATGGGTAGGGATACCAAATAATATTTAATATAGAATGCGGTGTCTCAGATCCTTATAATGGCCTTTCCCCAAAGATTCGTCCTTTAGTGGAGTGATACAGATCAACAAGGATAATATAGCCTTGTCGTCGACAATAGCGAGAAATTACCGACGTTTCGATCCAAGGCAAAATGAAAAATTCCCAATCTGTAAAAATTCAGTTCCCAGTTCATGGATTGTTGTGAGAGAATGATAGAAGCAGAGGCATGTCTCTCGAATGCATACGATTCATTGATGATATGATTAATATCCAAAGAATACGATGGCCACTTAATATATTCAAAACCTTCCCTCCGAAGGTAGTCTTCCACTAGGCTACTTTCAATGTACGAACTTATTGTCTATTAAATAAAAATCTGGACCACATTTAGTTGCGTAAAATCACTTATTAAGGATTTAAATTCTTAAGGTATTAAGTATTTTGCGAAATACATTTACATCGTCACAATGTTGCCTATAAAAACCTAGAAATTGTTGTGATCTCCTGATAAAAAGCCAGCCCACGCTATCTCATCACTATGACCATGACCATGACCAAACGAGTGGTGTTCAACGATGTCACTAGACTGGTTGTTTGTTTCTTGTTTTCTTCAGACTTGCATACTTCTACTGTCCAATTTGAGGGCAAATCTGATTTGTTTGTAAAAAAAAACCATTCATCTGCGGTGTTTCGGTTACATGTTCGCGACACGTCAATACAGCTACACCTCTGACACTGGATCTCAACGGGGCAAAACTGAGCATACGTATTTGATATGCATGAATAGCGACCTCTCCTATGTAGCCTCTCAAATACCTGTTGCTCTCAGTACTGTTTGATATCTACCAAACTATATTTGAAGCAGCACCCGCGAGTGGAGTGGGTGCTGTCACTTGGCGATCACGTATTGCAAGAAAATATATGAACATTCCACTGGAAGGTGTTGGGATCTTAAGGCGTCCGAAAACTAGTCTTTTAGTAATTGTTCGTCTCGTTGTACTAATTGTATCCACCAAATAGAAACGATATAATGGTGAACACAAAAGAATTCGCCACATCGTTCGTTCTCAAATCTCCAAACAGCAGGCCACTGAATTATCCATACATATTTTCTGAGTCATGCTAAATTGGTCTTGCTGCAATGAAAGCTTTATACACAGAAACACCAAACGGTTAATTTGCATATTTGCACCGCATCTGATCGCTTTTTGATGCATGTGTATATATTTACGTATCCTACACGAAACCCCCCAGCAAGTTTTATGCAACGAAATCCAATAAAATGTTGATGGGCAATGTAAATAGGGTAAATTGGCTTAAAATGGAGAATATGGATAAATTACAAAACTTGATAGCGGTTTTGAAAAAAATTGAGCCATTTCTTGTCAGTTAGGACAGGGAAGATGATTCACAGTTTGATCTTTACATGCTGCACGTCTTTATCGTGGACGAACGGTCACGTCCCTAGCCTTAGGGCATATATTTACTGCAAACAATTAGTACGTACAAGGGGAACCGTTAGTACACAAGGGACGAAATTCACTTAAATCATTTGTAGCAGCTTATTTACAAAAAATCGCCATATTCTAAAACAATTTTGTAACGTTGAGGAACAATTAATAAAAGAATATGTGTGTGTGTGTATGATCTGTAGCGGAAAATCTAAGCGTAGCACGGAAATTAAATTTAATACACAGGTATTTCAACACCCGGGAAGTGGTAACTCGGTGACACTTTTCTTTTTAAATTTGAATACGTTTTTTTTGTTATTTTATGTTTCACCGTGTTTTTAAGCAAATCTTACGATTTTCAAACACATTGGTTCCCAAGCAACCAGACATATTGCACTTTCCATCTTGAAACCGTCCAAAAGATCAAAGAAAGTTTTTTGAACGATGTTTGAACCTAGTCTGTAGGACAATTCCTTCATATATATTTTTATATATCATCAAAATTTGCATTTTTTAAGGTTATTTGATACTTATTTCTGAAAATCCAAATAACTAAGATTAGCACAATTGTGTTGTTTGACAAAAAGTGTGTATATTATCGCATTGTGACAAAATTTTTAATTTAATACGTATTTTATATACGTAATTTATTAAAGTTTTTATTTAATTTCCTGTGATTTTAAAAGCGAATGCATAAAAAATCTGACTATCGTTTCCACAATGAAGTCCGGTAGATTTTTTGATCTGTCGACTGAGTATGCGCAACTGACCTCGGGATTTAAGCCGCACTTACAGAAATGAGATCCCTTCCTACGTGAATTTGAAGAAACGTAAAGGACCATTTCCTATACAGAAAGGATCTTTTATAATATTTTTAGCTTTTCACGTTTGTGGAATTGCGCGCTTTGCTTTTAACCTAAAGATTCTACATTTCGTAGTAATCTTTATTGAAACAGTTTTGATGATGTGGAGTGTGAGTGGCGTTATCTGTAAATGTATTATTTTAGTAGCAGACGCTTCTTCAGGTCCTGGTCAACGCCGGATAATTCGTTCTAGTGATGCCTAAATGATTGTCTAAATGAAATTACAATCAAGAAATGTAAGTGCAAGAAAATTATATTTAAAAATATATATCGATTGAGTCTCCTATCGCTAATATTTCGATATGTTCTTTTCCTGCAAAATATGTCGGCACTTGACGATCCACCACCTGGCGAAGCAAAAATTTGTCTGCAGCTCATTTTATTTACACAGAAAACATTTTCTACTGTCATTTTGAATAACAACGAAAGTAATATCGAGAGTGAGTAATTTACGCGCTTTATTATCATTTTCCGAATTGCAACCCGCATATTATATAAAACAGAAATTTTTTAACACGTGACAACGCGAGAGTAGCTAAAGCCCATTGTTGTAAGATATTTAAAACAGTAACCAATATTCAACTTCGTTTCTCTCTCTTTCATTCTCTCTCTCTCTCTTTATATATATTCGTTCGTTACTAATCCCCCGTGGTGAAAGAGCGTCCATGCACCACGTCCACAAGACCCCCCAGTTATCCCATGGCGAAGGGGAGAAGATATGCAGCTTCACTTTTATAGAGGCTCCCCGAAGGGCGGAAGTTTGACTTGGCCTCGACATGAGAACATCCATGCCCGCTGGCGGGATTCGAACTTGCAACCCGGCAAACCAGCGATCAGACGGAAACGCATGCCCCTGACCGCTCGACCACCTGATCGGCCTTATATATATATATATATATATATATATATATATATATATATATATATATATATATATATATATATATATATATATATATATAATATATATATATATATATATATATATATAATATATATATATATATATATATATATATATAATATATATATATATATATATATATAAAATATAAATATATAGAAATTGAAAAATCGGAAATAAAAATGTTTTAGTAACTTTTGCGCAAGGCAGCATGAGGGTACCAAACACTATATATATAGAAAAATTGAAATATACAAAGTGAAAAAAACATGTAAAAAGGAAGGAAGGCTCGGCAAAAAGCTTACATTATGGCGGTAAGGGGTTGTGACCTTACTCCCCAGTTCAACGAGCTCGTCAAAAACGCCGCGGCATTTTCACTCCTGGTCGCCAGCCCTGGCCCAAGCCAACCTCCGGAGTGACTTTGAAATCATCACGAGACCTGGATAGAGAAGTGCACGAGAGCCATATCACCACAAATAATGCCAACTGAATTGCCGACTCAAATGAAATGTAGTGCCAGCTACGGTCCTGTGATCACAGTGCGGTCCTGTCATATGGAGGGTTCGATGATTTTGTCTCTAATTGAACTCAAAAAAGACTTAAGTCTTACACCATATGCAAAATTGGTTCTGTATAAATTATCAATATTTTTACGCATAAAGGAAATTGGATAGTTATTAAAAAATGCTTGTTTTAAAAATTCTTGATCAAAATTGATACGTAAATGTTCCTCTTTGATAGTTCTTTTTATTCTGATTAAACCTCCCAAGAATACATTGCGAAACACATTCAAATGTATGTTGGAGTTCCAATGTATAATTCCAATAATGGGTAGTTTAAATTGTTTTCTTTTATCATAGATGGTGAATATGAGAGGGATTTGACTATAATTAATATTCAAATCCAAAAATTCGACCTCGTTGTTATTTTTAAGAGGGTTTTCCTTCAAGATTAGGTTTGGTGGATAAAAATCAAAGTTCATTGTGTAGTTTTCATTCTCATATCCAATAATTACGTCATCCACATAACGTAGGTATATGATTTCGTTGTTTATATGTGATCTTCTTTCATAAAAACTAAGATATATATCAGCCAATATGGAAGAACATCCCCCCCCCATGGGGATGCCCTTAATTTGTTGATAAATAGATAATCCGTTGTAAAGGTAATTTTCTTTAATAACTATTTTGATTATAGACTTGAATTTATTGAATTCCAGACTCCTTTTTAAGTCATATTCTTCAAACAAGCTGTAAAGTATATTTGTCATGTCATCAAGATCTATAGTATTAAAAAGTTCCTGGAAATCATAAGTTCTTAAGTGCAAAGGATGTTTATGATCTTTCAATATATTGATTACTTGTAGACTGTTTTTTATAATATAGCTTCCTTGGTTATTAAGTTTCAGCAAAATAGGTTGTAAAAGCTTCATTAACATATTATTGGCTTTCGTGAGATAGGTATTGCATCCAACAGTAACTGGTCTGAAAGTAATAGGACTTTTATGTAATTTCGGAATATTAATCAGATACGGATACTTGATAATTCCTGTATATTTGATACCAGTTAATAAATACAAAGCTTTGATTTTATTTGAGATTTCCTTAAGGGAGAGGTTGATTTTACTGTAAAGAACTTCATTTTCATATTTTTCTTTCAATATGTTAATGTAAAATAGCTTACATGTAAATGCGTAGTTACTTGATGCCTTGTCAATATATGTAATTATAAATTGATTTTGAATGTTCTTCAGAAGATGGAAGTTTATTTTACATTGGTCAGGAGGTTGGTAAAGTTTTTTATAATAGTACTTGAAGTCCTTGCACATCTCAGATCGCCATTGATGGAATGCCATATCTGGCAGACTGTATTGAATGGAAAGTTTATAAATGAATCGATCAATGTCTTCTCGAAAAGCCTCAAACGGATCTCCATGATACGGATTTCTATATTTAGTACCTAGTTTGAAAGCTTGAATTAATTTGGTATCTACAAGAACTCTGCAATCACCTGCTGCAATCACTGTAAGCTTTTTGCCGAGCCTTCCTTCCTTTTTACATGTTTTTTTCACTTTGTATATTTCAATTTTTCTATATATATATATATATATATATATATATATATATATATATATATATATATATATATATATATATATATATATATATATATATATATATATATATATATACATATATATATAATGTGTGTGTAATGCCTTATTTTATGTTGCATGTGTTAATCATGTGTTAAATTATATATAATTTTAACACATGACATCGTGAAATGAGGCATTTTGTGGTGTTTGATGCCTATGCCGTAGCTGGTGTGCATCAAATTCCTGTGGTCATTTCTTACGTTGCGATATAAATTTTATGAGGCAAAACTATTGTAAACATGTCAAACTTTTGAAACTAACGCTATATTTTTGTAGATATTTTTATAAAGCCAAAATAATTGTATTAACGTATTTTGTTATAAAGAAGAAAGGAGAAAGAAGTAGAAGGGCATGGAGTACCAATTTAACTGTTGATGAAGTTATTGAATGAGAAACGAAGTTGATAAAATTCGACGGGTTGAAGAAAATATTGACATAAGTCTCAGCCAAAGAAGAAATGAATAATTTAAAGCCAATTAAATTGAGGTTTTTTTTTTGTCAGATTACTCTATTTATAGATTTCACAGATGCCCAGAGCGCGGATACTTTGTGGGGATGCATCTAGTATGATTTAAAATAAAAGTTAGCTGGTCATAAATTATTTAAGTAGACACTGTATACTTTGTCTCCCTTGACGTTTCATTCCTGCCAATGATTGGTGTAATCGTTAGCAAGTTCTCGTGGTCATTCTTCGTATATTCGAACACCCGGACATATCTATAAAAATGTTCGAAATGAATTCCAGTCATTTTTAAATGCATCACTCCGAAGTCGAAAAATTTCGGGAAAACAATACTTTTTTTTACAATATTACACGTATATAAAAATCCTCTCATTCCCTCCAAAATCCCCATGAATGACCTTCGCGATAATCATTCAACTCATAACAAAGCCTGGATGCACTTTAAGCAGCCAGATTAACAATCTGACACTAATGACGTGCACCAGGTGTTGTTATCCATACCGCACTTTTAATGTGTTATAATGAGGTATTAAATTGCCATTCATTATTGTATATCATTAGGAGACAGGGATTGTTGGTGACACGATGCCCCTATCGTCTGTCCCCTGATGTTTAAAAGATGAGATTAAAAGCTTTAAGTCCTGTAAATGTCTGGTTTCCGAAATGTTGAATTTTAAGACTGACATGAAAACGACCATAGATTTATCCCCTTAGAGGGAAATGTTTTAATAGGAATATATTATTAGAACTATTTTAGAAAATTTGTTATATTTTTAACATTTTTCAACATTTCTATCTGTCCGTTGCAAAATAACTGCCGTAAAAATGACTTCATCAATATTACATTTTAGTGCGTTGTTAAGAAGGTGTGTGGAACATACCGGAATGAAAATGAATAATATTACCCAATTTGTTTCGGATTTGACCCGTGTTGAAAAAATTAAATACATTAAACCCTATGGAACTTAATTTTAAACATGTTTTATGCTGAGTTAAAATTCACAAATTGTTTCGAAATTTCTAGGACATATTGAAATTACCACGTAAAATGTTTCAAAAAAATTTAGCAAAATATGTTAGGTAGTTTTTTAAATAAAAATTGATATAAAATTTACATATGAATAAATCAAGTGATTATTTTCAAAATAAAATATGGCACCCATCTTTCTTCCCCAGTGTAAAAATCGTGATGTTTACAGTTTAAAGTTTTGTTTAGTGTTGCATCCATCATAAAACCGCTTTATATTAACATATTGTCTGTGTAATTACATTCTGTGCCAGCGCAATTACAATATTTTTGATTTTAAATGATCACTAATCTTTGATTATTCCTACACAACGACGATTAACTTTAACTAATGCAGAATGCAAACATATCAACCGATTATAAGGTGAGTTGTATAAGAATTGCCGAATTTTTTGTCACTCAAAAGTAGTACTGGAGTCTGTAATATAAGTGATATGAATGAAATATTCATCGATTTTACTTAGAGAAGCAGGCAATTTATAGATTTGTCTCGTTTGATGACGTTTTAATTTTCCAAGTATAATAAATTATTGTAGTACTGTGAAAATTTGAAAAATATCCGTGCATAATGTATCGCATTTTAAAGATGTTTAAATAAAATTACATTTCAATTGGAAAGTGTTTTATAATCAATGCTTTGAGCATGATTGATCTTTCTCGTTATATTATTATATAGATAAAACATTGTTTCCACGAAAATTTTCAAATGACACAGTTTGGCGGACAAGTATATTTTAATATCTTCGTAATCCATTTCCATATTAGAAACTCAATATATATAGTGATATCAATATATATACTAGATATATTAGAAACTCAATTTGCGTGTGTGTTTGTGTGGTGTTGACAAGTTAACCTAAAAATGAATACAACTACAATTATAAAGGTGTATATGTAGATATTAATAGAAATTATCATGATCACAACTGAATTACAGATAGATTATCATACAATCATTTCAAATGGAATATAAAGATAATTCCTGGAACAGTGATGGATGTATAGGCTGCGTATATGGATAATATCCAAAAACTAATGTTATACCTATTTAAGTGTTTATTCTATACATTTCTGTTGTACAACATTATAAAGAAAAACTGTTGAACGTCCATTTTCAATATATTTGTCGGAATGAATATCCATATTGCCACCATTGGTGGCACGACAAATGTCTAGACGATAACCGATGGCATTCAATTTTTTAATCATGTCTATGTAATTGTCTATCGGGATTTTAGGTCTATTGTGAGGGATTTTAGATGGTGAAGGTGGATGATATAAATCTGAAAACAATGTTTTTGACACAACCTCACAGAAAAAAATCCAGTGATGCTAAATCTGTTAGAGTTCGTCTATGATCGATAAATGGCGCATGCGTGTAGGATACCAATTGACGTATACATGAGAGTGATATGCTGTATGCATGAGAAATAGACATTTCTTACGTAATTCTTCATTAAAAAACGATTGACATAAATTTTAGAACGATAACATGAACCGTTCTCGAGATATTGCGCATTTTTCAAAATTTTTTTTAAAAAGTCATATTAAATAAAAAAAAATATGTCCTAATGAGAAACATGTTCACTTTTCATATGTAATATCATGCGATAAATTGGGTGACATCATTCTCGTGGATATAGATTGTTCCATTCATGTTCCATTCATGTTGTTCCAAAGATACTTTGAGTAATACTTTTGTATTTGAACGCCAATAGTCATTTATCTGCTGTAAGAATAACTTATTTCTTCGTCCATAACGCACGGCGAGATTTTGGCGAAGAATTTGGTGGAATATCGCCAAATTGGCTTCTTTTTAAAATGTTGCTAAATTAGCGAAAACTCGCCAAATGGAAAAAAGACGCTAAATCAATGACGACTCATTGATGATGACGACATAGAAAATGACGACTTATTGCTGAAAATTCAATATCTTGGAAAGAATATAAATAACTGCTATAAAAATATTCCATTTTTTTACTGTAAAAGTAGTGAATTCATTGCATTATATAAGGAAAGTCATGTGCTGCCCACATCAGATTTTTTTCAATTTACCTTTTCGGATGTTATAAGAAATGTTTCTCTATATTTAAAAAAATGTAGCTGCCGTCGCTTTTCGATAAATTAAATGCCCTATGAGTTTCTCTGTCATGTACCGCAAAAAAATATTTGTTAAAAGTAAGTTTGATACATTTGTAAAAAAATATTACGGAAGCACACTGAAATAAAACGTTTCTCGATTTAAAATTCAGTTTAGGAAATATTTTATGAAAGTGTCATAGGAAGTGAATTTCGGCTGCGTCTTCGCGTCTGAACAGATTTGTAATACCAAGACCATGAAATTTTTCAGGCATGTACCTACATAATCGAATTTTTGCAAGATGGAGCCCTTTTTTAAAGTTCTTCTTGGACCTAAACCATACGATCTATCCGAATGTGTAAGGTATCTGTTTAAACCGCTGGGATACGGCCGTTCAATTTATACAGGAACCCAGTGGGGTGGCATCCTCAGGGGCCCTATCTTATCACCCAATTCTCTGATAGTCTTACGGGCCCACATGTTTAAAGTACGCGTGAACAAGAGGATAGTTTGGGCAGAGCCGTGTATCGAACTCGGGTCATCCGAGTATAATACACACGCGCTAACCACTGGGCTAACCAAGGAACAGGAACCCCTTAGTATATTAAAAAAAAATTATCCAATTTTCTTATTTCTCAGCTCAGTATTGGATAAAATACATACCTTATTTTGTTTCATGTCAAATTGAAGTTTTCTAATTTTACATAAGCTCAATAAAATTAAAGTGAATAGAGAAACGAATGTTGGGGCTTCCCATTCTTGATTCATTCTCCTATTATTTTAATCTGTTAGAAATGCAGCTTATCCTACGGCTATACAAAATCAAAGACAAACAACAAACTTCAAGAACATATCATAATTTGATTTATTACACAACATTTCAGAATTCAATTGCTTCATACACATTTCATTGTTTTTTAGTATTCACGGAAATCAGTATCGATCCTTTATTATTTAATTACATCCATCACTATTATTATTTTCATCCTTTTTTGTGATAGGATCATGAATAATAGTTAATAAAATTAATACATAGGAACTGCTAACTTTAGGTAGTATACAGTATATAAATGGCATTGAAAACTAGGAAATTTAAGTAATCAAAATTAATAGGATATATTTTTTTAATTCGCAAAATAATGCATGATTTAAGAAAAGCAGATTTTATTTTATATTTATTGTATTTTTGAATAAATTCTCAAATAATATCTTTAAAAACATGAAAAAGTCAACTTTATACAGCAAGTAATATATACTAGGATTTAACAAATCTTTATAATAGAAAGATTTAAACTATATAAGGTTTATTATATACACTGTGTGATTGTGAAAATGAGACACCATGAAGGAGTGGGCAGAAAGGCACAGAGAGACAGCAACGAGCAATAAGTGATGTTTATTGCAATATCGTTAGATGCTTCATCTAATAAAACGGGAAGGGGATTGACGGTCAAATGACTTTTACGATCACTTTTACTAGTTATCATTTTGGAAGCGGCATCATTGGCATCGCTGCTATCTCAGTAATTAGTTATTTTAATTTTAAACAGACAGAGATAGCAACGAGCAATAAGCAATTTTTATTTTAACGTGATGCACCTATAAACTGAGCGATAACACCGTCTAATTAGTAGGTTGTAGGACCAGTGGGGGCGGCGATACAGGTAGTTTTACGTCTAGGTTAGAGTCAATGAGCGTGCGCATGATATCCTGAGGGATGGCTGCTCATTCCCTGCCAACCATTTGCCAGAGTTCCTCTCCTACACACGGCGGTGGCAACACACACAAGCGACGCCCGACACTTCCCGGACGTGTTCGATTGGTGAGAGATCAAGGGAGACTGGTGGCTAGGAAAGCACCTGGATACGTTGCAGGATATATTGGCAGACGCGTGCCGTGTGTGGCCGGGCGTAATTCTGATAGCAAATGGCATGGGGCATCCCCTGAAGAAAGGGTACAGTTACCATCTGCAGTACCGTCATCACCTATCGTTGCGCCGTTATAGTGCCCTCAACATGCACCGGAGTTCATTTGCCATTGTAGGCGATGGCGTCCCAAACCTTTATGTCGCGTTGTCGCGCGATGTAATGTATCACAGATGCGGCCGGATTGAACCTGTCACCACTTTGGCGCCATATTTTTACACGGCGACTATCATTGCTAAAACAGAAACGTGACTCATCTGAGAACACAACCATGTGCCATTCCACCGTCTGTGTGGTTCTATCTTGACACCATTGCAAACGGAGGGGTCCATGATGTTGAGTCAATGACAGATTTAATGGGCTCTATGAGTGCAAGTCGCCGGTGACCAATCGGCGGATAATGGACCTGGTCTATATGGGAGCATTAATATGTCCTGCACATACTGCGACAGGCCGACGGATGTGGTCTGTGGGGGCGTCAACACCTGTCAAAACTTGAATTCGGACCCCTTATAGTCAAAAATATAAAAAAAAATGCCCGAGATAAAAAATTGCTTATAAAACTCATTTATCAAAATTTCAAGGTCGGGCCCAGTTAAGATTCAAATCCTAAATCTGAGCCCCCCCCCCCCTATTTAAAATAGGAGCACAAGCCCGAGAACAAATATTAATCATAAAATTTTCAAATACTCGAGTCGGCCCCGTCAAGCTCTAAATCTTAAATTTAGGCCCCTTCTGCCAAAAATAGCAGTACAGGTCTAAGAACAAAAATATTAAAAATATTACATTATCAAAAACTCGGGCCGGACCAGCCAAGCCTCAAAGATGAAATCTGGGCCCCACAAATCTGAAATAAATGTACAGACCCGAGAAAAAAATTAATCATAAAATCATCAAATACACGGTCCGGGTACTGTCAAGCCTCAAAACTTGCATTTGGGACCCTCCTGTCTAAAATAGGAGTCCAGGTCGAAGCACGAAAATTAATCATAAAATTTTTGAGTAATCGATCCGTGCACAGTCAAACCGCAAGTCTTATATATGGGCCCTTGTATAAAATAAGAGCACATATTCGAGAAAAAAAATTAATCATAAAATTATCGAAAACTCAGGTCGAGCCCAGTCATGCCCAAAAGCATAAATCTGGGCCCCTTCCAGTCTAAAATAGGAGAATAGGCTCGAGAACAAAAATTAATCATAAAATTGTCAAATACTCGGTCCGGGCACAGTCAAGCCCTAAAACTTTAATCTGGGCCATTCCTGACTAAAATAGGAGTACAGGCCCGAGAACAAAAATTAGTCATAAAATTAACAAGTACTCGGCCTGGGCACAGTCAAACCGCAAGCCTTATATATGGACCCTTCCTGTATAAAATAAGAGAAGACACCCAAAAACAAAAATTAATCATAAAATTATCGTAAACTCAGGCTGGGTCAAGTCATGCCCCAAAGCTTAGTTTTGGGCCGCCCCTATCTAAAATAGGAGTACAGGACGGAGAACGAAAATTAATCATAAAATTATTGAATACGTGAGCCGGCCACAGTCAAGCCCTAAAGCTTCAATCTGGACCCATCCTGTCTAAAATAAGACTACAGCCCCGAGAAGAAAAATTAATCATGAAATTATGAAATACTCCGGCTGTCCCAGTCAAGCCCCAAAGCTTAAATCTGGGCCATCCCTGTCTAAAATAGGAGTACAGGCCCGGGAACAAAAATTAGTCATAAAATTATCAAGTACTCGGTCCGGGCAAGTAAAACCACAAAGCTTAAATCTGGGCCATTCCTGTCTAAAATAGGAGTATAGGTCCGAGAACAAAAATTATTCATAAAATTTTGAAATGCTCGGGTCGGGAAAAGTCAAACCGCAAGTCTTATATTTGGGCCCTTCCTGTATAAAATAGGAGCACAGACCCGTGAACAAAAATTTATCATAAAATTATCGAAAACGCAGGCCTGGACCAGCCATGCCCCAAAGCTAAATCTTTGCACCTTCCTGACTAAAATAGGAGCACAGGCTCGAGAACAAAAATTAATCATAAAACTGTCAAATACTCGGGTCGGGCACAGTCAAGCCCCAAAGCTTAAATCTGGACCATTTCTGACTAAAATTGGAGTACAGGCCAGAGAATAAAATTTAGTCATAAAATTATCAAATGCTCGGGCCGGGCACAGTCAAACCGCAAGACGTATATGTGGGCCATTCCTGCATAAAATAGAAGCACATGCACGAGAACAAAAATTAATCATAAAATTATCAAATACTCGGGCCGGCCCAGTAAAGCCCCAAAACTTAAATCTGGGCCATTCCTGTCTAAAATAGGAGTACAGGCCCGAGGCAAATAATTAATCATAAAATTATCAAATCTCAGGCTGGGCCCAGTCATGCCCCAAAGCTTACATCTGGGCCCCTTTCTGTCTAAAATATGAGCACAGGCTCTACGTAAAAAATTAATCAAATAAATTATCGAATACTCGGGTTCGGCCCATTCAAGTCCGAATTGCAAGGCTTGAATCTGGGCCCCTCTAATCCAATATACGAGCACAATCCCGAGTTTAAATATTCATTATAATAATAATAGAAAACTCGGTCCAGGCCAATCCTGGAAACTAAAAAAAACAATAACATTATGACATAACTCATATCATGATGATCTCTTACCGTATATCATCTTTAATGTAAATAGGAGCAAAAATTGCGCATGTGTAAACTAAATGAGTCTTACAATGTAAGGGCACTCACTTTTCGAGGATTTACTGAATTATAAAACAATAAAAGATTTATTTAGAAGCTGACGCAGGCGAAAAATGTGTTGCTCATCCGCCGATTGGTCTCCGGCCACCTTCTCTCATTGACCAAACAGCCATTGCCGTCGTTTGCAATGGTGTCGGGATAGTGCCACGTGGACAACGGTGTGGCACAGGGTCGTGTTCTCAGCAGGGTCACAATGAGGTCTTTTCACGTTTTGTTTTTTTATTTTTATCGTGTAGTAGAGAAAACATCATTTAATGATAGTATATATATATATTTTTTAATTTTTGAACTTAGATAGTTAATATAAAAATGTTTAAACTCGCTCTTAGCAAACCGGCGCGGAAACGCTGTTTCTGTAATGACCGCTCTTGTGACGCCAATATGCATGTAAACAAAGAGCACAATACACTGTTTACTGTGGATTCCAAGAGGTGCTCACTTGATTCTCCTACAAAATATTTTATTTATCATATTTTTATAATGAGTGATATTCTAAAACCGACCTACATGTATTGTTTAGTACTTTGCTGCACAAATACTACGGTTAATTCAGTTGATAAGTTGTTTTTTAATGTTCCAAAAGATCCAATTAAGCGAAAAGCATGGACTAAAGCAATAAAAAGAGAGGAGAAGAAAAATCCAAAATTGTCGAATAAAAGATCTCTTTGGTGTTGTGAAGATCATTTTTCGGAAAGTAAACATTCGCTTCTGTTTAAATATTATTTACTTAGATTTATGACCGTAACCAAGGGTTTTTTCGGGGTTCAAACCCCCCAAAGTGAAAGAGTGAACATTGAAAATGTAAAGATCCATCAAGATAAGAAATATGTGTTTAACCTCATCCCCCCCGAAATCAAATCCTGGATACGATCTTGCTTGGATCAATAATAGACTATAAATAATCCTGTGTAAATATTAATTTAAAATTAAAGAATTTTGTGGTGAAGTTAGGGATTGAACAATAAAACATACTATAGCTTGTATCTCAAAATAAAGGGTTTTAAAAACATAGAATCAAACCTACAAAATATCTCACAATTTATTAAACAGGGGTGGCGCTAGGATATGTCCGAAGGGGGGTGGGAGTGGTGGCAGTAATAAATATCTTAAAATGACGCCAGCGTTTTTGGCACCACCCGTTATTAAGTCAAATAATTTATTGAAATAAACAATGGCACATTAATTTATAATTATTTCTTTCGGACGATATCTGTTGTATAAATAGAAATGTTAAAATTATATAGCAATTTTTAATAACAAATGGCTGTCATTCCTTGTGTAACAAATAAGTTTTGATCATAAGTTGTGCAACCCTCATTTGTGAAATATATATGTTATCAATAATTATCTGATATATATATACTACCGATATATATATATATTACTTTAACTATTATTTGTCAGCATAAATGCATTATATCTTCAACTTATGCAGTGTTTATACAGTAATGGTTCTATTAACTTTTGTCCCCATATACAGAACACAAAATCCCAGTGTCCCCCACACCCATCATCTGTAAATAAAATATTCCTTTTTTTGGAGGGGGGGAGTCGAAAAATTAAATAAACTATCTCTTATATTGCTTTTATTCTTCCAATTATATCAAAATAATATAGTTTGGCATATTACAGAATATTCTATGAAATTTTTCGATAAATCCTTTTAACTTTGTAATGGGAGACATTACATCAAACTATAAAAGTAACTGTTTCTTTAGAACTGCTTCTTGACTCTTCTCTATATCTCAGTTAAAGGAAGATATGGAAAATTGTTTACATTGGAACCTTACAAATCAGACTATGTCATTCAAATTTGGTTTTTTGTAGTTGGTATAGTATTTAAATTTCTTGAGTATTTCAGGCATGCTTTATTTGTATTTACATAATTTCAAAATACAATATAAACTACTATAAAAAGTCAATTATCAGCTTAAAATCAGAATAGGGCATTGTAGTGTGCGACTATTTCAACGTGCAATCAAAATTAAAGTTTTAAATGCAAAAGAATTATTCATGCATTTGAATAAGTTTTAAATTTATTTGTCAATATTAATGAAGATCAAACATACCTCTTAGATTTAGCTCCTAGCACTTCTGCTCCAATAAATTTGGGATTCGATCCCCAAAACGAAAACATACATATAGCGTCAATTTTAAGAAGATTATCGGATTGTCCTTTGACAAATTCAGGAAAAATCGACATCTTAAACAAAATGAAATGGATGGGTTATACAATTAAAATATACGGTAAAATTAAAAAATATTATAAAATTTACGGCTCAAAAAATAATTTCTAAATTCTGAATGCGAAGAAGCGAATTTATCTAGTGTTGTTTTTAAAACGTAAACACTGATACTTCATGCACAGTGAGAACCAATCACGTAGCGTTTCAAGATCACATGACATCGAGTCATTATTCGCTTATTTAAATTTTAATTTATTCAAAATCATTTTGACATTTAATGTGACATATTTGAAAATCGTAAGCCTAAATTTTACAGAAAAATGTAAAATTGAGCATTTACCTTACGTGTGCATATTCGTCATTCTGTTTTAGCTTCTGCAATTCCTCATTTTGTTTTAGCTTCTGCATTTGGAACGCCATCGCCTACGATAGCAGGTCACCTCTAGCCCGTATTGACAGCACTATGATGGCTCAACGATACGTGGATGACGTGCTGCAACCGGTGACAATACTCTTCATTCAGATGTGCCCAACGCCATTTACCAGCAGGATAACGCCCGACGACACACGGCACGCATCAGCCAAAATATCTTGCAAGGTACCCAGGTGATCCTCTGGCCACCAGTCTACCCTGATCTCTCAACAACCGAACGCGTGCGGGACGTGTTTAGACGTCGCTTAAGTGCATTGCTACCGCCGCGTTTGGAAGACGAATTCCGACAACTGGTTGACAAGGAATGGGCAGGCATCAATCAGGACACAATCCGTATGCTCACTGACTCTTTGTTTAGACCTGTTGATGCCTGCATTGTCGCCCGTCCTACAACCTACTGATCATGTATTCATACTGTGGTATTGATTATATATATATGATACTGTTTATTGTATATTGTTTATTATACACAAAGTTATGTGGAAGCTTGTAGGTCTTGTGTAACCGCCGTGGCAGGGTGCCTTTTATGAAAAAATAATAAATTTCTGGAGGTGGGAGTGCGTTGCCGTTACTGGTGGCGCGTCTTGCCTAGCTGGTTTCGTTGCGGGAGGTTCTCTCGCTTGCTATATTGGGATTTCGACCGTCTTCGTCGGCGAACTTCTCCGGGACTGGTGGCGCT
The DNA here is from genome assembly GCA_951213105.1 of Amaurobius ferox. Taxonomy (NCBI): domain Eukaryota; kingdom Metazoa; phylum Arthropoda; class Arachnida; order Araneae; family Amaurobiidae; genus Amaurobius; species Amaurobius ferox. Next base: position 70,560,504 of record OX578148.1, read on the forward strand.
TGGCCTCACTCGGCTGCGCCTGTGCCTGCTGTCCCCTTGGTGTCTCGAGCTGTGTGCTCGCTGGGTGGAGTCGGCGGCTTTCTTTGTCTGGTGAGGTGGGGGGTTCGTTGTCCCTCTCTGTGCTGGTGGTATATTTTCTCGGCCGTGGGCTTATAGCGGCTCAATGCCATTCGTTTCGAGCTCCACGGCCTGAGTTTGAAACCTTCTGCTTAGACGGTGTTATCGCCCAGTGTTATGAGCGCAAAATTAATGTTTTCGATTTACTTTCAGACACATCCTTTCGGCCAGATATTGCAGAACTTTGTATATATTGCCATTATAAATGTAATATCCCCAAAATTAATTTAAAGGAAATATGTGAACTCAGTTGCCAGTTAGAGATTATAACCCCTCATTGGCGAACGCTCCATTAAAGCCATTAACACTCCATTAAAGCCGCTTGCCAAATGATAACTAGCACTGTTAGTCATTTGGTCGTCAATCCTCCTTTCCATTTTCCTAGTGTACCCCTAACCAAGCTGCAGATTACTTATTGTTCAACATCACTTATCACTCAGTATTCTCTTCGTTGCTCAGTTCTTTGCTCTCTCTCTCAGTTTGCCGATTTTCAACACTTTCTGACCACTCCTTCTTGGTGTCAAATTTTCACTGTCACGTAGGGTATATTAAAGAATTGCTTAGTAAATTAAAATATTAAAGAATGTGGACGAAATTTTTGGTTATACCAGCTATATTTCCTGTTGATGTTATAATATCACATTTTATTTTTTAAAGATATAAATGAATTCTGAATACTGAAGTGACTACCTAAAAATAGCGGCCTTTATATAAATATATATTAAATCCTTTATTTTGATATTTATTAGAATCATTAAGTATTTTAACACATTCAAATATATTAAAAAAATTAAGAATATTTAATTATATCTCATAAATATATGTTCTTTTATATATAATAAAATTTTTAAATTTATCCTGCTTCTATTTCAGTATGTTTAAAACTAATATATATCCAATCTAACAAATTCAAATATATTAAATAAAAATTAAAAAAAAATTATTATATCTCATAAAGATATTTTCTTCTATAATATTAAAATTATTATATTTATCCTGTTTCTATTTCAGAATGTTTTTAAATTATTATATGTATAAATTAAATTAAAGTTATTATATATAATATTATTTTTTAAAATATTAACATAAATTTTCATTCTTCTTATATGATCTCATTCTTAAAAATACATTTAAAAGTTATTGAATGAGATATTTTAATTTTTGACGATACTGATTCCGTATTTTCTAAACATTTTTTAACATTTCAAATTATTATAAAATTTAAAGAAAAGTGTAAAACAGAAAAAGTCTTCAAAAACAAACAGTTTCTTAATAACCTTAAACGACGAAAGATACCTTGAACAAAAATTAAAATTCATCAAAAAAGCAGAAAATTGACTCCACATATCTGAAAGAAAAATTGAAAATTTTAAATTCCGTTAGACGGTAAAAGAAAATATCGATAAACAACATAGGTAAATAGAAAACTAGAATCATTCTATATTAAAAGAAATTAGCTAACGCATATAAAAGCTAGCATATAAAAATATTCTAATATAGCTAGCATACAAATATATGAAATATGATATATTTTTATAGGAATATTAGAAGCACACGCTGAAATAAACCGTTTTACTTTTCCTGCAATACATGTAAATATATAGAGAAAATATTCGACTCGTGTCGAAAATCGCAACTCGAGGTTTCGACGAATTTAGACGTTTCGACTAGTCTAGAATCCGAAAAATCTATCTTTAGCGTGTGACGTCTGTGTATGTGTGTACGTGCGTCCATGTGTCTGTTTGTCTGTCTGTCTGTGCAATGTATGTATCCATTCTAGTTAAAACTCTAATAGACAAAAGTTCACAAAATTTGGTAGATTAGTTATTTGTGGGTGAATATGATGCTATTTATAATTGATGCCAAATTTGTACGTATCCACTCTGGATGGAAAACAAATTGACAAAATTTTTCAAAATGGAGTAAATATGTCACTGTGCGACCCTGGAACTAAGTAGATTTTGTTATGATTTGACAAAAAAAAATCTTGCTGTTTTGAGAAATCGCCCGCAGAAATAAACTAAGTCTAAAATAAAAAAACTACAAATTCTCATATGTATCAATTAAATGCCTGTTTCATTAAGAAAGTTTAAGGAAGAAAAGTATTAGGTTAGCCCCATAATTCTAGTGCTAACCTTCCTCGAGATATTTTCGTCTTTCGAATTTTTACACGTCGCCTGTGAAAGTCTGGTCGCCAAATAAAAATGTAAATAGAAATTAAACTGCGTCTTAGTGCATTTTAAAATAAATGACCATGCTATTTTGTGCAATTGAACTCAATTTAAAAAACTCCGGGAAGAGAAAAATAACCGAATTTGTGTCTCTAGGAAAAGCCAAAAATCTAAAAAGTGCTGCCGAAATTAGATTTTGGTTTAAGTTCCCGTTCTGGACAGGCTACCAATTGCAGGACTCGAATCTTTACTGCCAAAGACCTATATAGATCTGCAATAGTTGACATAGAGCTAGATAGCAACATAGACCTAGATATAGTTGAATTTTTCTAATGCGAAGTCCTTATTTTAAATTTCGATTTTGGTTATGACTTATTCTTTCGGTTATACACTTATGAAGTGAAAATATTTCTTCAGTATGAGCAAATATATAAGGGAGTTAAGAGATTAGGAAGACTATTAGGAGTATCATTTTGACATTTAATTAAAGCAATATATATTAATTTCAACTCAAGCCATTGGTTTAATGCAGAACAAGAGAGATCAATCATGCTTAAAGCATTGATTATGAAACACTTTCCAACTTCAATGCATTTTTATTTTATAAAGTCTGAAATGCAATAAATCGTTCGGTAATATTTTAAAACTTATCACAATACTATATTAATTTATTATATTTAAAACCTTAAACCTTTATTGAAAAAAAATGAACTTCATTCAAATGACGACATAGAAATTTAAATTACCTGGTTTAAATATCTCTAAAATGCGATACATTCCACGGTAATATTTTTAAAACTATCATAATACTACGATAATTTATTATATTTGAATACTTCATCGAAAACAACTGAAATTAATTCAAATGACGTCATAGAAAAAATATCACGCCTGGATCTATCTATAAAAGCAGCATTTAATTCATAACTTTCTCCCATTCATTTCATTCATCACAATACTACCCCCATTCATTTCATTCACACGTTATGAAGACCCTACGTCAGGGAAATCAACTATTATTGACTGGTATGCTGAATTTAAAGGCGGTCCTACAAAAACCGATGAAGCTGAACACTCTGCTCGCCCAAAATCTGCAGTTGTTCCGGAAAACATAAAAAAAGTCCACAAAAAGACCGTAAAGTGAAGTTTCGTGAAATAGATGACACCTTAAAGATATCAGAAGTTAGGGTGTTTACAATTTTGCCCTAAAATTTGAGCATGCGTAAGTTGCTTTCGGAGTGGATGGCGCGTTTGCTCACACCGGACAAAAAAACAACGCCTCGACGATTCAAAGAGCAGTGGGAGCTGTTCAAGCTAGATAAGAAGGATTTCTTGCATCGGTATGTGACAATGGATGAAACATGTATCCATTACTACACAAATGAATCAAAAAGATCGTCAGCTGAGTGGACAACAGTCGGTGAAATTCTTCCAAAGCGACCCAAAACCCAAAAGTAAGCTGGCAAGGTCATGGCATCTGTATTTTGGAACGGGCATGGTATTTTGTTCATCGACTATCTGGAGAAAGGTAAAACTATCAATAGCGAATATTAAATGGTCCCTACCACCAACCTTTCGGAAGGACTGATGGACCCACATGTTTAACGTAATCGTACTCCGCATGAACAAGGCGGGAGTTTGGCAGCGTTCAAATCTAGCGCGCAAACCACGGGGCTACAAACAATGCCCCGAGTCAGAAGTCGATGAAAACGATGGTTAAATTACATGAATTACGCTTCGAATTTCTTCCTCACCCACCGTACTCTCCAGATCTGGCCCCCAGCGGCTATGGGCTTTTTACAGACATCAAAAAGATGCTCCAGGGAAAGAAATTTGGCTCAAATGAAGAAGTGATTGCCGAAACTTAGACCGATTTTGAGAGCACAGACAAATCGTTCTACAAAAAAGGCATCGAAAAGTTAGAGGATCGTTGGAATGAATGTATCACTCCTGAAAGAGAGTATGTTGATCAATAAAGAAGAATTTCTAAAAAAAAATGTTTTTCTTAGTTAGACCAGAGACTTATTGAGTGGGCCTTTTATATAAATTTTTCGTATTCCACTCTGTATTCAAGATAGCTTTGCCGCACGTAGAGCCAATGTACGCATAATTGCGGCATTTGAGAACAATACTAAGTGAAAAACAAGTCATAGTATGTCCATCATCCTTGTCTGAAGTATAGTTTGCAGGGTGTTTCAGAAGAAATAGATAAAAGTGTATAAAGTCCCAAACCATTTGCTTTATATGTTTTATGACATATGTTTATATGTTTTTGATATAGAAAAATTGTAATTGGAGAGCAAGTTCCTTCCCCACAAAAAATTAAAAATCCATTTAAAAATCTTTTGATACCAAAATTAATCTGTCCAAAGCAAATGGATGAGGAGTTATAAAACTTGTTCTTTTCTTTCTGAAACAGAAAACTATGTTACGTTGTGAAAATTGCCTTAAAGGAAATGCTTTATCATCTGAAAGTATAATTGAGCGCCATCATAGAGGCTTGGATTGGTACCAAGTTCCGACCGATAATAAATTTGAAAGGAAAAGGGAGAGAACCAGAGCGTATGGTCACCTATGCACTAGGAGAATAATGTAGCATAAGACTGGGAAGAAGACATTACTGACCTATTTCCGAGCAGAACCTAAATTGCGAACACCTCTCCATTTCTTTTGGATCCATTTTCGCAGACGCTTGAAGCCGCCACTTCTCTTTTTAGTTTCTTGTGGAGCTGAAAAGCAAAAGTCAGATAGTTTAAATTTAGATTGTAAAGCGAAATTAGTGTGATGGTTTCGAAAATCTGAATTAAGAATTTCGAAGGGTTTGCACTCCACGATGCTGAAAGCGATTTAACCACATTTTCTAGAGCTCCTGTAAGATAGTAGTATATATATAGGAGACTTAATATTTTCAGTGACGTATGTTTAAAGTAAGCCACATATCAATCTCTGCGAAACAATTGTCTAGAAGAAAATATATTATATTTGGATCTGTGTCGGCCTATAAGTGTATTTAATTTGGCGACACATTTAGCGAAATATCGCCAACCTAATAATTTTTGGAGAATGACAAATGACAAAATGTAAATTTTATGTCAGAAATTTAAGTTCAATTGTTTTTATAAATACTGTCGATTTGTGGGACTTAATTATTTAATATTCCTGATTTAAAATAAAGTGAGATCTACGGTTCGTTTGAGAAATACATTTCGTTGGGGATTGTAGTGTTGAAGACCCAGACCGTCCGACTCGTCCAGAGGACTTAGAGTAACCAGTTGGACGGGGATTGTAGTGTGTCGTACATTAATTTGTTTTGCTAAGGAGTCGTATAATAATTAAAGTGTGTTTGGGTCTATTAGGAACGCGAGTGCTTTAGGGGAGGAAGGTGATAAAATATTTCAATGCCCTCAGTAATGAAGGGAGGAGCATCTAGTATACTATATTAGTGTCCAAGGCAACGAAGTTCATCTCGATTTAAACAGGGAGAAATATATACTGAAGAAAAAATTACCTTCCAACATTGCTGCATCACAATCCTGAGGACAGACCCCTTCGTCCTCCAGTGTACCGAACTCTGCAATTTTTTCTTTATCAAATTTGTTGCAGTCCGATACGTCTAGAGGTGAATTGGCTTGAGATTGCAAATTTTCTGGAACTTCATTGCCAATTTTTGAGCTCTCTCCTAGATTCTCAGAGCGGAAATCAATTGGGACAACCGGGTCTACAACGCTGCCTATAAAATACAATACTGAATTGCAATAATAATAATGAATTTTATGTACTATATACACAAAACAGAATTCATCAAATGTCTCGTTAGAAGCATAGGATTTTAAAGCATCAAATATTATTTAAATTTTAAAGCAAAATTCTTCTATTCTACGAAGCCATTTAAAAAGTGACGCGTTACATACATGATCGAATGCCAACATTTAATATCAATTTTTGATAAATCACGAAACAGTAGACACAAAATGTGTCATTTGTCTACGTTTTCTACCTAATATTAATGAAATAATTAATTTTCAAATTTTGCGAATTTTTATAGAAATATACCTGCAATTCATATTTAATGTGTAATTAAACGCTTAATTATATCATGATGAATTTACTAAACTTTACTAAACTTTACTAATTTTACTAAACTTTCATTCCATTGAGACCACTTTTTCTCTTCTTCATGGGTCAAGAATGCCCAGTTGTTTTGTGTCGGTAGCTCCGAAAATTCTATAAGAATCAATCTGATCGAATATAAACATTGCATAAATCATTTACTGCTTTACATCATACCATCCTCATTTAAACCTTTAAATCTATTTTTGATAGAACATTTATTTTGACAGTTTTCTTTATGGATCTACTAGCAGAAAAGCCAGAGTTGCTCGTGATTTAAACATCGGTAAAACTCCTATAGTATTCTAGTATTCTAAGTGATATTGTTGATCAAACTTTTAATTAAAATATTTAATTTCCTTAAAAACAAGCATAATAATCCCTGTTCTGGTTGTACAAATTAATATTTTCAGTCATGCAAAAAATAAAACTTCCTTGCTTTGTTTGTAAGCAAATTTACAAAAAATTTGATCCGTGATCGTATATGCGAAAACGAAATTGTAATATATGTATTAGCAGATACGCTGTTACCAATTTTATCTTGTTTCATCTGTAGGCTAAGTGCATATATGTGATTGAAAAATCTTTGCTAAACTAAAATACATCATTTCAGAAATTGGAAATGTCAATAATCCCATAGAAACTTATATCCTAAGACAGGAACTGGTAAAATTAAAATAAAATATAATACTGCTCTTTTACAAAATTTATTTTACTTCCATTTTTACTTTCCTTATATACATTATGTATATGAAAAGTATTGTGACGGAGTCGAAAATTCGAATTCGAGTTTTCGACGGGATGGCACATTTCAAGCATTCCTGATCACGAATAAAATATTTTTGAAGTGATGTCTGTATGTGTGTGGGTGTGGGTGTGAAAGTATGTGTGTGTGGGTGTGTGTGTGAAAGTATGTGTGTGTGTGTGAAAGTATGTGTATGTCTGTGAAAGTATGTGTGTGTCAGTGAGTCTGTGTAGACGATAACAGTCGATCGAATGGATCGATTCGAATGAAATTTGGTACAATATTCACAATCCGTAAACACTGGAGGGGTATTGTGTCCATATGTAATAGAATGTTCAGAACCCCCCTAAATTTTCAAGTGAAATGATAAAAAATCTTCAAAAATTCAAAACTACTAATAAAGTTAGACAAATAGACATGGTTTATGTAATTTTGTTCATGAGAAAGCGATTAACATAAATTTTAGAACTCTAACATGAACCGTTCTCGAGATATTTCACATTAAAAAATATATATATTAAAGTTATATAAAATAAAAAGAATATTTCCTATTAAGAAACATGTTCACTTTTCTTTTGTAATACCATGTGATAAATTTGGTAACATCATTCTTGTGGATCTAGCTCGTTCCATTCATGAAAAAAGATACTTTGAGTAATACTTTTGTATTTGAACGCTAATTGTCATTTATCTGCTGTAGCAATAACTTATTTCGCAGTACATAACGATTGGTGGAATTTTGGTGACGAATTTGGCGGAATGTCGCCAATTTGGCAACATTTTTAACTGTTTTATTTAACTGTTGTAAACTAAAATTTAGAATTTTCTAAATATTTTTATGTAGTTTGCTTTCAAACTGATGTAATCATCATAACTAATAATTAAGCAAAACTATTTAAATTGCACTTCTTAAAAGTATTACCATTAACCCTCTCCTTACCCAAAGTCTACTCAATGGAATTATAATAGATGGATGATAAATATTTTAGAAAAGTAAAATATTTTCAGAATTTTTAAATCTGATTTACAAAGTACGAAAGGTTAGATGAAGTAAACAATTACCTTCAGTCAATGTTGTTTCAGGTTCCACTGGACTAGGAATTTCCTCATTACATTTTTCGGAAATGATATCACTGACAACATGGTCCACATTCTCAAACTTAGGTGAACACCCTTCTTCATAACTATCAGAAATTAGATCACTGACAACATGATTCGAAATCTCAAACTTATATGTGTTTTCGTCCTCTTTATATCTTTCAGATTTTAGGCCACTGACAATTTTATCCGAATGCTCATCCAAGTTTGTGCTTTCTGTTTTGAAATCTACTGAAGTGTCAGTTGTCAGCGTCTGAAGTTGGCTCTCAAACTGCTGTGCTCCAATCAGTGACTCTAACGATGCAAGAAAAACTATTAAAATAGCAGTGCTTAAAAATATCATCAATATCAGTAACGCATAAAATATACAATAAATAAATCATCCTTTTAACATTTTCAAGATTATTAAAACCCTCAAGATTATATAAACTATCGCATTTTCGATACAGTTTTCTGCAGTTCACTTTTAAACTGAAGCACTCCAATCAGTGATTGTAATGATTAAATAACAACAATTAAAGTTAAATTATTTATAAAGTATTATCAATATCAGTAAAGCACATATTGTAAGAAACCTTAATCTTTCTTATCAAGTTTCCTTAGATTCTTAAAAGCCTAAAGATCAGATATATTAGACAATTTTGTATACATTTTTCTGTAGCTCCCTTTCAAACTAAGGTTTTCAAATCGGTGTTTCTAATAATTCTTTAAAAACTATAAAAAATGCAGTGATTAAATATATAACAATTAACATTACGAATATCTTTAATTTTTATGGCCCTAGATCTACGTATTCAAATTAACGATAATAAATGGATGATAATCATCCTCAGAAAACAAATTATCTTCAGAATTTTCTGATCTGTCTTAAATAGTGCGAAAGGTTAGAGGAATCAAAGTAGTACCTGGAGTCAATGTAGCTTTAGATTCCGCTGGATTTTCAAAATTATCTTCACATCTTTCCGGAATCACATCACTGACATTTTCCAAATAATCGAACTTGTCTGTGCTTTCTCTATCCACATCGATTGGAGGATCAACAGGCAAATGGACTTCGAGTTGGTCACTTTTTGGAGCAGTTGATGAGATTTCTACACCCATAACTAGATTTTCAAGCAGAAAGTGTATCGATGAGAAATAGTAATAAGTCTGATATTAAGTATATATTCCAATTACTGACGGTAATGATTAAATAATAACTATTGCGATTTCACGATTTATAAAGTATTATCAATATCAGTATGGTATATACTGTAAGAGACCTTAATCTTTCTTATAACAAGTTTCCTTAGATTCTTAAAAGCCTGAAGATCAGATATATTATACAATTATGTAGACATTTTTATGTAGTTCCCTTTCAAACAAAGTTTTCAAATCACTGTCTCTAATTTTTCAATAAAAACTATTAAAATTGCACTGTTTAAATATATAACTATAAACAATACGAATCTATCTCTTTTATGGGGTTAGATCAATTTAAATTAATGATAATAGATGGATGACAATCATCCTCAAAAAACAAAATATCTTCAGAATTTTCTGATCTGTCTTAAATAGTGCGAAAGGTTAGAGGAATTAATCTCACCTGGAGTCAATGTAGCTGTAGATTCCACTGGATTTTTAAAATTCTCTTCACATCCTCCGGATATCACATCACTGACATTTTCAAAATTCTCGATCTTGTCTGTGGTTTCTGTATCCACATCGATTGGAGGATCAACAGGCAATTGGACTTCCAGTTGGTCCATCTTCGGAGCATTGGTTGAGTTTTCTGCACACATAACTAGATTTTCAAGTAGAAATTGTATCGATGAGAAATAGTAATATGTATGATATTTGGCATATATCATTTATATGATTATTGGTTCCATCTAATACACTACAATTTAATAGAAATGACATTTGAACTTTTAACTTCTATTTTATGTATGTTGATTGTATAAAGTTATTTAATTGTATAACATCCAAAGTCTTAATATCCAAAGTCTCTCTATCCAAAGTCTTAAAGGACAATAATCCTATAAGTGTGTAGGGGGAGGAGGTCTAATATAGTTGATGTGAATTATCTTGAGGCTCGGGTACGAATTAAATTCTGAAAGAATTGTAAAGAGGATGAAAAAGAAGTTTGTAATGAAAGTGACATCCTGTTGTTACGATTCCCTAACAGAAAATTATTGTTATAATTTGAGCGTTTGAATCACTTGACCTTGGCGGCAAATTCGATTACCATGGCTGGCAAATTTAACAAACATTAGGCGATTTCTGAAAACGTAGGTTGGCGATTTCTGAAAACGTAGGTATTTCGTAGGTTGGTTAAAATTTTCGCGAGTTACATATTTTTCGAGAACTTTCTAAAGGAGTATATAATTTAGTTACCATTTAGTTGGGTTTGTTGACGAGATACGAGTAAATGTATCTACTGATCTCAATACAGAACTCAATATGTCATTTTTCTTCTGAGTATATGTACCCTTTATTCTGTCTTATAAAATAATTATGGTCGAAATTACAAAAAAAAATTAGATCTGCGACATCTGTACATCGTCAACTGAGATATGCGCCGGCATGTGCTTATTGTTTGCGTTGAGATCCCACTCCCCCAGCGGAGTGATTGCAAATGTTACGTCCAAACGTTTCGTCATCGATAAACCGTTTCTGGTCCGATTCGAACGATACAAATTCTTAATCTATAGCAACAGTATAACTTTTCCCAAAAAATTTAAAAATCTGAAATTATCGAAACTTTTGCTTATGTACAGATTATGTTTGTTCATGTATGACTTTTTGCTTAAAGAATTCACCTTTTGCTTACGGGTGGGACAGAGTCCATCCCAAACGAAGAAATTCTCATGAAGAGAAGTATTTGACATACCCTATTCCAAAGAGTTCGATCCCCCTCTGAAGACATTGGCGTCCATGGGCGCCAATGTCTGTAATTGGGAAAGACGCTGTCCAACCCGTAAGCAAAAGTTAAGATCGTTTGCAAAAGTATTAGTTCTAACGTATTTTAATGTAATAAAATCTCAAAATATCGAAGACCGTTCGATTATTTCCTTAATTCAAGGAACGTTCTTTATGCTGTCACTAAAGGCTGTAACTAACGTTCTTTATGTTGTTACTGTTGGCAAAATATTTCTTGGCTTGGACGGCTTTATTCTATATGACAGATTACATAATCAAAACATATAAACTAATCAGTGATGACTCAAAGATATTTTTCACCCTCGGCAACCAGGATTTTGGGGACAAATAAAAAAGTTTGTGTTGATGATAATCTAACAATATGTCAAACAGCGAATAACACAGCTTCGAAATTCGGACCGGGTTTTGATCCCACCCCTTGAACCTATTCTTAATAAAGAAGTTATATGGAAAATTCTTACTTTGATCAGTATCTCCCCAGAGCTCCCGTGTCTTCCAGACTGGATCGACTTTATACGGCTGTTCATACGACCAGTCTGAGGACCAAAAGGGGTGCTTTATCAGGCTCTCTGCCTTGGGTCTATCTCCAGGTTTGTATGCAAGACACGATTTTATCATATTCAGCGCCAACATTTTCTCTTCCGAAGGAATCCATGTTGAAGGGAATTTTTTAGTGACCTCAAAATCAAAGTTCTGGAATAGAATGTAACAATATATTAATGATATATAAAAATTGCCATCTTTCTGCCTATTTGTGCGCATATATATATATATATATATATATATATATATATATATATATATATATATATATAAATATATATATATATATATATATATATATATATATATATATATATGCAGGGGAAATAAAACAGAGTAATTTAAGAGTAATAACAGAGTTTATTTTGTATTATATAAATGTACTTGGTTGAGCAGCATAGCGCCTATAGGTATATTTTCAGTTGGTTGATTTCGAAGTGGTTGATGGATTTATTAATTTGTATATATATATATATATATATATATATATATATATATATATATATACGGTGTTTTTCAAATCTAATGCAACAAAATTTCAAGGGTGATAGAACAAATCGAAATAAACACTTTTCTTCATAGAATTCATGGTGGCAAGTGAAGCGGTTATGCCTTAGAGAGCGCTTTTATGCGCTACATGGTTTCAGAGATGCGGATAAATGCGGTACTTTTCACAAGTAAGTTCATTAGTGACAAGGAATGTATCGGTATACCAATGTAGAGAGAGCTGACATGCATTTTGTCTTCGGGCTCGCCAATCGTAATGGCAGCAATGACTTTACTGAGGACGCTTCCCCAACAGGCGTCCTCTCGGTCACGGAATGTTTTCTCACTTGCACCGCCAATTGTCTGAAATGGTATCCTACAGTGCTCTTATTCACTTGTTTTGATATTTCGTGCCAATCCTGTTTTTCGTTTATATAGAAATATATATATATATATATATATACATACTATTAATTACTTTTAAGACACTCCATAAGTCTCCCGCGATCTAATAAATTGGTTCGTGTCATCCAATTTATCGCATGGTATTACTGAAAATTGAACATGTTTCTCAAGAAGAAACATTTTTTTTTTATTTTATATGACTTTCTGATAATTTTTTTGAAAAATGTGCAATATCTCGAGAACGGTTCGAGTTAGCGTTCTAAAATTTATGCCAATCGTTTTCTAATGAAAAATTACATAAGAAATGTCTATTTGAGTAACTTTATTGGTGGTTTTAATTTTTTGACGGTTTTTTTCAAAATTTCATTCGAAAAGTTTGGGGTGTTCTGAACATTCAATTGCGTATAAAACAATAGGCTTCCCGTGCTTACGTATTGTGATATGTGTACCAAATTTGGTTTGAATCGTCCATTCGTTCGTCAGTTATCGTCTCCACAGACTCACTGACACACACACACACACACACACACAGACATCACTTCAAAAATGTTTGATTCGTGGTCAGGAATGCTTGACACGTGCTCTCCCGTCGAAAACTCGATTTCGAATTCTCGACCCCGTCACAATACTTTCCTTATTCATTATGTATATAAGGAAACCTACCGATGAATTGACCATCGAACAGATCTTAACGGATTTTCAATTTACCCCCCGAGGACAGAGAAACAGCAGTTCTTTCCGGAAGTTTGAATAAGAAGAGATTGATTCTGAAATATTTGCATATCACCTATCGGACCCATATATTTACATAAATCCAACGTATTCGTAACTCCAAGCAGCAAATGGGGAAGCTTAGCATGCCCATTTTCTCCTTGGAGTGACGTCCTTTTTATTCTGTGCTGCGTGGAGTGACGTCACGCACGTCCCAAAGCTGTTTTGCGAATGATTTGTTGTCCCAAATTACTTCCGTATAATAAGGGCTTAACTAGACCATGAGATGACACTTAACGAGTCATATTTTTAAAATTGTTGTTTGCCCTGCCTTTGGTAGGCTTAAACAGAAATGTACACTATAAATATCATTTTATTAGAAGTAGACGTATAAAATATAATTATAGTACAAGAATCATTGGCATCAGGTAAAATTTATAGTTTCGATACTATTTAAAATGCTGAATAATGCGATTATATAGGTTGACATGATATGCTTTGTTTTCAGTGAGAAGCTAAAAACTTATAATGTGCTTCTTTGAATTATCCCTTTTGCAAATTCTATTAATTCTAACAATCTGATTTAATATAATTTTTCTGGACTGACTAGTATGTAACTACCAAATGTAAATTGCTAAATATGTGTAATATTAAAATGATATTGACTAAGCTTGTGGAATAAATATATATTTAACTGACCGCCGTGTGCAATTTTAATACTAATATCTAAAATTTAGTGAAGTATGGATAAGTTTTGTAATAGCTCTAGATTTTTTTTATTAAAAGCTAATGTCAGGCACTGATGTTTTTATTTTTAAGCATACTTCATCAAAATGTCTATAAAAATTATAATCGGTAAATTAAATACTTGTTTCATAGATAGTATAAGTATAAATTAACAATATATTACCTATTACTAAGTCATAAATATTATAAAAAATTTAAATAATAATTTTCCAGTCAAAATAGTCAATTGCTTCCAGCCGTAACTGCGCGTAAAGCAATAAGAGTTTCGTGAAATTCGGAAATAATAAGTATAATATAATTAAACGTCAAATTATCATTTTTAAATTTCAATTGGATAAGATTATTACAGTGAAAAGATAAAGACTTATTGAAATAATGTACCTGGAGTGAGTCAAAGATAGATGGGTACACATCCTTTTCCCAGCTAGTCATTTTCTGACACTTCTTTGTAGAGTGTTTCGTCCACACAGTCAGAGCTAATTTTCCAAATGAGTAGATATCAAGAGGTCGTCCGAAAACTTCGTCCATTTTGTAACATTCAGGCGGACGGTCGGATAAGGCAAGTCCGTAACTGTTGAAAATATTTGGAATAAAAAATAAGCTTATACATTTCACATTGGGATATTAGCATTATAGTTTTTGTAATCTTAGATATTTTATAAATCTTTCTACGATTGCAAAGTAATTATGCAGTATTCTAAATATTTCGTTTAACCTATTTCGTACACTCAATTGTTTTATTAATCTTTTATTCTTTTTCAGTATATAGTTACTCAAAAATTCATGATGGTGCCATTTTTATATTTTTAAAAGCTTTCGTTCTCGCTTCATTCCTTTTTATAAATAAGATTCTTATATAACTGCCTGTGTTTACAAGTCTATCCACATAATTATTTTAATGGACTACCATTACAATTTGCTATTTTCAGGAATATCCCCCCTCCCCATGGAGAATATTATTGTCAACATCGTAGGTCATGAATACCGTTTGATTTAAACGATATTCAAATTGGTTGTTTAAATTAGGACAATATCTATTTAGTTTTCATTTTTCCTTTTAAATGTAATATTTTAAGTGCATTGTGTAGCTCTCATGCGTCATACATAATGAAATAACCACAGACATATATAAAACGGAAATATTTGAAATGTTGGTTTCGGATGAGACTGGGATAACGATTTGAGATTATAATTAAATACTGGAAAAGTGTCACATCTGGAAAACTTATACTCTTCGTTAGAGAGCAATAGTGGCATCGACTCCTCCAGGTAATTTAGGCATATGTTTGGAGTTCAATAATTCAGGTCTTTCAAATTCAAAGATTTGTGAGATGTGAAGACCAACAATATGCACACAAAAATCTACATCACATAAAACTGTTCGATTCGAGTTCATGAATGCTTGACGTTTAAATCCCGGGAAAACTCCAACTCATTCTGCTATACAATGTGATTCAAAACGATGGCGCAATATTTTATGGAGTGATAGAACACATCTAAACAAGCACTTCCGTCATACAATGCATGGTCGTCACGTACGCATTTAAGTGACGACCATGATTTAAACGGTTGAGTGACGTCATCACAGCATTATCCAGCATGCGCATTGAGCGCTTTTGTCGCCTGTTCTACCGTGGATTTTAAAAGGACTGGATTATTTCGTAAAACAGGAGAGGATCGACATCCATTGCATGTACAAAGTGCGGATGGGAATGCAAGGAAAGCCCAATTCCGTGTATCTTTCCAATACTACAGAGCGCCACCCCGTATGGATTTGGGCTTTCCTCACCGCCCTCCCCCCGTCTGCAGCTTGTAAATGAAATGCATGTCGGCCTTCTTCTGATTTAAGAAAAAATCCATTCCTTCTAAAATCAACGCTAGATTGACGACAAGCTCGACAACAGGCTGTTAATACGTTCGCAGGACAGCGCCCTCTAGCGCTTAACCGCGTGAGTAACGACCATGCACTGTATGACGAAAAGCTCTTATTTGGGTTGGTCCTATCACCCCTTAAAGTTTTGCCCCATCGTTTTGAATCACCATGTATGTGTTGTTGTTGAGACCCAGACCGTCCGACCTACCAGAAAGGTGTAAGGTAACTGTATGGACGGCCGGGAAGTGCCACCCAATTTAGACCGGAACCCAGTGGGGGAGGCATCCACAGGGACCGTACCCTCCTTCCCCTACCACCAACCTCTCGGAAGGACTTACGGACCCACATGTTTAACGTGATCGTACTCCGCATGAACACGGCGGCATTTGTGGTAGCGTGCAAATCTAGCGCGCAAACCACGAGGATACCGCACCCGAGATGGCCAACAGCACGCGGTGTTCCGAGGTGGTCACCCACCAAGTACTAACCGCGCCCGATGCTGCTTGACTTCGGTGATCTAACGAGAACCGGTGTTTTCAGCACGGTACGGCCGTTGGCTACCATGTATGTGTGGAAGACCCAGGAAGTCCGACTCATCCAGAGGACTTGAGCAACTATTTGGACGACCCCTCACCATGTGTGTGTGAAGCAAATATGGAGAAGCAAATGATCCCGACAAGGGCAGAATTATGTTCCATAGAGCTAAACAATGCTACCGATACATAGCTTGTAGTTTTGTCCCCAAATACCCCAATAAGCAAATTAAAGCACTGGTAACAAAAAGGGCTGAGACTCCTTGAGACCATAAGCACTGGAAAATAGGGTGGCCAAACACACTTCCGACTTTTGCTCAATTTAAGAAAAAGATTGGCTGAATTTCAACATGTTTCTTACATGTCTTAATGGCTACATTTGTAATTTGTTTAAGCTGAAAGAAATACAATTTAGTCTTTGATTAAAAGATCAGTTTATGTTTTAGCATACATTGGGAAGTTATGTCTTAGTAGTACTGAGCCATCTATGTCTAAAATTTATAAAATTGAAAAGGATGCTTGACTAAATCTATGGAAGTGTGGAAAATCTCAGCAATACAGTCGTTGCAAACGATTATTACTTTCCTTATATACATAATGTATAAGGAAAGTATTGTGACTTGGTCGAAAATTCGAATTCGCGTTTTCGACGGGAGAGCACGCTTCAAGCATCCCTGATCACGAATCAAACATTTTTGAAATGTTGTGTGTGTGTGCTTGTGTGTGTGTGTGTGTGTGTGTGTGTGTGTGTGCGTGTGTGTGTGTGTGTGTGTGTATGTGTGTGTGTGTGTGTGTGTGTGTGTGTGTGTGTGTGTGTGTGTGTGTGTGTGTGTGTGTGTGTGTGTGTGTGTGTACGATAACTGATGAACTAGACGATAACGTATGAGACTATAACGTATGATAACGTATGAACTAGACGATAACGTACTAGACGATAACGTAGACGATAACTGATGAACTAATGGACCGATTCGAACCAAATATGGTACAAAAATCACAATCCGTAAAAACTGGAAGCAAATTGTTTTTATAAGCAATCGAATGCTCAGAACACCCCTAAATTTTCGAATGAAATTTTGAAAAAATCGTCAAAAAATAAACATAATAAAGTTACGCAAGAAGACATTTCTTATGTAATTTTTCATTAGAAAACGATTGATATAAATTTTAGAATGCTAACATGAACCATTCTAGGGATATTGCACATTTTAAAAAGAAATTTATCAAAAAACCCATAAATTAAAAATATATATAAAATGTTGAAAAACCTGTTCATTTTTCATATGTAATACCATGCGATAAATTTGGTGATACTTAGCTCGTGGATCTAGCTCGTTCTATTCATGAGAAAAGATACTTCGAGTAATACTTTTGTATTTGAACGCCAATAGTCATTTATCTGCTGTAAAAATAACTTATTTCTTCGTCCATAACGCTTGGCGAGATTTTGGCGCAGAATTTGGCGAAATGTCGCCAACTTGAAGACTTTTTGAAATGTTGCCAAATTAACGAAAATCTCGTTAATTGGATAAAAATGACGCTAAATCAATGAAAATGACGACCAATTGTCGAAAATTCAACATCTTGGAAAGAATATTAGTATCTGCTATAATAAAACCTATTTTAACTTTCCTTATATACATAATGTATAAGGAAAGTATTGTGACGGGCTCGAAAATTCGAATTCGAGTTTTCGACGGGAGAGCACGTTTCCAGCATCCCTGTTCTAAGTATCAGCTTAGATTACCTATCAGATAATCCTGACCAGTTTACACAAATACAAAACATATTTGAAAGATACTCACTTCCTGACTGGACAGCATGCTGCATCTGTGTAGGATAAGTTGCCCAATACAGCTTTGGACTTAGAGATATGGACATTTATCGGTGTCAAATTCAGGTAGCAAAGTCTGTTTCCATGGATGCAGCACAAACCTTTGAGAACGTCTTCCATCCATTTCTTTGTTACGTGGAAAGCTTTCTTTTTCAGGGAAGACGGATTTACAAAAAACCAATTTAAAGTTTTCTTGTAATAAGGCGTAACATAAATGTCCCAGCCTCTTAAATGGAACTGATCTGTATAAGGCATGATGTTCTCATTTTTCAGAAAAAACCATTTGTTCAGCTCTCCTGGTTTTGACCACATGTGTCGCTTTATCTTTAACGCCATATACTGGCCTGTGCTTCTATTCTTCAATGCCCATATCTCTTCAAATTTATCCATATACATGAGATATTTAGCCTCATATGTTTTCTTCAATTCCTTCAGGGCTCTTTTTGCGACGCTTCTTTCCTCACCGTTTAACTTACTGGACGATTTTCGAACTTGATGTAACATATCCATATTTTTGTTCGACTTACAGCTGTAAAAGGCTTTCTCACACTTTTTTTAATAGCAAATGTTTTTATCGGGTAGGCTTTATCATGAAAGTTTTAATCATTAAAATAAAATGAATTATTTCAATAAAGAACTTCAAATATGCATTGTTGCAAAAAAATTCCAGTAACAAAGTATTGTTGAAAATTTACTATTGTTTAACTATAGTTTGAATTAAAAATCATTGTTATGGTCGAAATAAGCCTTAAACAACAATGTATTGGGAGTTAACTAACCAATCACAGCCCATTTATTTTGGGCTAATCAGTGTCATTGAAAGAATAAACGCGTTGCATACTAAGTATAAAACATGTGTAGTGAGTGTGAAATGACCATTCACTTTACCATTTACAAGTTCGAGAAAACAAAGATTTAAAATTGAAATACATTCTGGTGCAAAAAAGTATATGCACCCTTAAAAAATTATGCTACAGTGGCGAAACTCTCAATCAATGTCGTTTAAAGCGTTATGCAAATGAGCAAACTGTCAGCGCCAATGATGCTATAAAGCTCATGAAACGCGGAAGAAAACGACGCAAGTGTAACATTTAAAACGGCCTGTGTTCTCATTAAAGAGTAATTGGAACTGTATTTTCTGCTTGATACTGCCTTGCTGTGTACAAAAAGTCCTTTGAGACGTACTTGACGGCGCTACGTACTATTTTCGGATCTAGGGGGATTTACTTTCATAGGCTAAAGGAAAGTTGGTTTGTCCTACAAACGCCTAAGTCGCCATCTTGATCTTAGCGATATAGTAGTTTCTCGGTGTTGGCAACAGAGAATCAGAGACAGCCATCGAGAAGAGATTAGATCTAGAATGACGTTATACTTGGCAATGTTAACTAGTTGTACAGAGAATGTCCGCAAAACCAATGGTCGGCAAACCATATGAGCATTATCTTTCCGAGTCACGTCGTCTGCTAGTTAATATTATTTGAATAAGAAAAATCATGTCTCTGCATTTTAGCAGGCGAATTTTGTCGTATTTTCATTGCTACAAATTAGAGATTTAGAGATATTTTAAAACGGAACCTTATTCGTATTATACACTGAAATAAATTTACTTAAAATGGAGCTACAAGCCTTAATTTACCAAATCTAAAGCTGTACAGAACTTTCTTTAGAAATTCTAGCAATTTAGCCTGCCGTTAGAGTCACGTTTTGGTTGCTACAAAGTGCAATTTTACAAAAGTGTTTTTAAATATAACACAATTCGTTTTACATACCATAATTGGTATATTTTTTATTACGATGTGAAAATGATTTAATATATTCAAATCTATAAATGTACATATATTTATTACAGAAGTAGTATAATACTTTCTCTGCAATACAAGGTAATATATAAAAATATGATTCGAAAAAAAAAATGCACCTTTTTTTCGAAATGACCCGCAAAAATCGACATGATCTGAAATGGAAAACTACGCATGCTCAAATGTAACCATTATATGCTTTTTTTATACGTAATTTTTGACGACGAAGAGAATAAGGCCAAATCTATCACTCAATAATTAGCCGTTCATGAGATAGGTAAGATCTTGCATTTTTGCTATGCTGGTTTTGAAAATACGTCCAGTTACCCACAAAAAACAAAAACTGTATTAAAGGTGCTAATTCGGTGTAATTTCAAATAATCATGCTCGTTATTTAGTGTAATTAAACTAAATTTAATGAATTATTAATGAAATAAAGAGTAAATGAGTTTGAGACTATAGGGAAAGAGGTTTGCTGCTCACATCAGATGTTTTCTTGCTCTAAAGGGCCCCCGAAACGTGTAGATCCATCAGAAACTCGAGTTGCGATTTTCGAAATGATTCCTATGCTTTCACTAGACATTACCATGTATTGTAGGGAAAGTAAAAATAATGTATTTGTCTTTCTGTCTACTTGTGTTGTCTGTAGTGGAAAGGCTAAACTGCAAACGGTCCCAAAATTCGGTTCTGATTTAGCTGAGCTCCCGGTACAATATACCTCCATGGGATTTAAAAAAATTGCTATTAGTTTTTTAGTTATTTTATGTTGAAGCACGGTTTTGAGCGAGTGTCTCACAAATCTGATGGTTAGCGATCCAAGTATTATTACAAAGTTTCCTTTTTGGCATCATCAGAAAGACCGAAGAATGTTCTTACTAACGATTTTTGAACCGAATCCTTAGGGCGATTTCTGCTATATATATATACAAGTATACATTTATTTTTTAAAATTCATATTCGCATTTTTACTTTCCTTGCAATACATCATATAGTATAGGGATAGTATTGGAAATATTGGAAAGTATTGGAATCGCAACTCAAGTTTTTGATGAATCTACGCGTTTCGGGACCCCTAGAATACGAAAACCTATTTTTAGTGTGACGTATGTGTATGTGTACCTGTGTGTGTGTGTCTGTGCAATGTATGTATCCACTCTAACGTAAAAACTAATGTCCGAATTTCGTAATATTTTTAGATAAGTCACTTCGGTATTGCATATGACCGACAGACGATAACTATTCAATACTATTGATTAAAACTGAAATTATTTGAAATTTGAGATTGCATGTTTTCAATTTTTAAGATCCTAAACCAAATTTATCTTCAAGTTTTAAAAGAAAATAATGTAACACTCACCTAAACATACAAACGGAGATATTACTTTTTAAAATTGTTTCAGTAGTTAAGGATGCATATCCATCAAAACTAAATTGAAACCAACAACTTCGGCAAAATCGCAACAATTACAATTTTTTATTTTTTCTTCTCAGCTATAAGAGGGAAAAAATAATCAATTCTTATGAAGTCTCCATTAAATTCTAGTATTATGTTTTAGTTTGCATTTTAATATGACTTTCGTATTGACTAACAGTCTACTAGCTTCGGTTGGTAGGACCAATCAGAAGCGTTCCATGTAAATCGCGAGTTCTACAAGTGTGATCATCGACTTTTAGGTAGATCGGTCTTTAATGTGCTTCTTATACATGTAGAATTCGTTCTACGAAGCTTCTATCCTTCAAAGGAGGTAATGGATGCCTTGAATAGGACGGGTGACGATGATATTTTCCAGAAACTAAGGAATCCGGAATTATTGAAAGTCTATCTTCTATACAGCTCTAACAATCGGATGTATTGTGGATTGCACGTGTATTGTGGATTGCAAGACGACAGATTTAGGTACGGGTATTGCTTCAATAACCACTAATGTTTATTTATGTATTGATTAGTTAACTGTCCATGGAAGACGTACTACCTCATTTAGTTCAGTATGTCTAACAAGAAGTATATGTTACATAAATAAACTGTGTTTTAGCTCGTTGCAATCTGTCTGTGCCATCTTGGCTGTTAGAAGTTGCTTGCTATTATCTTGGCTGTTAGGAATACTTGCTATTATCCTGACTATGTTGTGACAATTTCAGCGCCCAGATTTCATACCCCAAGGTATCAACTGTATATCTAATAGCCGAATAGGGTTAAGGAGGTAAAATTATTAACCTTCCTTCGAAGGTCGACTTCCTTCGCTGGAGTTGAACTCGGTAGGCCCGGGTTCGATTCCAACCGCTGCCAAAAGTGCCGCCGTGTTCACGCGGAGTGCGATCACGTTAAACATGTGGGTCGAAAGTCCTTCCGAGAGGTTGGTGGTAGGGGAAGGAGGGTTCTGTCCCTGTGGATGCCTCCCCCACTGGGTGCCGGTCTAAATTGGGTGGCACGTCCCGGCCGTTCAAACAGTTACCTTACACCTTTCTGGTAGGTTGGACGGTCTGGGTCTCAACAACAACAACATTGGATGTCTGCTTGGCGTTTATTTCTGGCTGTACACGGATGATATCAGGGCGTTAAAAATAACGGAAATCCAAATATTCCGTCTATCATGGATATAAATGCTTTAGTGAAAAGCAATGTTATTTAACCAGTCAATATATTTTATGAATCCTATAAATCGGAATTCAATCTACATATATCAATATATTTTAATTAATGAATTTTCCTCATATTAGTTTGTTAGATAGCCATATATTCGTACTTTGTACGAATCATTTTAAATAAAATTGAAAATCTGCCTGTATGTGTGTGTTTTTGTCTCATCATCAAGGGAGAATGGCTGCACCAAATTCCGAGGAAATTCTGTGTGTATCCTTGGAATTTAATCCACTTAAAATTTAGAACATTTACCATGGTTCTAGGACTAGGGGTGGTCGAGATAGTAATAGAATATAGAAACGAACTTCCTGTAGAGATATCATTATGCAGAATATATTTTTTCTACAAATTTAATAAAAAAAATAAATGATATCATGTTGAAGAACAACGGAATTAAACCCAATGAATTTATTGAGGGTGATTTTGGGGTTGAAAAGTAGCGGGGATTATTTTTAATTTCAATTTCGAAAATAATCTGGTTTCCATTGGCAGATATTTTTCAATACTCATTTATTGAGTTTGGGCCAATTATTGAAAAAGAATAAAAAAGGTACGGATATATCTTCTAATACCATTTTAGCGCTTTCATTTTGATATATGTTGATGCAATTTTAAATTTTTTGTAAATAATTTAAAACTTTTTCGATTGAAAAAATTAAGAAATGTATATAAATTTAAATGTTATCGCAATTACATTTTTATACTGGATAATATCGATTTCGGCTACCGGATTGAAAGGATACGAGGATTATTGGTACATTTAATTTCTCAAGTCATTTTCATTATTTTGACAAAAATTTGTTAACCTCATATATTGAGTTTAACCAATTATTGAAAAAAAAACATGAAATGGAACTTTTATAACATCTAATGCAATTTTAGATTTTTCATTTTGGCATATGTTAATCCAATTTGATATTTCTTGTAAATTTGTTTACCAACGGGATCAGGTTGATAATTTTGATAATTTTGTATAACAAAAGTATACATTCTTTTATTTATTTTTTGGATAATTTATTTACATATAGTAAAAGGATGCTTTGAATATCAATGTCGTCTAGAATACTATATGAACTTGCACATTATTGTACATTTGAAATTTCTTCATATTATATATTCCATACGAAGAATGAACTTACTGCTAGTATATAAAGAAACTTAAAATTCACAATTTTGTGGAAATATAATTCATATAATCTAGTTAAAAATATAATTCCGATAAAATTTATTTTTATATACGTTTCTTGATTTCTTAAATAGGAAAAGATTTATTAATATCATCTGCTGTATTAACTCATTGGGTTTAAATCTGTTGTTCAGCAATATGGTATAGTTTTCTTTTCAAATAAATTTGCGGAAGAATTATCGCTTGCATAATGCTATCTCAATGACATGTTTGTTTAATATTAACACCCCGACAACCTCTTGGCGTAGAAACTCGAAACATGGACTGAATTTGAAGTAGGGCTATTTCACGGTTACTCCCAAAATTTTATGAAATTCGGTACAACCGTTCTCCCGTAATGATGAGACAAGCACACACACATACAAACAGATACACGTATAGACGGAATTTCAATTTTACTTATATAGATTTTACCTTCGATGTACATATTTTCAAATGTATCAATATATCTAGCTTTTAATCTCATTTAAATATAATGTCAATTTGTTATTTTAAATATTACAATAGTTTTCAATTTCAATTCTGTCAGCAGTGTTCTGTGAATTCTAACATCATTATAAATATAATTACTCTACTTCAATATGAACCACACTGTGATCCTGCACCGAGAAACTACCATACCTTTCCGATCAATATGGTGCCTATACATTCGTTGGATCAACAAGCTTCTCTTAGGTCAATGATTAAACATGTATCTATATACGACAATTATTTGCAGCACTGCTGACTATGTCGCAAAGACAGTATCAAAGCAGAAAATCCAGTTAAAATTACCCCTGAGTTAGAACATTGGGCGTATTGAATGCTGTACCTTATACCTTCTTTTGCACATTGCATGAGTTCTATAACCTCATTGGTGCTTACGATTTGATTATTTGCATAACCCTTAAAACAACATTTGCTCGCCGAGTTTCGTGGCTGTGGCATAAATTTTTTATGGGTGCTTATATTTTTTGCAACAGAGTGTATTCTTACATTTTGGGGAACGCCCATTTCTGGCGGATTCTTGCGATTTTGAACTTGGCATTTGCAAATTCGTGCATATCGAACTAAATTGTAAACGAATTTTTGCCGGCTCTGAATAGACTGCAACAGTCATTTTTCACATAAATTCACAAAATTGCAGCACATAGCAAGTTTTCTGGCTGCTGTTGCAGGTAACGGTTAATCAATGTTGATAAGCGCCTAATAATCGCTTAACCAGCCCATGGATATCCGCAAAGGGAGTGTCATCCTTATACAAAGATTCAGCATTTTATGACACCGAGAGAATATTTAGAAAGTCCAGAAAATATTTTTAAACAAACCCCTGTTTTTCCACTCTAAAACGGGTGGGTGGAATTCCAGTTTCGTTAGGTTCTGATCTGAGATTGGTTCTATAAGTGTACAAAAATTCAGTTTCCCAAGTCAGTAGAATGTTTCTGAAGAGCCTTGAAAGTCCAAAAACGGGACAATTTTTATATAGATTCTCTGCTTTAAATCTACTTTACTTTTAGATCTCATTTCAGGTAAATTTCTGCAACAGCACATACCGAGTAAAACTAAGCTTGTTAATACTTTCATTAAAATGAAGGTATTTTTCGAACTTCGTTGCATATGATCAATGTCATAGTTCCTAAACTTATTACTCTCAACTTTTTCTGACTTAACTAAGTATATAATTAAATTTGTGTTCCGTAATTAACATCTAATCTACTGCATAAAGCAACGCGATTTGTTTATGGCCGGGCAAGAAGTAATTACATTACGTTATTAATTAGTTATTCTGTCAGATATCTGTCAAGCTAATTAACAATTCAACTAATTTTTCACTCGCTAATTAACATTAGCGAGTGAAAAATTAAAAGCGAAGTATTAGATCTAAAATATAGAATATATGTTTTGAAGCTTTAGTGTGGTTTATAATATGTATTGTGTGAAGCGATTATTAAAATGATGTAAAGTAGCAGGGTTTGGAGCATCTGCGTGATAATTTGCTATTTATTTTTTGTTATTTCCAAAAGATATAATTTTTTACTCTTCAAAGTGTTTAAAAGTATCTAAAATTTAAGTTATTGCTCTGTTGTCTGATCAATCCTTATTCAACAGTACTTATTAACTTCTTGCTACCACATGATGCTTCCATATTCCACAGCACTTATTACTACTTATTACCATCCATATTACCATCCATATTACACACTACTTATTAGCACTTGTTATCACATGATACATCAATGTTCCACAGTACTTATTACTACTTGTTACTACATGATACATCCATGTTCCACCGTACTTATTACTAGTTGTTACCACATGATATATCCACGTTCCACAGTACTTATTACTATTTGTTATTTGTTGCCACATGAAACATTCATATTCCACAGTATTTATTATTACTTGTTACCAAATGGCACTTCCATATTCCACAGTAATTATTACTACTTGTTATCACATTATACATCCGTGTAGCACAGAACTTATTACTACTAGTTACGACATGATATATCCATATTCTACAGCACTTATTACTACTTGTTACCGCATGACACTTCCATACTCCACAGTATTTATTACTACTTGTTACAATCATCCCCAGAAAAAAAATATTTTTCAGACTTTATACTCAAGTGATCGTTGTAAAATATTTCATAAAAATTCTATAAACGTGACTTTTTTTCAAATTAGCAACATTATGATAATGCTCTATACTTGTATTTGGCTAATCTGTGATAATTATAAACTATTTTCATATTAATCACATTCATATACCGTAGTTTAAATTATTAATTTTCCTTATAATAGTATCATCATTGCTCCGAGAATTATCATTTTTTTCCGCAGAAAATACTTCAAGGAAACTTCTCAATTCAGATTATTCGATCATTATTTAAGAAAATTACTAAAAACTGAATCTTGTTCTGATATTTATCGTGCTTTTTCTGTATAAATTTGCCGGCTGTGGACGTTTTCGTTCTTGAGTTATATAGTCCACATATACCCAAACGCATATACCCACTCAGACATGGACATATGTCCTCCAAAAGGGTTCCCTATGGATCCAGTAAGTATTAAACGTAATTATACATCAGTATTTTAATTTTTTAAATTTTTCGTAAAACAGTACGGCCTTTGGACAGTAATATGAAAAAGTATATAAATATTATTTAAATTTACATGTTTGAATAAATAGATTTCTTTATATATAAGCTCCCTCCTGCAGTTAAAATTTCTGATAAAACTAATCATAATACTTTTCTCAAACGTCCCTCAACATTCATTATATTGAAATTTACCGAAAAACTTTCGTCTAAAACATCGTCTTCAAATCATTGGCTGTTATAAAAATTAAGTTTTTATTTATACTAGTGAGGCCCGCGGACATTCTGCCAACAATTATTTAAAAAAACGGATTGTTCATGGTATATCTTCTTTAATAAAATACATTTCACCTTCGTCTTTTAGGGGGGTGGGGGAATTACAAGCTTTCTATTCATTAATGACCATAATTATTCAAACGTACAGCTTACCTGAAGAACCCTGCCTACTTCATTTTCTTTTAAATATGTATTAGTCAATTATTGCATTGGCACGGGTAATTTGTTTTTTGCCGAAATTTTTCAAATCTCTGTAAAGAACAAAGTGAGTATATCCACAGCCGTTCGACACTCCGTCCTACAGGCCGTGGCGCCAGAATCATGATGTGACGCTAGAAGGCGAACTCTCGCTAACTCAGGAAAGCTTGCAAATTGCGAATTAAGAAGTATTTAAAATAATTACACTTTTACTCATTTCAATGCCTAAATTTTAGCAAAATTAATTTCATAAAGATTATCTAAACTTAGATGGGGAGGTGAGGTATAATTTTTTACTGGAGCTCCAACAAAGCAAGAACAACTATGTCTAAATGTTTACAAAATTATATATAATCTACATCCCTTTACAGTTACAAACCCAGTGCTAATGAAAATTAAGTAGCTTTCATATTTTTCTACTACTGTAAACAATGCAATTAATATGACATCAAAATTTCTAAAACCATATGTATAATAGCAAAAAAAATATTGTGTGACAATTCTTTTTTTACATATAGTATGAAATATTTTCAAATTGCTGATGAGAAAAATCACTTCAATTGATTTCTAATAAATATGTTAGGTTCATTACGATTTAACGAAGCAAAGTTTATTGCCAAACTTAATTTAAAATACAATCGCAGATGTAATGGACAATTTTACAACATATTATAGTAAAATGTATGGTATAATATTAAAAAAAAAAAATATATATATATATATATATATATATATATATATATATATATATATATATAATAGTCTGCTGAAAACAAGAACTGGTAATTAAATACATTGTAGATAATACATTGAAATTCCCTTTAAGAAAACAGAAGAAATAACGCATGAATATGAGATATTACTATATATATAAATGTGTTTCAGTTACTTAAAAACAAAAATAATACTTTAGGAAGCAAATTTTTTATATTTCCTTTCATCTTTTTTTTTTCAATTTTTTACATCCTCATTTTTATTTTTAGCGTAATTATTCAATAAAATTTTAGCTATGGTAGTAATGACTTTTTTTTTTTCGATTAGCTTTGAAGGTTCATGAACAACGCAAGTCCAACATGATTCCATTTCTTGTGTGTAGACCGACTGTGGTATACCACACAACCAGGTTTGTATGATTATCTCGTGCAATACGAGTTCAATGTTCCTTATTTTTGAAGATTCATTGTTCTTTAAGTAGCTTCGGCAATTCATATCGGTCCAAATATTTTTACTTTCCTTATATACATAATGTATAAGGAAAGTATTGTGACGGGGTCGAAAATTCGAATTCGAGTTTTCCACGGGAGAGCACGTTTCAAGCATCAATGATCACGAATCAAGCATTTTTGAAGTGATGTCTGTGTGTGTGTATGTGTGTGTGTGTGTGTGTGTGTGAAAGTATGTGTGTGTGTGTGTGAAAGTATGTGTGTGTGTGTGTGTGTGTGTCAGTGAGACTGTGGAGACGATAACTGACGAACGAATGGACCGATTCGAACCAAATTTGGTAAAAAATCATAATCCGTAAACACTGGAAGCCTATTGTTTTTATACGCAATCGAATGTTCAAAACCCCACTAAATTTTCGAATGAAATTTTGAAAAAATCGTTACAAAATCAAAACCACTAATAATGTTACGCAAATAGACATTTCTTATGTAATTTTTCATTAGAAAATTTTAGAACGCTAACATGAACCGTTCTCGAGATATTGCACATTTTTAAAATGAATTTTCAAATGTCATAAAATAAAAAAAAAATATTTCCTATTGAGAAACATGTTCACTTTTCATTTGTAATACCATACGATAAATTGGGTGACATCATTCTCGTGGATCTAGCTCGTTCCATTCATGAAAAAAGATACTTTGAGTAATACGTTTGTATTTGAACGTCAATAGTCATTTGTCTGCTGTAAGAGTAACTTATTTCTTCGTCCATAATTCTTGGCGAGATCTTGGCGACGAATTTGGCGGAATTTCGCCAATTTGGCGACATTTTGAAATGTTGCCAAATTAACGAAAATCTCTCCAAATGAATGAAAATGACGCTAAATCAATGGGAATGACGACTAATACTCGAAAATTCAATATATTGGAAAGAATATAAATATCTACTATAAGAAAAACCAATTTTTTTTACTGTAAAAGTAGTAAATTCAGTACATTATATAAGGAAAGTCATGTGTTGCCCACATCAGATTTTTATTGTTGCATTCAGAACTTAGGAAACATCGGCCCTTACCTTTGTGCTCAACATTTACAATTTTGTTTTACTCACAGAGACTGGATATTATCGGGAGAAAAATAGGTTTATACCCTGTTCTCAGGCGTAAGAAAGAACAAAAAATACCAGCGTCGTTGTCTTTACAAGAATAAAAAATCTGATGTGGGCAACACATGGATTTCCTTATATAATGCAATGAATTTACTACTTTTACAGTAAACAAAAATAAGTTTTTCTTAGAGTAGATACTTATATTCTATCCAAGATATTGAATTTTCGGCAATTTGTCGTCATTTCCATTGATTTAGGGTCATTCTTATCCATTTGGCGAGACATTCGTTGATTTGGCAACATTTCATAAAATCTCCAAGTTGGTGACATTCCTCCAAATTCGGCGCCAAAATCTCGGCCAGCGTTATGGACAAAGAAATAAATTATTCTTATAGCATATAAATGACTATTGGAGTTCAAATACAAAAGTATTACTCAAAGTACCTTTTCTCATGAATGAAACGAGTTAGATCCACGAGAATGATGTCACCAAATTTATCGCATGATATTACACGTGAAAAGTGAACATGTTTCTCAACAGTTGATATTTTTTTTTTAATTTATGGGATTTTTTGATAAATTTAATTGAAAAATGTGCAATATCTCAAGAACTGTTCATGCTAGCTTTCTGAAAGTTTATGTCAATCGTTTTCTAAGGAAAATTACATAAGAAATGTCTATTTGTGTAACTTTAATAATGATTTTGATATTTGATGATTTTTTCAAAATTTCACTCGAAAAGTTAGGGATTTCTGAACATCCGTTTACGTTTAAAAACAATAAGCTTCCAGTATTCACGGATTGTGATTCTTGTACTAAATTTATTTCGAATCCTTCCATTCGTTCAGGAGACATCGTCTCCACAGAATCACTGAGACACACAAACAGACATCACCTCATCAATGTTTGATTCATGAACAGGGATGCTTGAAACGTGCTCTCCCGTCGAAAACTCGAAATCGAATTTTCGATCCCGTCACAATACATTCCTTATTCTTTATGTATATAAAGAAAGTAATATACAGAAAAGGGGAATTGAGGAAAAAAAAATGAAAGCATTTGTTCAATCCACTTTCGTTGGACGCTGTCCAATCATTGCCCTTGAAAATCTGATTTTCGGCATTCGGACATTTACTTCTTTTATTTTAAACAATAAATGCCCAGTGCGGAGTAAAATCTAGTTCGGAATATACGAACATCTCAAGAAAAATTCCGTCCACCCGCTTTGATTTGAAGAGTGTGGACTTAGTGAATGGAACGAGAAAGATTGAAACTCTCCTTCGAAATATTTTTAAGAGCCTGATTTATTTTCAGGATTTTTATTTTTCCATAGGCATTTTGTTAGTAAATGTTACCTCATTGTATCGATATGTAATGCACTGATATTTAAGTCTGTCCAAGACAGTGAAGCAAAAACTCGTAAAATTAACTGTGGCGTTGCACAACTCGACTGTCTCATACCAGAATCCATTTTTGCTTTCCTTATTTGCATAGTATAATGTATAAGGAAAGTATTCTGACGGAATCGAAACTTCGAATTCGAGTTTTCGACAGGAGAGCACGTTT
This sequence comes from Amaurobius ferox, assembly GCA_951213105.1. Classification (NCBI taxonomy): domain Eukaryota; kingdom Metazoa; phylum Arthropoda; class Arachnida; order Araneae; family Amaurobiidae; genus Amaurobius; species Amaurobius ferox. The sequence continues at coordinate 70,591,819 of OX578148.1, forward strand.
CAAACATCCCTGAAAAAGAATCGAACATGTATCAGGTGTTATTCGTGTGTGTGTGTGTGTGTGTGTGTGTCAGTGAGACTGTGGAGACGATATCAGACTAACGAATGGAGCGATTCGAATGACATTTGGTAAAAAAATTACAATACATAAATAGTGGGAGCTTATTGCTTTTAAACACAATCTAATGCTCGGAACTATACTAAATTTTCGAGTGAAATTTTGAAAAAAAGCATCAAAAAATCGAAACATTTTATAAAGGTACGCAAATAGACATTTCTTATGCAATTTTTCCTTAGAAAATTATTGAGATAAACTTTAAAACGCTATAAGGAACCGTTCTCGAGGTATTGCATACTTTTCAAATGGATTTAGCAAAAAACCCCATAAGTAAAAAAAAAAAAAAAAATTAACTGTTGAGAAACATGTTCACTTTTCATATGTAATATCAGGTGATATATTTTGCGACATCATTCTCGTGGATCTAGCTCGTTACATTCATGAGAAACGATATTTTGAGTAATACTTTTGTATTTTAGCACCGATAGTCATTTATCTGTTATAAGAGTAACTTATTTCTCCGTCCATTACGCTTGGCGAGATTTTGGCGACGAATTTAACGGAATGTATGGAAAAAAATGACGCATAATAAATGAAAATGACGACTAATTGACGAAAATCCATTATCTTTGAAAGTATAGAAATATCTATTATAAGAATAACCTATTTTTTTTACTGTAAAAGTAGTAAATCCATTGCATTATTAAAGGAAAGTGATGTGCTTCCCATATCATATTTTTTTTTCAAATTTTAAAAAATACATGTTGAAAAATTGGTATTATGAGCATATGATTGCAACTGTAGCGTGATACCTTTCACTATAAAGGGCTTGAAAAATATTTCTATTGATACGGTACTTAACAATTTTCCCCTGAGGAGAAGGGGCGTATCTTGCTCTCCAAGGGACTCCAACAACAACAACAACTTCATTTCCACGAATCATTATCATACGCAACGTAGAATGCCAAAATACTGCTCTTTATATACATATATGTATTTGTACTTTATTAAATGTACTTTATTATATGTACTGTATTAAATGTACTTTCGAGACATTCACGGATTTTATATATATATATATATATATATATATATATATATATATATATATATATATATATATATATATATATATATATACATATATATATATATATATATATATATATATAGATAGATAGATGTTTATGTTTTTAACATTTTCCAACATTGTTGAAAAGTGTTTATTACTTTGGTCATTCTGTATCTCTTCGTTTGCACGATAACTCCCGTAAAAATGACTTTATCAAAATTAAATTCTATTATGTTGTTGAGACGGTCTGTGGGACAATTGGAAATGCGTAAATGACTAATATCACCCAATTACTTTTGTATTGAACCAAGGCTGAAGAAATGAAATACATTGAACCCTATAGGATCTAATATTTCTAACATTCTTCAAGAGAAATCAAAATTCACAAATTGCTTAGAAATAATCAAATGATTCGTTAAAATGTGTAAAAACATAAATTCAGCAAAATATGTTCGGTAGTTTTTCAAACAAATATTAAAATAATAATTACATATATGATATATAAAAGCTTACATAACTCTTTGCAAAATAAATTCAAATAACCAATCAAATAACCTATTCTTATTCACCAGCAAAATCATCATCAAAATACAGTTAATATTTAGTAATAATCAATTGCAAAAGAGATGGCCATTTTCGAATTCTTTGGGGTCAGAAAAAAAACATATCTTCTCTCATGAATGGAAAGATCTAGATTCACGAAAATTACGTTGGATAATAATGCGTACAGAAAGTACACTTACTACTTTATATCAGATTTTTTATACATTTATATTTACAACGTGCAATATCTTAAAGAATGATTTATGATAGCGATCTGAAGTATGTGTCAATCATTTTCTAATAAAAAATAACACACACGTATGAAACCCTATAACACACACCCTATAACATGCATGCACACACACATACACGCATAACATACCTGTCCATCCGCACACTCATATCATATAACAAAATTTCGATTCGAATTCAGAGATACTTAATGCGGCCTTTCCGTCCAAAACTCTAACTCGATGTATCTACCCCATCACAATATTTTCGCTATACATTGCACTATGTAGGGATATTATTAACCATACTAAACTATTTGAAATCTTCACTACTTACACTGATTATTAGCAATTTGACATAATTATAATAGTGAACGATTTTTACTCTTATATTTGTGTATTTTTTACATTTTAAAACCAAATTTCCTTAATCCCTTGTTTATTTAAAATGTACGGTTAATTTTAATGCAGTTTATGCAGCTAACATTTTGCGGTTAGTTTTAGATATTTTTGCAGTATGATTAAAATTTATTCTGACTTATACTTTTTAACGAATTGTATGAAAATATTCAATTATTTAACATCTGTTGTATGTTTACAAATGTTGTTTTAAAACAAATAAAAAACATGTTTTTCTATAACAACAAACAAACACAATAAGAAAGTAAAAACACAAAAAGAAAGTAAAAACACAAAAAGAGAGAAAAAAATAAGAGAAAAATTACAATGCGAAAGTAGCGCCATTTAGTAGTGTTTTGTCACTTTTTGTAATACTATTGATAAATTTGTAAGCAAATTATTATATAAACACTCTAATAATTGTGAAGAGGGCCGTGAAATTGTAAAGGGGAACTGAAATTGTACGATTTCTGCCTCTTACAGTATCTACCCTTATATCGAATGCAAGGACTCTCTCTCATTGCTAACTACGTTTTTCTATCATTTTGAAATTCGAACGTTTTACGAAACGTTTTGCGAATACACCTTTCCCATGAACATTTTAAAAAATTTCGATTTTTATCGGGGTTTTGGTTCAGCAATTAACTTGTGTTCATACAGATGTCTCTATCTCAGTGAAACGAAGGCGTTTCTCACGTAATTGGAATATCGAACATTTTAGTGTGGGCACCTCTCTTCTTTGCACACTTTCTTCTTTTCGATATAAATTTCTTTTCACCACATTGAAAGTCTCTACCTCATAGCTACGAATGCGTTTATATCACTTAGCATTTCGAACGTTTTGCTATAAAGCATCTTACAGCCTCTAATAACAGTTTTGAAACATTTATTTTTCAATCGACCTTACAAGAACATTACTTCATGTTAAGATGTGCAAAAAGATGAATAAATAAAATGATAATAAACCCTCTCCAAAACAGTTATGAAATGTCAAATTGGTTACAATGAGTTTCTTAAGGACCGGAGCTGTACTTCCAGGTCTGGGTATCCTGCTGAAGAATCTCAAGTCTTCATCAAATCAGATGTAGCCGCTTTAAGTCGCAGTTGTTTTTACTTTCCTTATATACATAATTTAGAAGGAAAGTATTGTGACGGGGTCGAAAATTTGAATTCGTGTTTTCGACGGGGGAGCACGTTTCAAGCATGACTGATCACGAATCAAACATTTTTTAAGTAATGGCTGTGTGTGCTGTTGTTGTTGTTGAGACCCAGACCGTCCGACCTACCAGAAAGTAGTAAGGTGACTGTTTGGTGTGTGTGTGTGAGTGTGTGAAAGTATGTGTGTGTGAAGGTATACATATGTGTGTGTGTGTGTGTCAGTGAGCCTGTGGAAAAGATAACCGTCGAACGAATGGACCGATACGGACGAAATTTAGTACAAAAATCACTATCCATAAACACTGGATGTCTGGTGTTTTTATACGCAATCAAATGTTCAGAATCCCACTAAATCTTCGAGTGAATTTTTCAAAAAATAATAACCGCTAATAAAGTTACGCAAATAGACATTTCTTTTGTAATTTTTCATTAGCAAAAGATTGACGTAAATTTGAGAACGCTAACATGAACCGTTCTCGAGATATTGCGCCTTTTCAAAAACAATTATCAAAAAGTCATATAAAAAAATGATATGACCTATTGAGAAACATGTTCACTTTTCATATGTAATACCATGCGATGAATTGGGTGACTTCATTCTCGTGGATCTAGCTCGTTCCATTCATGTAAAAAGATATTTTGAGTAATACTTGTGTATTTGAACGCCAATAGTCATTTATCTGCTGTAAGACGACTAACGATGATGACGACATGGAAAATGACCACTCAATGATGCAAATTCAATATCTTGTGAAGAATATAAATAACTGCTATAAAATATTCTATTTTTTTATTGTAGAAGTAGTAAATTCATTGCATTATATAAGGAAATTCATGTACTGTCCATATCAGAATTTTTTTAATCTAAATTTTCGGACTTATATATGGGCCCTTCCTGTATAAAATAAGAGAAGACACCCCAAAACCAAAATTAATCATAAAATTATCGTAAACTCAGGCTGGGCCAAGTCATGCCCCAAAGCTTAGATTTGGGCCGCTCCTATCTAAAATAGGAGTACAGATTGGAGAACGAAAATTAATCATAAAATTATTGAATACTCAAGTTGGCCACAGACAAGCCCTAAAACTTCAATATAGACCCCTCCTATCTAAAATGGGAGTAATGATCCGAGAACAAAATTGAATCATAAAATAATCATATACTCGGCCCGTCCCAGTTAACCACAAAGTTTAAATCTGAGCCCATCCTGCCTAAAATAGGAGCACAGGCCCGAAAACAAAAATTAATCATAAAATTATCAAATACTCGTGCCAGCCCTGACAAGCCCCAAAGCTTAAATCATCTGGGGCATTCCTGTGTAAAATAGGAGTACAGGCTCGAGAACAAAAATTAATCATTATATTGTCAAATACTTGAGCCGGGCACAGTCAAGCCGCAAAGCTTATATCTGGGCTCTTCCTGTATAAAATCGGAGCACAGACTCGAAAAAAAAATCAATCATAGAATCTTCAAATACTCGGTCAGCGCACAGTCAAGCCCCAAAGCCTAAATCTGGGTCATTTCTCACTAAAATAGGAGTATAGGCCCGAGAACAATAATTAATCATAACATTATTGAATAACCGAGCCGGCCACAGTCAAGCCCTAAAGCTTCAATCTGGACAAATCCTGTCTAAAATAAGACTACAACGCCGAGAAGAAAAATTAATCATGAAATTATAAAATACTCCGGCTGTCCCAGTCAAGCCCCAAAGCTTAAATCTGGGCCATCCCTGTCTAAAATAGGAGTACAGGAACGGGAACAAAAATTAGTCATAAAATTATCAAGTACACGGTCCGGGCACAGTCAAACCGCATTACGTATATCTGGGCCTTAGCTGCATAAAATAGGAGCAAAAATTAATCATAAAATTATAAAGTTCTCGGGCCAGCCAAGTCAAACCACAAAGCTTAAATCTGGGCCATTCCTGTCTAAAATAGGAGTATAGGTCCGAGAATAAAAATTATTCATGAAAATATGAAATGCTCGGGTCGGGCAAAGTCAAATCGCAAGTCTTATATCTGGGCCCTTCCTGTATAAAATAGGAGCACAGACCCATGAACAAAAATTTATCATAAAATTATCGAAAACGCAGGCCTGGTCCAGCCATGCCCCAAAGCTTAAATCTTTGCACATTCCTGCCTAAAATAGGAGCACAGGCTCGAGAACAAAAATTAATCATGAAACTGTCAAATACTCGGGTCGGGCACAGTCAAGCCCCAAAGCTTAAATCTGGACCATCTCTGCCTAAAATTGGAGTACAGGCCAGAGAACAAAATTTAGTCATAAAATTATCAAATGCTCGGGCCGAGCACAGTCAAACCGCAATACCTATATATGTGGGCCATTCCTGCATAAAATAGAAGGACAGGCACGAGAACAAAAATTAATCATAAAATTATCAAATACTCGGGCCGGCCCATTAAAGCCCCAAAACTTAAATCTGGGCCATTCCTGTCTAAAATAGGAGTACAGGCCCGAGGAAAAAAATTAATCACAAAATTATCAAAATTCAGGCTGGGCCCAGTCATGCCCCAAAGCTTACATCTGGGCCCCTTTCTGTCTAAAATATGAGCACAGGCTCTAGGAAAAGAATTAATCAAATAAATTATCGAATACTCGGGTTCGGCCCAGTCAAGTCCGAATTGCAAGGCTTGAATCTGGGCCCCTCTAATCCAATATACGAGCACAATCCCGAGTTTAAACATTCATTATAATAATAATCGAAAACTCGATCCAGGCCAATCCTGGAAACTAAAAAAAACAATAACATTATGGCATAATTCATATCATGATGATCTCTTACCGTATATTATCTTTAATGTAAATAGGAGCAAAAATTGCGCATGCGTAAACTAACTGAGTCGTACAATGTAAGGACACTCACTTTTCGAGGATTTACTGAATTATAAAACAATAAAAGATTTATTTAGAAGCTGACGCAGGCGAAAAAATATTTTGCTCATCCGCCGATTGGTCTCCGGCTACCTTCACTCACTGACCAAACAGCACAGACGCCGCCGTTTGCAATGGTGTCGGGATAGTGCCACGTGGACAACGGGGTGATACCAAGGTACTTTAAACGTACTTGGGTGGTACAGGGTCATGTTCTCAGCAGGGTCACATTGAAGAATTTTCACGTTTTGTTTTTTTATTTTTATCGTGTAGTAGAGAAAACATCATGAATGATAGTATATATATATTTTTTAATATTTGAACTTAGATAGTTAATATAAAAATATTTAAACTCGCACTTAGTAAATCGGCGCGGAAACATGTTTCTGTAATGGCTGCTCTTGTGACGTCACTATGCATGTAAACAAAGAGCTCAATACACTGTTTACTGTGAATTCCGAGAGGTACTCACTTCATTTTCCTACAAAATATTTTATTTATCATATTTTTATAATGAGTGAGATTCTAAAACCGACCTACAAGTACTGTTTAGTACCTTGCTGCACAAATACTACGGTTAATTCAGTTGATAAGCTGTTTTTTAATGTTCCAAAAGATTCAATTAAACGAAAAGCATGGACTAAAGCAGTGAAAAGAGACGAACCGAAAAATCCAAAATTGTCGAATAAAAGATCTCTTTGGTGTTGTGAAGATCATTTTTCGGTAAGTAAACATTTGTTTCTGTTTAAATATTATTTACTTAGATTTATGGCCGTAACCAAGGGCTTTTTTAATGGGTTCAAACACCCCAAATTTAAAGAGTTAACATTGAAAAGGTAAAGATCCATCAAGATAAGAAATGTGTGTTTAACCCCCCCCCCCCCCCCCCCGAAATCAAATCCTGGATATGATCTTGCTTGGATCAATAATAGACTATAAATAATCCTGTGTAAATATTAATTTAAAATTAAAGAATTTTGTGGTCAAGTTAGGGATTGAACAATAAAACAAACTGTAGCTTGTATCTCAAAATAATAAGTTTTAAAAACATAGAATCAAACCTAAACAATATATCACAATTTATTAAACAGGGGTGGCGCTAGAATGTGTCCGAAAGTGGGGGAGTGGTGGCAGTAATAAATATCTTAAAATGACGCCAGCTTTTTTGGCGCCAACCGTTATTAAGCCAAACAATTTATTGAAATAAACAATGGCACATTAATTTATAATTATTTCTTTCTGATGTGTCTGTTGTATAAATAGAAATGTTAAAATTACATAGTAATTTATAATAATAAATGTCTGTCATTCCCTGTGTAACAAAAAAGTTTTGATCATAAGTTATGCAACCCTTATTTGTGAAATATATATGTTATCAATATTTATCTGATATATATATACTACCGATATATATATATTACTTTAACAATTATTTGTCAGTATAAATGCATTATATCTTCTTTATTATTATTTCTTTTTGATGATATCTATTCTATAAATAGAAATGTTAAAAATTATATAGCAATTTATAATAATAAATGGCCATCACTCCTTGTGTAACAAATAAGTTGTGATCATAAGTTGTGCAACCCTCATTTGTGAAATTAAGATATATCTTATGAATATTTATCTGATATATATATATATATATATATATATATATATATATATATATATATATATATATATATATATATATATATATATATATATATATATATATATATATATATATATATATATATATATATATATATATGTATGTCCCCACATATAGAACACAAAATCTCAGTGTCCCCCACCCCCTTCATTTGTAAATAAAATATTCCTTTTTTTGGAGGGGGGGGGGGAGTCGAAAAATTAAATAAACTATCTCTTATATTGCTTTTATTCTTCCAATTATATCAAAATAATATAATTTGACATATTACAGAATATTCTATGAAATTTTTCGATAAATCCTTTTAACTTTGTAATGGGAGACATTAAATCAAACTATAAATGTAACTGTTTCTTTAGAACTGCTTCTTGATTCCTCTCTATATTTCAGTTAAAGGAAGATATGGAAAATTATTTACATTGGAACCTTACAAATCAGACTATGTCATTCAAATTTGGTTTTTTGTAGTTGGTATTGTATTTAAATTTCTTGAGTATTTCAGGCATGCTTTATTTGTCTTTACATAATTTCAAAATACAATATAAACTACTATAAAAAGTCAATTATCAGCCTAAAAGCAGAATAGGGCATTGTAGTGAGCGACTATTTCAACGTGCAATCAAAATTAAAGTTTAAAATGTAAAAGAATTATTCATGCATTTGAATAAGTTTTAAATTTATTTGTCAATATTAATGAAGATCATACATACCTCTTAGATATAACTCCTAGCATTTCTGCTCCATTAAAATTGGGATTCGTTCCCCAAACATACATATAGCGTCAATTTTAGGAAGATTATCGGATTGTCCTTTGACAAATGGATGGGTTACACAATTGATGAAATGGATGGGTTATACAATTAAAATAAACGGTAAAATTAAAAAAGATTATAAAATTTACGGCTCAAAAAATAATTTCTGAACTCTAAATGCGAAGAAGCGAATTTATCTAGTGTTGTTTTTAAAACGTACACACTGATACTTCATGCACAGTGAGAACCAATTACGTAGCGTTTCAAGATCACAGGACATCGAGTCATTATTCGCTTATTTAAATTTGAATTTTTAATTTATTCGAAATGATTTTGACATTTAATGTGACATATTTGAAAATCGTAAGCCTACATTTTACAGGAAAATATAAAATTGAGCATTTTCCCCACGTGTGCATATTCCTCATTCTGTTTTAGCTTCTGCAATTCCTCATTATGTTTTAGCTTCTGCATTTGGAACGCCATCGCCTACGATAGCAGGTCACCTCTAGCCCGTATTGACGGCACTATGCCGGCTCAACGATACGTGGATGACGTGCTGCAACCGGTGACAATACTCTTCCTTCAGAGGGTGCCCAACGTCATTTACCAGCAGGATAACGCCCGACGATACACGCCACGTATCAGCCAAAATATCTTGCAAGGTACCCAGGCGATCCCCTGGCTTCCTGTCTACCCTGATCTCTCAATAACCGAACACGTGCGGGACGTGTTTTGACGTCGCTTATGTGCATTTCTACCGCGGCGTTTGGAAGACGAACTCCGACAACTGGTTGACAAGAAATGGGCAGCCATCCCTCAAGACACAATCCGTATGCTCACTGACACTTTGTTTAGACCTGTTGATGCCTGCATTGTCGCCCGTCCTACAACCTACTGATCATGTATTTATACTGTGGTATTGACTATGTTTATATATATATGATACTGTTTATTTTATATTGTTTATTATACACAAAGTTATGTGAAGCTTGTAGGTCTTGTGTAACTGCCGTGGCATGGCGCCTTTTATGAAAAAATAATAAATTTCTGGAGGTGGAGGTGCGTCGCCGTTGCTGGTGGCGCGTCTTGCCTACCTGGTTTTGTTGCGGGAGGTTCTCTCGCTTGCTGGATTGGGATTTCGACCGTCTTCGTCGGCGTACTTCTCCGGGACTGGTGGCGCTTGGCCTCGCTCGGCTGGGCCTGTGCCTGCTGCCCCCTTGGTGTCTCGAGCTGTGCGCTCGCTGTGTAATGGAATTGGCAGCTTTCTTTGTCTGGTGGGGTCGGGGGCTCGTTGTCCCTCTTGTGCTGGTGGTATATTTTCTCGGCCGTGGGCTTAACGGCTCATTGCCATTCGTGGCGAGCTCCACGGCCTGAGTTTGAAACCTTTTGATCAGACGGTGTTATCGCCCAGTGTTATGAGCGTTAAATTATGGGCGCAAAATTCATCTTTTCGATTTACTTGCAGAAACATCCTTTCGGCCAGATATTGCAGAACTTTGTATATATTGCCATTATAAATGCAATATCCCTAAAATTAATTTACAGGAAATATGTGAAATCAGTAGCCAGTTAGGGATTATAACCCCTCATTGACGGAAAAACTATATTAACACTCCATTTAAGCCGCTTGCCAAATAATAACTAGCACAATTAAAGTCATTTGGTCGTCAATCCTCCTTCCCATTTTCCTAGTGTACCCGTAACCAAGCTGCAGATTACCTATTGTTCAACATCACTTATCACTCAGTATTCACTTCGTTGCTCTCTCTCTCAGTTTGCCGATTTTCAACTCTTTCTGACCACTCCTTCTTGGTGTCTAATTTTCGCTATTACGTAGGGTATATTAAAGAATTCTTTAGTAAATTAAAATATTGAAGAATGTGGACGAAATTTTTGTTATATCAGCTATATTTCCTGTTGATTTTATAATATCACATTTTATTTTTTAAAGATATTAATGAATTCTGAATACTGAAGTTACTACCTAAAAATAGCAGCCTTTATATAAATATATATTAAATCATTTTTTTTTTGTTATTTATTAGAATCATTAAGTATTTTAACAAATTCAAATATATTAAAAAAAATTAAGAATATTTTATTACATCTCATAAAGATATTTTCTTTTATATGTAAAAAAATTGTTAAATTTATCCTGCTTCTATTTCAGTATATTTAAAACTAATATATATCCAATCTAACAAATTCAAATATATTAAATAAAAATTAAGAATATTTTATTATATCTCATAAAAATATTTTCTTCTATAATATTAAAGTTATTATATTTATCCTGTTTCTATTTCAGTATATTTTTGAATTATTATATGTATAAATAAAATTAAAGTTATTATATATAATATTATTTTCTAAAGTATTAACTTAAATTTTCATACTTCTAATATGATCTCATTCTTAAAAAGACATTTAAAAGTTATTGAATGAGATATTTTAATTTTGGACGATACTGATTCCGTATTTTCTAAACATTTTTTAACGTTTCAAATTATTATAAAATTTAAAGAAAAGTGTAAAACAATAAAAGTCTTCAAAAACAAACAGTTTCTTAATAACCTTAAACAACGAAAGATACCTTGAACAAAAATTAAAAGTCATCAACAAAGCAGAAAAGTGACTCCACATATCTGAAACAAAAAATGAAAATTTTAAATTCCGTTAGACGGTAAAAGATAAGATAGATATACAACATAGGTAAATAGAAAACTAGAATCACTCTATATTAAAAGAAATTAGCTAACGCATATAAAATCTAGCATATAAAAATATTCTACTATACAGCTAGCATACAAATATATGAAATTTGATATATTTTTATAGGACTATTAGAAGCACACGCTGAAATAAACCGTTTTACTTTTCCTGCAATACATGTAAATATATAGAGAAAATATTCGACTCGGGTCGAAAATCGCGACTCGAGGTTTCGACGAATTTAGACGTTTCGACTACTCTAGAATCCGAAAAATCTATCTTTAGCGTGTGACGTCTGTGTATGTGTGTACGTGCGTCTATGTGTCTGTTTGTCTGTCTGTCTGTGCAATGTATGTATCCAATCTAGTTAAAACTCTAATAGACAAAAGTTCACAAAATTTGGTAGATAAGTTATTTGTGGGTGAATTTGATGCTATTTATAATTGATGCCAAATTTGTACGTATCCACTCTAGATGGAAAACAAATTGAACACATTTTACAAAATGGAGAAAATATGTCACTGTGCGACCCTGGTAGTAAGTAGATTTTGTTATGCTTTGACAAAAAAAAATCTGGCTGTTTTGAGAAATGACCCGCAGAAATAATCTAAGTCTAAAATAAAAAACTACAAATTCTTATATGTATTAATTAAATGCCTGTTTCATAAAGAAAGTTTATGGAAGAAAAGTATCAGGTTAGCCCCATAATTCTAGTGCTAACCTTCCTCGAGATATTTTCGTTTTTCGAATTTTTAACACGTCGCCTGTGATGTCTGGTCGCCAAATAAAAATGTAAATAGAATTTAAACTGCGATCTTAGTGTAATTTAAAATAAATGTCCATGCTATTTTGTGCAATTGCACTCAATTTAGAAAACTCCGGAAAGAGATAAATAACCGAATTTGTGTCTCTAGGAAAAGCCAAAAATCTAAAAAGTGCTGCCGAAATTAGATTTTGGTTTAAATTCGCGTTCTGGACAGGCTACCAATTGCAGCACTCGAATCTTTACTGCCAAAGACCTATATAGATCTGCATATAGTTGACATAGAGCTAGATTGTAACATATACCTAGATATAGTTGAATTTTTCTAATGCGAAGTCCTTATTTTAAATTTCGATTTTGGTTATGACTTATTCTTTCGGTTTTACACTTATGAAGTGAAAATTTTTCTTCAGTATGGACAAATATTTAAGGGAGTCAAGAGATTAGGAAGACTATTAGGAGTATCATTTTGACATTTAATTAAAGCAATATATATTAATTTCATCTCAAGCCATTGGTTTATTGCAGAACAAGAAAGATCAATCATGCTTAAAGCATTGATTATGAAACACTTTCCAACTTCAATGCAATTTTATTTTATAAAGTCTGAAATGCAATAAATCTCTCGGTAATATTTTAAAACTTATCACAATGCTACATTAATTTATTATATTTAAAAACTTAAACATTCATTGAAAAAAATGAACTTCATTCAAATGACGACATTGAAATATAAATTGCCTGGTTTAAATATCTCTAAAATGCGATACATTCCACGGTAATATTTTTAAAACTATCATAATACTACGATAATTTATTATATTTGAAAACTTCATCGAAAACAACTGAAATTAATTCAAATGACGTCATAGAAAAAATAGCACGCCTGGATCTCTCTATAAAAGCAGCATTTCATTCATAACTTTCCCCCATTCATTTCATTCATCACAATACTATAATAATTTATTTTATTTAAAAATTAAGACCATGGAGCTACAAGAAATAAAATTCTATGCTTAAAACGTCATCGAAAAAAATAGTCCTTCTCTTTATAAAATCAATTAATATTTCATTCATATCACCCATGCAGACTCCATGGGCTAAATTATTTTCTGTTAAAGAAATATAGCAATTCGAATGCAACTCATTCTACATATTTTGCTGTTTACATTTTACATAAGTGAAAAATAGGCTTCGTTGTAGAAATAATCAAATTTGGATAATCATTTAAACACAAATATATTGTATTTGCGTTTTTTCAGTATGTAAATGCACAGAATTTAAGCAAAAATAAAGTAGTTTTAGGACGGAGACGACAGTCAATATGAATTAAAAAGAACTTAAAAAATCACGATTATGAAACAAGATGGATGCCATATATCATTTTGAAGTGGGTCATGTGATCGTTTCATTTCATGGTCACGTGATCGTTTCATATAAGAGGTGTAATTAATATTTTAATTTTTATTTAAAAAACTACTGAATTTTAAATCCGCTTAAAAAGTTTTTGAAAAATTAGGACCCATAGGGCTCAATGTACTTCGTTTTTTCAACCCGGGTTCAATCCAAAACTAAGTGGGTGATATTATTCATTTATATTCCAATAGGTCCTACAGACAGTCTGAACAGAATACTAAAATTTCATTTGGATTAAGACATTTTTACGGCAGTTATCGTAATAACGGACAGACAGACAGACAGAATGAACAAAGTTATAAACACTTTTCAACTTTTTTGTTAAGTGTTAAAAATGCTAGATCTTTGGTATTATTAGCACTTTATCGATGCTTTCCTATATTTTGGAGGAGGTAACACTCAATAAGTCCCCGGTCTGACACATATATGGCAACACTGTCGACAGACCCTTATGGCTTCTGGAAAGTACTAACCTTCAAACGACACGTGTCAAAATTTTATGACATGATAATTAGCTAATAGGTTAGAGTGGTTTTAGTGAGCCCAGTTTTGTCATTTTCTAAATAATGGATATCAAATAATTTCGCGTGTTGATTAAACACTGTTTTTTGATGGGGAAAATTAATGTTGAAGCCAAACAGTGTCTTGATAAGCGTCATGAAGACACTGCGCCAGGGAAATCAGCAATTGTTGACAGGTATGCTGAATTTAAACGCGGTCCTACAAAAACCGATGAAGCTGAACGTTCTGGTCGCCCAAAATCTGCAGTTGTTCCGGAAAACATAAAATAAGTCCACAAAATAATTTTGAAAGACCGTAAAGTGAAGTTTCGTGAGATAGCTGACACCTTAAAGATATCAGAAGTTAGTGTGTTTACAATGTTACCCGAAAATTTGAGCATGCGTAAGTTGCTTTCGAAGTGGATGGCGCGTTTGCTCACACTGGAAAAAAAAAACAACGCCTCGACGATTCAAAGAGCATTCAAAGAGATTCAATTCATTTTGAGAGCAAAGACAAATCGTTCTACAAAAAAGGCATCGAAAAGTTAGAGGATCGTTGGAAGGAATGTATCACTCTTGAAGGAAAGTATGTTGATCAATATAGAAGAATTTCTAAAAAAATTGTTTTTCTTTTTTTGACCAGAGACTTATTGATTGGGCATTTTATATAAATTTTCCTATTCCACTCTGTATTCAAGTTAACTTTGCCGCACGAAGAGCCAATGTACGCATAATTGCGGCATTTGAGAACAAGATTAAGTGAAAAGCAAGTCATTGCTTCCATAGTATGTCCATCATCCTTGTCTGAATTATAGTTTGCAGGGTGTTTCAGAAGAAATATATAAAAGTGTATAAAGTCCCAAACCATTTGCTTTATATGTTTTATGACATATGTTTATATGTTTTTGATATAGAAAAATTGTAATTGGAGAGCAAGTTCCTTCCCCACAAAAAATTAAAAATCCATTTAAAAATCTTTTGATACCAAAATTAATCTGTCCAAAGTAAATGGATGAGGAGTTATAAAACTTGTTCTTCTCTTTCTGAAACAGAAAACTATGTTACGTTGTGAAAATTGCCTTAAAGGAAATGCTTTATCATCTGAAAGTATAATTGAGCGCCATCATAGAGGCTTGGATTGGTACCAAGTTCCGACCGATAATAAATTTGAAAGGAAAAGGGAGAGAACCGGAGCGTATGGTCACCTATGCACTAGGAGAATAGTGTAGCATAAGACTGGGAAGAAGACATTACTGACCTATTTCCGAGCAGAACCTAAATTGCGAACACCTCTCCATTTCTTTTGGATCCATTTTCGCAGACGCTTGAAGCCGCCACTTCTTTTTTTAGTTTCTTGTGGAGCTGAAAAGCAAAAGTCAGATAGTTTAAATTTAGATTGTAAAGCGAAATTAGTGTGATGGTTTCGAAAATCTGAATTAAGAATTTCGAAGGGTTTGCACTCCACGATGCTGAAAGCGATTTTACCACATTTTCTAGAGCTCCTGTAAGATAGTAGTATATATATAGGAGACTTAATATTTTCAGTGACGTATGTTTAAAGTAAGCCACATATCAATCTCTGCGAAACAATTGTCTAGAAGAAAATATATTATATTTGGATCTGTGTCGGCCTATAAGTGTATTTCATTTGGCGAAACATTTAGTGAAATATCGCCAACCTAATAATTTTTGGAGTATGACAAATGACAAAATGTAAATTTTATGTCCGAAATTTAAGTTTAATTGTTTTTATAAATACTGTCGATTTGTGGGACTTATTAATTTAATATTCCTGATTTAAAATAAAGTGAGATCTACGGTTCGTTTGACAAATACATTTCGTTGGGGAATGTAGTGTTGAAGACCCAGACCACACGACCAAGGGGAATGTAGTGTGTCGTACATTAATTTGTTTTGTTAAGGAGTCGTATAATAATTAAAGTGTGTTTGGGTTTATTAGGAACGCAAGTGCTTTAGGGGAGGAAGGTGATAAAATATTTCAATGCCCTCAGTAATGAAGGGAGGAGCATCTAGTATACTATATTAGTGTCCAAGGCAACGAAGTTCATCTCGATTTAAACAGGGAGAAATATATACTGAAGAAAAAATTACCTTCCAACATTGCTGCATCACAATCCTGAGGACAGACCCCTTCGTCCTCCAGTGTACCGAACTCTGCAATGTTTTCTTTATCAAATTTGTTGCAGTCCGATACGTCTAGAGGTGAATTGGCTTGAGATTGCAAATTTTCTGGAATTTCATTGCCAATTTTTGAGCTCTCTCCTAGATTCTCAGAGCGGAAATCAATTGGGACAACCGGGTCTACAACGCTGCCTATAAAATACAATACTGAATTGCAATAATAATAATGAATTTTATGTACTATATACACAAAACAGAATTCAGCAAATGTCTCGTTAGAAGCATAGGATTTTAAAGCATCAAATATTATTTAAATTTTAAAGCACAATTCTTCTATTCTACGAAGCCATTTAAAATGAGACGCGTTACACACATGATCGATTGCCAACATTTAATATCAATTTTTGATAAACCACGAAACAGTAGACACAAAATGTTTCATTTGGCTACGTTTTCTACCTAATATTAATGAAATAATTAATTTTCAAATTTTGCGAATTTTTATAGAAATATACCTGCAATTCATATTTAATGTGTAATTAAACGCTTAATTATATCATGATGAATTTACTAAACTTTACTAAACTTTACTAATTTTACTAAACTTTCATTCCATTGAGACCACTTTTTCTCTTCTTCATGGGTCAAGGATGCCCAGTTGTTTTGTGTCGGTAGCTCCGAAAATTCTATAAGAATCAAGCTGATCGAATATAAACATTGCATAAATCATTTACTACTTTACATCATACCATCCTCATTTAAACCTTTAAATCTATTTTTGATAGAACATTTATTTTGACAGTTTTCTTTATGCATCTACTAGCAGAAAAGCCAGAGTTGCTCGTGATTTAAACATCGGTAAGAACTTCTATAGTATTCTAGTATTCTAAGTGATATTGTTGATCAAACTTTCAATTAAAATATTTAATTTCCTTAAAAACAAGCGTAATAATCCCTGTTTTGGTTGTACAAATTAATATTTTCAGTCATGCAAAAAATAAAACTTCCTTGCTTTGTTTGTAAGCAAATTTACAAAAAATATGATCCGTGATCGTATATGCGAAAACGAAATTGTAATATATGTATTAGCAGATACGCTGTTATCAATTTTATCTTGTTTCATCTGTAGGCTAAGTACATATATGTGATTGAAAAATCTCTGCTAAAATAAAATACATCATTTCAGAAATTGGAAATGTCAATAATCCCCTAGAAACTTATATCCTAAGACAGGAACTGGTAAAATTAAAATAAAATATAATACTGATCTTTTACAAAATTTATTTTACTTTCATTTTTACTTTCCTTATATACATAATGTATATGAAAAGTATTGTCGAAAATTCGAATTCGAGTTTTCGACGGGATGGCACATTTCAAGCATTCCTGATCACGAATAAAATATTTTTGAAGTGATGTCTGTATGTGTGTGGGTGTGGGTGTGAAAGTATGTGTGTGGGGGTGTGTGTGTGGGGGTGTGTGTGAAAGTATGTGTGTGTGTGTGTGAAAGTATGTGTATGTCTGTGAAAGTATGTGTGTGTCAGTGAGCCTGTGTAGACGGTAACTGTCGATTGAA
Organism: Amaurobius ferox; assembly: GCA_951213105.1. Classification (NCBI taxonomy): domain Eukaryota; kingdom Metazoa; phylum Arthropoda; class Arachnida; order Araneae; family Amaurobiidae; genus Amaurobius; species Amaurobius ferox. Next base: position 70,609,698 of record OX578148.1, read on the forward strand.
TGAACCGATTCGAACGAAATTTGGTACAACATTCACAATCCGTAAACACTGGAAGGCTATTGTGTCCATATGTAATAGAATGTTCAAAACCCCCCTAAATTTTCAAGTGAAATGATAAAAAATCTTCAAAAAATCAAAACTACTAATAAAGTTAGACAAGTAGACATGGTTTATGTACTTTTGTTCATGAGAAAACGATTGACATAAATTTTAGAACGCTAACATGAACCGTTCTCGAGATATTTCACATTAAAAAAAATATATATTAAAGTTATATAAAATAAAAAGAATATTTCCTATTAAGAAACATGTTCACTTTTCTTTTGTAATACCATGTGATAAATTTTGTAACATCATTCTCGTGGATCTAGTTCGTGCCATTCATGAAAAAAGATACTTTGAGTAATACTTCTGTATTTGAACGCCAATTGTCATTTATCTGCTGTGACAATAACTTATTTCGCAGTACATAACGATTGGTGAAATTTTGGCGACGAATTTGGCGGAATGTCGCCAATTTGGCAACATTTTTAACTGTTTTATTTAACTGTTTTCAACTAAAATTTAGAATTTTCTAAATATTTTTATGTATTTTGCTTTCAAACTGATGTAATCATCATATCTAATAATTAAGTAAAACTATTTAAATTGCACTTCTTAAAAGTATAACTATTAACCCTCTCCTTACCCAAAGTCTACTCAATGGAATTATAATAGATGGATGATAAATATTTTAGAAAAGTAAAATATTTTCAGAATTTTTAAATCTGATTTACAAAGTACGAAAGTTTAGGTGAAGTAAACAATTACCTTCAGTCAATGTTGTTTCAGGTTCCTCTGGACTAGGAAATTCCTCATTACATTTTTCGGAAATGATGCCACTGACAACATGGTCCACATTCTCAAACTTAGGTGAACACCCCTCTTCATAACTATCAGAAATTATATCACTGACAACATGATTCAAAATCTCAAACTTATATGTGCTTTCGTCCTCTTTATATCTTTCAGATTTTAGGCCACTGACCATTTTATCAGAATGCTCATCCAAGTTTGTGCTTTCTGTTTTGAAATCTACTGAAGTGTCAGTTGTCAGCGTCTGAAGTTGGCTCTCAAACTGCTGTGCTCCAATCAGTGACTCTAACGATGCAATAAAAACTATTAAAATAGCAGTGTTTAAAAATATCATCAATATCAGTAACGCATAAAATATACAATAAATAAATCATCCTTTTAACATTTTCAAGATTATTAAAACCCTCAAGATTATATAAACTATCGCATTTTCGATACAGTTTTCTACAGTTCACTTTTAAACTGAAGCACTCCAATCAGTGATTGTAATGATTAAATAACAACTATTAAAGTTAAAGTATTTATAAAGTATTATCAATATCAGTAAAGCACATATTGTAAGAAACCTCAATCTTTCTTATCAAGTTTCCTTAGATTCTTAAAAGCCTAAAGATCAGATATATTATACAATTTTGTATACATTTTTCTGTAGCTCCCTTTCAAACTAAGGTTTTCAAATCGGTGTTTCTAATAATTCTTTAAAAACTATTAAAATTGCACTGTTTAAATATATAACAATTAACATTACGAATATCATTAATTTTTATGGCCCTAGATCTACGTATTCAAATTAACGATAATAAATGGATGATAATCATCCTCAGAAAACAAATTATCTTCAGAATTTTCTGATCTGTCTTAAATAGTGCGAAAGGTTAGAGGAATCAAAGTAATACCTGGAGTCAATGTAGCTTTAGATTCCGCTGGATTTTCAAAATTATCTTCACATCTTTCCAGAATCACATCACTGACATTTTCCAAATAATCGAACTTGTCTGTGCTTTCTGTATCCACATCGATTGGAGGATCAACAGGCAAATGGACTTCGAGTTGGTCACTTTTTGGAGCAGTTGCGGAGATTTCTGCCCCCATAACTAGATTTTCAAGCAGAAAGTGTATCGATGAGAAAAAGTAATAAGTCTGATATTAAGTATATATTCCAATTAGTGACGGTAATGATTAAATAATAACTATTGCATTTTCACGATTTATAAAGTATTAGCAATATCAGTATGGTATATACTGTAAGATACCTTAATCTTTCTTATAACAAGTTTCCTTAGATTCTTAAAAGCCTGAAGATCAGATATATTATACAATTATGTAGACATTTTTATGTAGTTCCCTTTCAAACAAAGTTTTCAAATTACTGTCTCTAATTTTTCAATAAAAACAATAAAATTGCACTGTTTAAATATATAACTATAAACAATACGAATCTCTCTCTTTTATGGGGTTAGATCAATTTAAATTAATGATAATCGATGGATGACAATCATCCTCAAAAAACAAAATATCTTCAGAATTTTCTGATCTGTCTTAAATAGTGCGAAAGGTTAGAGGAATCAATCTTACCTGGAGTCAATGTAGCTGTAGATTCCACTGGATTTTTAAAATTCTCTTCACATCCTCCGGATATCACATCACTGACATTTTCAAAATTCTCGAACTTGTCTGTGGTTTCTGTATCCACATCGATTGGAGGATCAACAGGCAAATGGACTTCCAGTTGGTACATCTTCGGAGCATTGGTTGAGTTTTCTGCACACATAACTAGATTTTCAAGTAGAAATTGTATCGATGAGAAATAGTAATATGTATGATATTTGGCATATATCATTTATATGATTATTGGCTCCATCTAATACACTACAATTTAATAGAAATGACATTTGAACTTTTAACTTCTATTTTATGTATGTTGATTGTCCAAAGTTATTTAATTGTATAACATCCAAAGTCTTAATATCCAAAGTCTCTCTATCCAAAGTCTTAAAGCACAATAATCCTATAAGTGTGTAGGGGGAGGAGGTCTAATATATTTGATGTGAATTATCTTGAGGCTCGGGTACGAATTAAATTCTGAAAGAATTGTAAAGAGGATGAAAAAGAAGTTTGTAATGAAAGTGACATCCTGTTGTTACGATTCCCTAACAGAAAATTATTGTTATAATTTGAGCGTTTGAATCACTTGACCTTGGCGGCAAATTCGATTACCATGGCTGGCAAATTTAACAAACATTAAGCGATTTCTGAAAACGTAGGTTGGCGATTTCTGAAAACGTAGGTATTTCGTAGATTGGTTAATATTTTCGCGAGTTACATACTTTTTTGAGAACTTTCTAAAGGAGTGTATAATTTAGTTACCGTTTAGTTGGGTTTGTTGACGAGATACGAGTAAATGTATCTACTGATCTCAATACAGAACTCAATATGTCATTTTTCTTCTGAGTATATGTACCCTTTATTCTTCTTATAAAGTAATTATGGTCGAAATTACAAAAAAAAAATTAGATCTGCGACATCTGTACATCGACATCTGAGATATGCGCCGGCATGTGCTTATTGTTTGCGTTGAGATCCCACTCCCCCAGCGGAGTGATTGCAAATGTTACGTCCAAACGTTTCGTCATCGATAAACCGTTTTTGGTCCGATTCGAACGATACAAATTCTTAATCCATAGCAACAGTATAACTTTTTCCAAAAAATTTAAAAATCTGAAATTATCGAAACTTTTGCTTATGTACAGATTATGTTTGTTCATGTATAACTTTTTGCTTAAAGAATTCACCTTTTGCTTACGGGTGGGACAGAGTCCATCCCAAACGAAGAAATTCTCATGAAGAGGAGTATTTGACATACCATATCCCAAAGAGTTCGATCCCCCTCTGAAGACATTGGCGTCCATGGGCGCCAATGTCTGTATTAGGGAAAGATGCTGTCCAACCCGTAAGCAAAAGTTAAGATCGTTTGCAAAAGTATTAGTTCTAACGTATGTTGTTGTTGTTGAGACCCAGACCGTCCGACCTACCAGAAAGGTGTAAGGCAACTGTATGGACGGCCGGGAAGTGCCACCCAATTTAGACCGGAACCCAGTGGGGGAGGCATCCACAGGAACCGTACCCTTCTTCCCCTACCACCAACCTCTCGGAAGGACTTACGGACCCACATGTTTAACGTGATCGTACTCCGCATGAACACGGCGGCATTTGTGGTAGCGTGCAAATCTAGCGCGCAAACCACGGGGATACCGCACCCGAAATGGCCAACAGCACGCGGTGTTCCGAGGTGGTCACCCACCAAGTACTAACCGCGCCCGATGCTGCTTGACTTCGGTGATCTAACGAGAACCGGTGTTTTCAGCACGGTACGGCCGTTGGCCTGTAACGTATTTTAATGTAATAAAATCTCAAAATATCGAAGACCGTTCGATTATTTCCTTAATTCAAGAAACGTTTTTTATGCTGTCACTAAAGGCTGTAACTAACGTTCTTTATGTTGTTACTGTTGGCAAAATATTTCTTGGCTTGTACGGCTTTATTCTACATGACAGATTACATAATCAAAACATATAAACTAATCAGTGATGACTCAAAGATATTTTTCACCCTCGGCAACCAGGATTTTGGGGACAAATAAAAAAGTTTGTGTTGATGATAATCTAACAATATGTCAAACAGCGAATAACACAGCTTCGAAATTCGGACCGGGTTTTGATCCCACCCCTTGAACCTATTCTTAATAAAGAAGTTATATGGAAAATTCTTACTTTGATCAGTATCTCCCCAGAGCTCCCGTGTCTTCCAGATTGGATCGACTTTATACGGCTGTTCATACGACCAGTCTGAGGACCAAAAGGGGTGCTTTATCAGGCTCTCTGCCTTGGGTCTATCTCCAGGTTTGTATGCAAGACACGATTTTATCATATTCAGCGCCAACATTTTCTCTTCCGAAGGAATCCATGTTGAATTGAATTTTTTAGTGACCTCAAAATCAAAGTTCTGGAATAGAAAGTAACAATATATTAATGATATATAAAAATTGCCATCTTTCTGCCTATTTGTGCGCATATATATATATATATATATATATATATATATATATATATATATATATATGCAGGGGAAATAAAACAGAGTAATTTAAGAGTAATAACAGAGTTTATTTTGTATTATATAAATGTACTTGGTTGAGCAGCATAGCGCCTATAGGTATATTTTCAGTTGGTTGATTTCGAAGTGGTTGATGGATTTATTAATTTGTATATATATATATATATATATATATATATATATATATATATATATATATATATATATATATATATATATATATATATATATATATATATACATATAAAAATAAGTATATCACGAACGGAACTCCTATTTAAGTAAAGGAGAAAACAGAAACCTTACAGAGGATGTGGCGCATAGCAGCTCTGCATCCAGAGTGGAATACAAGGATATAAACAAGAAGAAAAAATAAGCGAGAACAGGAGTGACAATATGATTTGCATAGAATGGCTGGGGTGGATTGCGACACCCCTTTCCCGCTTAAAGCAGCTTTTACGACCCGGGCAACGCTCACGGCACCAATGTAACTCAATGGTCAATCTCCCACATGTGCAAAGACAGAAGCACCCGAACGGACAATGTGCTATGCGCCACATCCTCTGTAAGGTTTCTGTTTTCTCCTTTACTTAAATAGGAGTTCCGTTCGTGATATACTTATTTTTATATGTATTTATCAATATGTCTACATCCAGCTGCATTGCGCGGACATAGTGCATATTTTACCACATCCAATTCAGCTTTCTACGTAAAGGCCACTTCTCGTACCACACTGGCGAAGTGTAGGTCTTCCGTGTGTCGTGGGATGGGAGTCATCCGGTGGATATTGGAGCGGTGTAATCAGGACGGTAAGAGTCATTTTGCAAATGTTTTGATATTAGTTTTGTACCTTGAGAGACAATGTATGGTGGTATATTTTAGTGTGGTATGCAGTTGTGTAATCTCTGTACTTTAGTCTTTTAATTTTTTAATTATGTGGTTTTTAAGTATTTTTATCGCTTTTATTGAATCTGGTATTTTCCAATACCTATTTTAGAACGAATTCTATGAATGAATCAAAATAACTAGAAAAAAAGTATAAAATAGTGCTTAAATTTGTCATACAGCATAAAATGGGCAAGTGTGAAGGTAGTATACTTGAACGTTCTATGATGCTTTTACTGTATTTGAATGTGCATATGAAAAAACTTTTCGTTTATTTTTACTATAAAGTTCTTACTCCTCAACATGAGTTAAAAAACTTTTGATATATAATATGTATGAAGGCTTTATATAAATTTAGCGACTGGCAAATTTATTCCATGCTGAATATATGCCCGGTGACACATTATCAGGGTATATGTGTTATCGAAATACAGTTACCCTAATCTTTATATTGAAGCAAGTGATGAGCAGTGTTTATAAGCCTTGTACAATTGTCCATGATAAAGCTGTGACAAACATAAAAAATGTAAATTCTTTTGTAATAAATGACACGATCTATAATAGATCATCTTTTTTTAACGACTTTTATCAACACTACCACCATATGAAGAACTTCAAGTTCAAGAAATGCAATTCTAAGCGATGTAAGCTTTGTCCTGTAGCCAATCTACACCAAATTTCTACAAAAAAGGACAATATAAAAATCTTTTGCAAAACTTTTAATGTGGTATATTGCATATCATGCCTTGCCTGTCAGGCAAAATATATAGGACAGACGCAGAATTCCCTGAATATCCGTATAAATCTGCACCGAAGTCAAGTGGGCAAAATCCAACAGCTATCCACCAATAATAACTTAGAAGTACGACATTTTCAAGTACACCCCTTCAGCAATATTATGGTAACTATTATTGATATAGTACCAGACCTTTCTGAACGCTTGTGGTGGGAAAACACCCATATAAAGCAATATAATTCTGCATATCCATATGGTCTGAATACTTTATTATTCAAGGAAAATTGCAATAAAGAAAGATGCAGGAATAGTAAAGCATACCCTCTCTTAGAAAATTCAATACCTAAGAAAACTTATAGACACCAAAGAGGAAATAAAAAGCAACAATTTAATTATATCAAAACAGAAGAAAAAATCTCAGCCTTCATAAAGACAGAAATAACAGTGAAATTCGGATGGATCAAGAATATAGCCAACAGTATCAAAATCAAATACTTACAACGTATATGGAATTTTATTATAAATTTCAATTTAAGTGAAAATAACTGCAATACAGAAGATACAAACACTAATATAGACATCATTCTGGATTTAATTAAACTCAGAGCCGCAAAATATAATGTAGCACTTGAACCAAAATATCAAATAAACAAATCAAAAGAATTTTTTATCACAACATTTAAGAATAAAATGTTCGAAAATATTCCATTCAACCAAATATTACATAATATAGAAGAACGTCTTCCTTTGCCTAATCTAAATATTAAGATATCCTATCGCTTTGTAAGAACCAACGGTAGAAGATTATTCAACTACAATAAATTATGTAAAACCGTGTCTTCATTTAATATTGAATCCTGTCAATGTCATAAAAATATACATTGTGATCCCTACCACAAGCATATAATTACTGGAAACTTAGATTTTATAAAAGATAATAAACTCAAAAACTTATTACAACTTGGTACTAAGTACCGAATACAAGAATATAATGATATTTATAATGAATTTAATTACGATCTGGAAACCTTCATATACAAGATGGCTGTCAAACACAGTATACCTGTACAAACTTTTAACGCATGGAAATATGCCTTTTACAGTGCTTTTTGCCAATTCTACCCGAGAAGAAACAAGGATTCTGGGAGTTCTCAATTTCCGTTTTCAATCAAACATTTTAATGAAGAATTCGTATTGACATACACCGACAAAATCGTATCGAATTTTGCATTCACGTGTAAAAAATTCTATGTCGATACTTTAACACAATGCTATAAGGATTGTGCCATGTATACATTAATTCCTAGTAACGAATCAATCATCACTAATAGAATAAAAGCACTGTATAAAAGAATTGGTATGGATATTAAATCAGTAAAATTTCCATACTCGATCCTCATTCCCAAGTTACACAAACAGCCAGTCAAGTTCCGTACTGTAACAGTGGGATGCGGATCATACCTAGAACATGCAAATAAAAAACTTCTGAAATTACTCCAATATGTTATGACTGATATTAAGAAGCAAAACTCCATAATGTTAAAAAACGGACAAGAATTGATAGACCGACTGAAATTTTGCCATAAAGATTTAAACTTCAGAAGCTACGATTTCAGGGATCTGTTTAATAACATCGATTTAACAAACCTACAAATGATCTTGAAAGAATTACATGAAGAGTATAATTTAAAACCATATATAACTCTCAGAAGATATTTGGATTTGATTGAGTTGGTTTTAAATGAAAACATACTATATGACGGTATGCATTTCTACAAACAGGTCAAAGGCATACCCATGGGTGGTGCATGCTCATCAATATTGGCGGATATTTATCTATCCAAATATGAAAGAGGAACCCATCTATTATCGGAAATACCTTATTTCCGTTATGTTGACGATGTGATATTAGGGGGTTATGCAAACACCCCTGACATAGATTTTGCATTCTACCCAAGGGAATTGGACTTAATTGAAAACCCGATCAATGAGGATGGATCGACAGACTTCCTGGATTTGTCAATAAGAAAACACCAACAGTATGGAATTTATACAACCATACACGACAAGAGAAATTCATACAATATCAAAATTAATAATATTATTGATTGGAATTCAAACCTCACTAAAAATATATTCAGAAATATTATTATCGGGTACTTCAGAAGAAACAGAAACTACAGTACTTTTAAAAAAGACTGCATTCATGAATGTAATAAAATAATAAATGATGCATTAAAAAGAAATTACCCTAGATATTTTTTACAACATTATTACTATTCCTTTTTCAAAGAAAGAAATTGTACATTGTTTGATTCTAAATGAGAATTCTTAATCATATATATTTTCATATCTGCGATCCTATCATCTTGAAGTCTTTTCGCGCATGTGCGACTTTCCCTTATAAAATGTTGTGTTTTCATGCTGGATAGTAAGGTGTATCTCTTCCATGCTTGGTTCCATCTTTGCTCTTTTGTCCGTTCGGGTGCTTCTGTCTTTGCACATGTGGGAGATTGACCATTGAGTTACATTGGTGCCGTGAGCGTTGCCCGGGTCGTAAAAGCTGCTTTAAGCGGGAAAGGGGTGTCGCAATCCACCCCAGCCATTCTATGCAAATCATATTGTCACTCCTGTTCTCGCTTATTTTTTCTTCTTGTTTATATCCTTATATATATATATATATATATATAAACATATACGGTGTTTTTCAAATCTAACGCAACAAAATTTCAAGGGTGATAGAACACATCGAAATAAACACTTTTCTTCATAGAATGCATGGTGGCAAGTGAAGCGGTTATGCCTTAGAGAGCGCTTTTTTGCGCTACATGGTTTCAGAGATGCGGATAAATGCGGTACTTTTCACAAGTAAGTTCATTAGTGACAAGGAATGTATCGGTATACCAATGTAGAGAGAGCTGACATGCATTTTGTCTTCGGGCTCGCCAATGGTAATGGCAGCAATGACTTTACTGAGGACGCTTCCCCAACAGGCGTCTTCTCGGTCACGGAATGTTTTCTCGCTTGCACCGCCAATTGTCTGAAATGGGATCCTACAGTGCTCTTATTCACTTGTTTTGATATTTCGCGCCAATCCTGTTTTTCGTTTATATAGAAATTTATATATACATATATATACATACTATTAATTACTTTTAAGACACTCCATAAGTCTCCCGCGATCTAATAAGTTGGTTCGTGTCATCCAATTTATCGCATGGTATTTCTGAAAATTGAACATGTTTCTCAAGAAGAAACATTTTATTTTTTATTTTATATGACTTTCTGATAATTTTTTTGAAAAATGTGCAGTATCTCGAGAACGGTTCGTGTTAGCGTTCTAAAATTTATGCCAATCGTTTTCTAATGAAAAATTACATAAGAAATGTCTATTTGCGTAACTTTATTGGTGGTTTTAATTTTTTGACGATTTTTTCAAAATTTCATTCGAAAAGTTTGGGGTGTTCTGAACATTCGATTGCGTATAAAACAATAGGCTTCCCGTGCTTACGGATTGTGATATTTGTACCAAATTTGGTTTGAATCGTCCATTCGTTCGTCAGTTATCGTCTCCACAGACTCACTGACAAACACACACACACAGACATCACTTCAAAAATGTTTGATTCGTGGTCAGGAATGCTTGACACGTGCTCTCCCGTCGAAAACTCGATTTCGAATTCTCGACCCCGTCACAATACTTTCCTTATACATTATGTATATAAGGAAACCGACCGATGTATTGACCATCGAACAGATCTTAACGGATTTTCAATTTACCCCCCAAGGACAGAGAAACTGCAGTTCTTTCCAGAAGTTTGCCTAAGAAAAGACTGATTCTGAAATATTTACATATCACCTATCGGACCCATATATTTACATAAATCCAACGTATTCGTAACTCCAAGCAGCAAATGGGGAAGCTTAGCATCCCCATTTTCTCCTTGGAGTGACGTCCGTTTTATTCTGTGCTGCGTGGAGTGACGTCACGCACGTCCCAAAGCTGTTTTGCGAATGATTTGTTGTCATAAATTACTTCCGTATAATAAGGGCTTAACTAGACCATGAGATGACACTTAACGAGTCATATTTTTAAAATTGTTGTTTGCCCTGCCTTTGGTAGGCTTAAACAGAAATGTACACTATAAAGATCATTTTATTAGAAGTAGACGTATAAAATATAATTATAGTACAAGAATCATTGGCATCAGGTAAAATTTATAGTTTCGATACTATTTAAAATGCTGAATAATGCGATTATATAGGTTGACATGATATGCTTTGTTTTCAGTGTGAAGCTAAAAACTTATAATGTGCTTCTTTGAATTATTCCTTTTGCAAATTCTATTAATTCTAACAATCTGATTTAATATAATTTTTCTGGACTGACTAGTATGTAACTACCAAATGTAAATTGCTAAATATGTGTAATATTAAAATGATATTGACTACGCTTGTGGAATAAATATATATTTAACTGAGCGCCGTGTGCAATTTTAATACTAATATCTAAAATTTAGTGAAGTATGGATAAGTTTTGTAATAGCTCTAGATTTTTTTTATTAAAAGCTAATGTCAGGCACTGATGTTTTTATTTTTAAGCATACTTCATCAAAATGTCTATAAAATTTATAATCGGTAAATTAAATACTTCTTTCATAGATAGTATAAGTATAAATTAACAATATATTACCTATTACTAAGTCATAAATATTATAAAAAATTTAAATAATAATTTTCCAGTCAAAATAGTCAATTGCTTCCAGCCGTAACTGCGCGTAAAGCAATAAGAGTTTCGTGAAATTCGGAAATAATAAGTATAATATAATTAAACGTCAAATTATCATTTTTAAATTTCAATTGGATATGATTATTACAGTGAAAAGATAAAGACTTATTGAAATAATGTACCTGGAGTGAGTCAAAGATAGATGGGTACACATCCTTTTCCCAGCTAGTCATTTTCTGACACTTCTTTGTAGAGTGTTTCGTCCACACAGTCAGAGCTAATTTTCCAAATGAGTAGATATCAAGAGGTCGTCCGAAAACTTCGTCCATTTTGTAACATTCAGGCGGACGGTCGGATAAGGCAAGTCCGTAACTGTTGAAAATATTTGGAATAAAAAATAAGCTTATATATTTCACATTGGGATATTAGCATTATAGTTTGTGTAATCTTAGATATTTTATAAATCTTTCTACGATTGCAAAGTAATTATGCAGTATTCTAAATATTTCGTTTAACCTATTTCGTACACTCAATTGTTTTATTAATCTTTTATTCTTTTTCAGTATATAGTTACTCAAAAATTCATGATGGTGCCATTTTTATATTTTTAAAAGATTTCGTTCTCGCTTCATTCCTTTTTATAAATAAGATTTTTATATAATTGCCTGTGTTTACAAGTCTATCCACATAATTATTTTAATGGACTACCATTACAATTTGCTATTTCAGGAATATCCCCCCTCCCCATGGAAAATATTATTGTCAACATCGGAGGTCATGAATACCGTTTGATTTAAACGGTATTGAAATTGGTTGTTTAAATTAGGACAATATCTATTTAGTTTTCATATTTCCTTTTAAATGTAATATTTTAAGTTCATTGTGTCGCTCTCATGCGTCAGACATAATGAAATAACCACAGACATATATAAAACGGAAATATTTGAAATGTTGGTTTCGAATGAGACAGGGATAACGATTTGAGATTATACATAAATACTGGAAAAGTGTCACATCTGGAAAACTTATACTCTTCGTTAGAGAGCAATAGTGGCATCGACTCCTCCAGGTAATTTAGGCATATGTTTGGAGTTCAATAATTCAGGTCTTTCAAATTCAAAGATTTGTGAGATGTGAAGACCAACAATATACACACAAAAATCTACATCACATAAAACTGTTCGATTCGAGTTCATGAATGCTTGACGTTTAAATCCCGGGAAAACTCCAACTCATTCTGCTATACAATGTGATTCAAAACGATGGCGCAATATTTTATGGAGTGATAGAACACATCTAAACAAGCACTTCCGTCATACAATGCATGGTCGTCACGTACGCATTTAAGTGCTAGACAGCATTATCCAGCATGCGCATTGAGCGCTTTTGTCGTCTGTTCTACCGTGGATTTTAAAAGGAGTGGATTATTTCGTAAAACAGGAGAGGATCGACATCCATTGCATGTACAAAGTGCGGATGGGAATGCAAGGAAAGCCCAATTCCGTGTATCTTTCCAATACTACAGAGCGCCACCCCGTATGGATTTGGGCTTTCCTCACCGCCCCCCCCCCCCCGTCTGCAGCTTGTAAATGAAATGCATGTCGGCCTTCTTCTGATTTAAGAAAAAATCCATTCCTTCTAAAATCAACGCTAGATTGACGACAAGCTCGACAACAGGCTGTTAATACGTTCGCTGGACAGCGCCCTCTAGCGCTTAACCGCGTGAGTAACGACCATGCACTGTATGACGAAATATATATAATATATACATAGCTTGAAGTTTTGTCCCCAAATACCCCAATAAGCAAATTAAAGCACTGGTAACAAAAAGGGCTGAGACTCCTTGAGACCATAAGCACTGGAAAATAGGGTGGCCAAACACACTTCCGACTTTTGCTCAATTTAAGAAAAAGATTGGCTGAATTTCAACATGTTTCTTACATGTCTTAATGGCTACATTTGTAATTTGTATAAGCTGAAAGAAATACAATTTAGTCTTTGATTAAAAGATCAGTTTATGTTTTAGCATACATTGGGAAGTTATGTCTTAGTAGTACTGAGCCATCTATGTCTAAAATTTATAAAATTGAAAAGGATGCTTGACTAAATCTATGGAAGTGTGTAAAATCTCAGCAATACACTCGTTGCAAATGATTATTACTTTCCTTATATACATAATGTATAAGGAAAGTATTGTGACTTGGTCGAAAATTCGAATTCGCGTTTTCGACGGGAGAGCACGCTTCAAGCATCCCTGATCACGAATCAAACATTTTTGAAATGTTGTGTGTGTGTGTGTGTGTGTGTGTGTGTGTGTGTGTGTGTGTGTGTGCGTGTGTGTGCGTGTGCGTGTGTGTGCGTGTGTGTGTGTGTGTTTGTGTGTGTGTTTGTGTGTGTGTGTGTGTACGATAACTGATGAACTAGACGATAACGTATGAGACTATAACGTATGATAACGTATGAACTAGACGATAACGTACTAGACGATAACGTAGACGATAACTGATGAACTAATGGACCGATTCGAACCAAATATGGTACAAAAATCACAACCCGTGTGTGTGTATGTGTGTGTGTGTGTGTGTGTGCGTGTGCGTGTGTGTGTGTGTGTGCGTGTGCGTGTGTGTGTGTGTGTGTGTGTGTACGATAACTGATGAACTAGACGATAACGTATGAGACTATAACGTATGATAACGTATGAACTAGACGATAACGTACTAGACGATAACGTAGACGATAACTGATGAACTAATGGACCGATTCGAACCAAATATGGTACAAAAATCACAATCCGTAAAAACTGGAAGCAAATTGTTTTTATACGCAATCGAATGCTCAGAACACCCCTAAATTTTCGAATGAAATTTTGAAAAATTCGTCAAAAAATAAAAATAATAAAGTTTCGCAAGAAGACATTTCTCATGTAATTTTTCATTAGAAAACGATTGATATAAATTTTAGAACGCTAACATGAACCATTCTAGGGATATTGCACATTTTAAAAAGAAATTTATCAAAAAACCCATAAATTAAAAACATATATAAAATGTTGAAAAACCTGTTCATTTTTCATATGTAATACCATGCGATAAATTTTGGTGATATTTATCTCGTGGATCTAGCTCGTTCTATTCATGAGAAAAGATACTTCGAGTAATACTTTTGTATTTGAACGCCAATAGTCATTTATCTGTTGTAAAAATAACTTATTTCTTCGTCCATAACGCTTGGCGAGATTTTGGCGCAGAATTTGGCGAAATGTCGCCAACTTGAAGACTTTTTGAAATGTTGCCAAATTAACGAAAATCTCGTCAATTGGATAAAAATGACGCTAAATCAATGAAAATGACGACCAATTGTCGAAAATTCAACATCTTGGAAAGAATATTAGTATCTGCTATCATAAAACCTATTTTAACTTTCCTTATATACATAATGTATAAGGAAAGTATTGTGACGGGGTCGAAAATTCGAATTCGAGTTTTCGACGGGAGAGCACGTTTCCAGCATCCCTGTTCTAAATATCAGCTTAGATTACCTATCAGATAATCCTGACCAGTTTACACAAATACAAAACATATTTGAAAGATACTCACTTCTTGACTGGACAGCATGCTGCATCTGTGTAGGATAAGTTGCCCAATATAGCTTTGGACTTAGAGATATGGACATTTATCGGTGTCAAATTCAGGTAGCAAAGTCTGTTTCCATGGATGCAGCACAAACCTTTGAGAACGTCTTCCATCCATTTCTTTGTCACGTGGAAAGCTTTCTTTTTCAGGGAAGACGGATTTACAAAAAACCAATTTAAAGTTTTCTTGTAATAAGGCGTAACATAAATGTCCCAGCCTCTTAAATGGAACTGATCTCTAATAGGCATGATGTTCTCATTTTTCAGAAAAAACCATTTGTTCAGCTCTCCTGGTTTTGACCACATGTGTCGCTTTATCTTTAACGCCATATACTGGCCTGTGCTTCTATTCTTCACTGCCCATATCTCTTCAAATTTATCCATATACATGAGATATTTAGCCTCATATGTTTTCTTCAATTCCTTCAGGGCTCTTTTTGCGACGCTTCTTTCCTCACCGTTTAACTTACTGGACGATTTTCTAACTTGATGTAACATATCCATATTTTTGTTCGACTTACAGCTGTAAAAGGCTTTCTCTTACTTTTTTTAATAGCAAATGTTTTTATCGGGTAGGCTTTATCATGAAAGTTTTAATCATTAAAATAAAACGAATTATTTCAATAAAGAACTTCAAATATGCATTGTTGCAAAAAAATTCCAGTAAAAAAGTATTGTTGAAAATTTACTATTGTTTAACTATAGTTTGAATTAAAAATCATTGTTATGGTCGAAATAAGCCTTAAACCACAATGTATTGGGAGTTAACTAACCAATCACAGCCCATTTATTTTGGGCCAATCAGTGTCATTGAAAGAATAAACGCGTTGCATACTAAGTATAAAACATGTATAGTGAGTGTGAAATGACCATTTACTTTACCATTTACAAGTTCGAGAAAACAAAGATTTAAAATTGAAATACATTCTGGTGCAAAAAAGTATATGCACCCTTAAAAAATTATGCTACAGTCGCGAAACTCTCAATCAATGTCGTTTAAAGCGTTATGCAAATGAGCAAACTTCCAGCGCCAATGATGCTATAAAGCTCATGAAACGCGGAAGAAAACGACGCAAGTGTAACATTTAAAACGGCCTGTGTTCTCATTAAAGAGTAATTGGAACTGTATTTTCTGCTTGATACTGCCTAGCTGTGTACAAAAAGTCCTTTGAGACGTACTTGACGGCGCTACGTACTATTTTCGGATCCTGAGGGATTTACTTTCATAGGCTAAAGGAAAGTTGGTTTGTCCTACAAACGCCTAAGTCGCCATCTTGATCTTAGCGATATAGTAGATTCTCGGTGTTGGCAACATAGGATCAGAGACAGCCATCGAGAAGAGATTAGATCTAGAATGACGTTATACTTGGCAATGTTAACTAGTTGTACATAGAATGTCCGCAAAACCTCTGGTCGGCAAACCATATGAGCATTATCTTACCGAGTCACGTCGTCTGCTAGTTAATATTATTTGAATAAGAAAAATCATGTCTCTGCATTTTAGCGGGCGAATTTTGTCGTATTTTCATTGCTACAAATTAGAGATTTAGAGATATTTTAAAACGGAACCTTATTCGTATTATACACTGAAATAAATTTACTTAAAATGGAGCTACAAACCTTAATTTACCAAATATAAAGCTGTACAGAACTTTCTTTAGAAATTCTAGCAATTTAGCCTGCCGTTAGAGCCACGTTTTGGTTGCTACAAAGTGCAATTTTACAAAAGTGTTTTTAAATATAACCCAATTCGTTTTACATACCATAATTGGCATATTTTTTATTAACGATGTGAAAATGATTTAATATTTTCAAATCTATAAATGTACATATATTTATTACAGAAGTAGTATAATACTTTCTCTGCAATACAAGACAATATATAAAAATATGATTCGAAAAAAAAAATGCGCCTTTTTTTCGAAATGACCCGCAAAAATCGACATGATCAGAAATGGAAAGCTACGCATGCTCAAATGTAAGCATTATATGCTTTTTTTATACGTAATTTTTGACGACGAAGAGATTAAGGCCAAATCTATCACTCAATAATTAGCCGTTCATGAGATAGGTAAGATCTTGCATTTTTGCTATGCTGGTTTTGAAAATACGTCCAGTTACCCACAAAAAACAAAAACTGTATTAAAGGTGTTAATTCGGTGTAATTTCAAGTAATCATGCTCGTTATTTAGTGTAATTAAACTAAATTTAATGAATTATTAATGAAATAAAGAGTAAATGATTTTGAGACTATAGGGAAAGAGGTTTGCTGCTCACATCAGATGTTTTCCTGCTCTAAAGGGCCCCGAAACGTGTAGATCCATCAGAAACTCGAGTTGCGATTTTCAAAATGATTCCTATACTTTCACTAGACATTACCATGTATTGTAGGGAAAGTAAAAATAATGTATTTGTCTTTCTGTCTACTTGTGTAGTCTGTAGCGGAAAGGCTAAACTGCAAACGGTCCCAAAATTCGGTTCTGATTTAGCTGAGCTCCCGGTACTATATACCTCCATGGGATTTAAAAAAATTGCTATTAGTTTCTTAGTTACTTTATGTTGAAGCACGGTTTTGAGCGAGTGTCTCACAAATCTGATGGTTAGCGATCCAAGTATTATTACAAAGTTTCCTTTTTGGCATCATCAGGAAGACCGAAGAATGTTCTTACTAACGATTTTTGAACCGAATCCTTAGGGCGATTTCTGCTATATATATATACTAGTATACATTTATTTTTTAAAATTCATATGCGCATTTTTACTTTCCTTGCAATACATCATATAGTATAGGGATAGTATTGGAAATATTAGAAAGTATTGGAATCGCAACTCAAGTTTTTGATGAATCTACGCGTTTCGGGACCTCTAGAATACGAAAACCTATTTTTAGCGTGACGTACGTGTATGTGTACCTGTGTGTGTATCTGTGCAATGTATGTATCCACTCTAACGTAAAAACTAATGGCCGAATTTCGTAATATTTTTAGATAAGTCACTTCGGTATGAGTCTGGTGCTAATTAGTTTTTGGTACGATTCGTGAAACAGAACCCGCATTTTTTTAAGAAATAGCTAGTAAAAACTTCATTTATCCACTCTAGCTAAAATACTAATTGACCAAATTTCACAAAATTCGGAAGATAAGTTACCTGTAGGATATTCTGCAGCTGATTATATTTTGGTATAAATCGAAATTTTTTAATAAATCGATCTTTTTTACGAAATGACCCGCAAGAATTCCATGTATCCTCTCTAGCTAAAATACCAATTGCCCAAATTTCACAAAATTTATTAAATAAGTTACTTATGTAGCTACGTTGCATTGGAAAAAACCTTTTTGAAGCAAGGCAGCTATGTTTCTTACATTTCAGTTGGACTTGATTTGTTTACAATGTATATTGCATATGACCGACAGACGATAACTATTCAATACTATTGATTAAAACTGAAATTATTTGAAATTTGAGATTGCATGTTTTCAATTTTTAAGATCCTAAACCAAATTTATCTTCAAGTTTTAAAAGAAAATAATGTAACACTCACCTAAACATACAAACGGAGATATTACTTTTTAAAATTGTTTCAGTAGTTAAGGATGCATATTCATCAAAACTAAATTGAAACCAACAACCGTAAAAAGTGTAATTTTAAGGGTTTCTTCCTTCGGCAAAATCGCAACAATTACAATTTTTTATTTTTTCTTCTCAGCTATAAGAGGGAAAAAATAATCAATTCTTATGAAGTCTCCATTAAATTCTAGTATTATGTTTTAGTTTGTATTTTAATATGACTTTCGTATTGACTAACAGTCTACTAGCTTCGGTTGGTAGGACCAATCAGAAGCATTCCAGGTAAATCGCGAGTTCTACAAGTGTGATCATCGACTTTTAGGTAGATCGGTCTTTAATGTGCTTCTTATACATGTAGAATTCGTTCTACGAAGCTTCTATCGTTCAAAGGAGGTAATGGATGCCTGGATTAGGACGGGTGACGATGATATTTTCCAGAAACTAAGGAATCCTGAATTATTGAAAGTCTATCTTCTATACAGCTGTAACAATCCGATTTATTGTGGATTGCACGTGTATTGTGGATTGCACGTGTATTGTGGATTGCAAGACGACATATTTAGGTACGGGTATTGCTTCAATAACCACTAATGTTTATTTATGTATTGTTCAGTTAACTGTCCATAAAAGACGTAATACCTCATTTAGTTCAGTATGTCTAACAAGAAGTATATGTTACATGAATAAACTGAGTTTTAGCTCGTTGCAATCTGTCTGTGCAATCTTGGCTGTTAGGAGTTGCTTGCTATTGTCTTGGCTGTTAGGATTACTTGCTATTATCGTGACTGAGTTGTGACAATTTTAGCGGCCAGAATTCATACCCCAAGGTATCAACTGCATATCTAATAGCCGAATAGGGTTAAGAAAGTAAAATCTTTAACCTTCCTTCGAGGTTGAGCTACATGCCCCTAAGAATCGGGTTTCGCCGAGTCAATTATAACATACATTTGGCCTCAGCGGATTGGGGTATAACTTAGCGGAATAGAACACAGTAATTTTAGTAAAATCATCCAACTTATTTTTTTTGGCATGTGAAGTGGAAGACTTACCTACTTTGTAAATCAGCCTACTCAACTTATTTACCTACGCTGTTAATCAACATCAGCAAAGAGTTTGTGAAGTAGTCAAACCAGAAATATTCTTATGCTACAGCTGTCAATGACTTAACTTAAGATTAATTGGAAAATAATTTATATCGTTAAAAAAATCCTCTATAAAACATGATAGAATAAAAGACCTCGGTAATAATTATTTTCACCCGTAACACAGCTTCCGCGTAGTTTAAGCAGCAAGATTAAAACTGTGACACTAATGACACGTATCAGGTGATGTTTTCCCTACCAAACTTTTATTCGTACGCTATGCTCGGATCTTAAGCTACCATTCATTAGTGTGTATCATAAACGAACAGATATTGCGCCAATATGTCCCCGGATGTTAAAGAGACGGGATTAAAAGATTTATGGACCACCCACCACATATTAACGATGCAAAACTTTATGATTGACGTGAAACACATAAAGGAATTAGCTTCTTAAAACTTAGATAAAATTAAGCAAGAAATCATTATTATTTTGAAATTTCTTTTGTAATGTCTACAAATTTAAAATGCTATTGAAAATAAAAACATGTCATATTAAAATAAATTGGTAGATTTATATTAATTGCGAAAGTTGCAGGACACAGATACCGATTCTTACCAATGATTCAGTAAACTTTTTCACATTGGGTGTCTGCTTGGCGTTTATTCCTGGCTGTACACGGATGATATCAGGGCGTTAAATATAACGGAAATCCAAATCTTCCGTTTATTATGGATATAAATGCTTTAGTGAAAAGCAATGTTGTTTAACCAGTCAATATGAATCCTATAAATCGGAATTCAATCTACATATATCAATATATTTTAATTAATGAATTTTCCTCATATTAGTTTGTTAGATAGCCATATATTCGTTCTTTGTACGAATCATTTTAAATAAAATTGAAAATCTGCCTGTATGTGTGTGTTTTTGTCTCATCATCAAGGGAGAATGGCTGCACCAAATTCCGAGGAAATTCTGTGTGTATCCTTGGCATTTTATCCACTTAAAATTTAGAACATTTATCATGGTTCCAGGACTAGGGGTGGTCGAGATAGTAATACGATATAAAAACGAACTTCCTGTAGAGATATCATTATGCAGAATATATTTTGTCTGCAAATTTATTTAAAAAAATAAATGATATCATGTTGCTAAACCCAATGAATTTATAGAGGGTGATTTTGGGGTTGAAAAGTATCGGGGATTATTGTTATTTTCAATTTCGTAAATAATCTGCTTTCTATTGGCAGATATTTTTCAATACTCATTTATTGAGTTTAGGTCAATTATTGAAAAAGAATAAAAATGGTACGGATATATTTCTAATACCATTTTAGCGCTTTCATTCTGATATATGTTGATGCAATTTTATATTTTTTGTAAATAATTTAAAACTTTTACGATTTAAATAATTAAGAATTGTATATGAACTTAAATGTTATCACAATTACATTTTTTACTGGATTATATCAATTTCGGCTACCGGATTGAAAGGAAACGAGAATTATTGGTAAATTTAATTTCTCAAGTCATTTTCATTATTTTGACAAATATTTGTGAATGTCATATATTGAGTTTAGCAAATTATGGAAAAAGAACATGAAATGGAACTTATATAACATCTAATGCAATTTTAGATTTTCATTTTCGCATATTTTGATCCAATTTGATATTTCTTATAAATTTGTTTACCAACAGGATGAGGATGGTAATTTTGATAATTTTGTATAACAAAAGTATACATTCTTATATTTTTTTTGGAGAATTTTATTACATATTGTAATAGGATGCTTTGAATAACAATGTCGTCTAGAATACTATATGAACTTGCACATTATTGTACATTTGAAATTTCTTCATATTATATATTCCATAATAAGAATGGGCTTACTGCTAGTATATAAAGAAACTTAAAATTCACAATTTTGTGGAAATATAATTGATATAATCTAGTCAAAAATATAAATCCGATAAAATTTATTTTTATAAACGTCCGTTGATTTTTTAAATCGGAAAAGATTTATTAATATCATTTGCTGTATTAACTCATTGGGTTTAATTCTGTTGTTTAGCAATATGTATAGTTTTCTTTTCAAATAAATTTGCGGAAGAATTATCGCTCGCATAATGCTATTTCAATGACATGTTTGTTTATTATTAACACCCCGAAAATCTCTTGTCGTAGAAACTCGAAACATGGACTAAATTTGAAGCAGGGCTATTTCACGGTTACTCCCAAAATTTCATGAAATTCGGTGCAACCGTTCTCCCGTAATGATGAGACAAGCACACACACATACAAACAGATACACGTATAGACAGAATTTTAATTTTATTTATATAGATTTTTTCTTCGATGTACATATTTTCAAATGTATCAAGATATCTATTTATTAACCTCATTTAAATGAAATGTTAAATTGTAATTTTAAATATTACAATAGTTTTCAATTTCAATTCTGTCAGTAGTGTTCTGTGAATTCTAACATCATTATAAATATTTTTACTCTACTTCAATATGAACCGCACTGTGATCCAGCACCGAGAAACTACCATACCGTTCGGATGGGGCCTGATGCGTTCGTTAGATCAACAAACTTCTCTTAGGTCTATGATTAAACATGTATCTATATACGACAATTGTTTGTAGCACTACCGACTACGGAGCAAAGACATCGTTGTACGCAATTTTCAGTATCAAAGCAGAAAATCCAGTTAAAATTACCCTTGAGTGAGAACATTGCACGTATTAAATGCTGTACCTCATGCCTTTCTCTTGCACATTGCATGAGTTCTATAACATCATTGGTGCTTACAATTTGATTATTTGCATAACCCTTAAAACAACATTTGCTTGCCGAGTTTCGTGGCTGTGGCATACATATTTTATGTGTGCTTATATTTTTTGCAACAGAGTGTATTCTTACATTTTGGGGAACGCCCAAATTTTTTCGGGTTCCTGCGATTTTGAACTTGGCAATTTCAATTGGATTTTTTTGGATTTGCAATTTCGTGTATATCGAACTAAATTGTGAACGAATTTTTGCCGGCTCTGAATAGACTACAACAGTCATTTTTCACTTAAGTTCTCAAAATTGCAGCAAATAGCAAATTTTCTGGCTGCTGTTGCAGGTAACGGTTAATCAATGCTGATAAGCGCATAATAATCGCTTAACAAGTTCATGGATATCCGCAATGGGAGTGTCATCCTTATACAAAGATTCAACATTTTATGCCACCGAGAGAATTTTTAGAAAGTCCAGAAAATCTTTTTGAACAAACCCCACTTTTTCCACACTAAAACGGGAGGGTTGAAAGCATGTTGAAAGCCCAGACCACACGACTAAAACGGGTGGGTGGAATTCCGATTTCTTTAGGTTCAGTTCTGTGATTGGTTCTATAAGTGCACAAAAATTCAGTTTTCCAAGTCAATAGAATGTTTCTAAAGAGCCTTGAAAGGCCAAAAAATGGACAATTTTTATGTAGATTTTCTGCTTGGGGCATAGGACCTTTAAACAGTCGAAATTTATTGAAAATAGAGCTATATTTACAATTTTTTAATTTTAACCAGGTGTATCCCAGAAGTTCAATTTTTTTTCTCTAAACATATAGAAAACCTTTCTTACTACACAAATTTTACTGAAGTCATATAATTATATGTACATTTTATATTGTTTTTTAAAATTTATACAATTTTGACAGACATAATGGTGTATGTAGCAGCCGCGCGCAGGATATTTCAAATAATATTATACTTATGGACTTCAATTTGATAATAATATATTTATAACTATTACATCTTTAATTTGTACACACTTTTTAAAATTTTGAAATAAATTTAATATTTTTAAAATCTAAACAAATTGAAATTTTCATTTTCAGTGTTAAAAAACATGAAATAAACCTCTTCACAATTCTTTTTTTACTATTTATGGTGAATTTTTGAAGTACAAATTATATATATGGATGAAACAAGTAAGTCCAAAAAATTTGAAAGTGATTGGTTAAATATATTTTAAGATATGTTGCGCGCAAGGGCTAAAATCACATATCTGAGAAAAACAGCTTTAAAGTTTAAAAATACATTCAGTGTTACTTATTATCTTATTTTACACCTTAAAATGCCTTTAGTTCATAAATAGCACCTTCCTATGTCTGTTATGTAAGAAGAATCAAAAATTTTCTGCCTTTTAGGGGCTACTTGAGCTCTATATGTTGCTTCGGAAACTCGAAAAGACGTTTCGCGCAGTAGTTTCTTGTTAGTCAGATGAAGCACGTTTACTAAATTTTTACTTATTTATGAGGAATTTTTATTTATAATTTATGTATATAGATGAAACAAGTAAGAGCAAAAAATTTGAAATTGATCGGTTACATATATTTTAAAATATATTGCGCGCAAGTGTTAAAATCACATATCTGAGAAAAACAGCTTTATAATTTAAAAATGCTTCAATGTTACTTATTATCTTATTTTGTACCTTAAAATGCCTTTGGTTCATAATTAGCACCTTCCTATGTCTGTTATGTAAGAAAAATCAAAAATGTTCTTCCTTTTAGGGGCTACTTGAGCTCTATATGTTGCTTCGGAAACTCGAACAGACGTTTTGCGCAGTCGTTTCTTGTTAGTCAGATGAAGCACGTTTACTAAATTTTTACATATTTATGAGGAATTTTTATCTATAAATTATGTATATAGATGAAACAAGTAAGAGCAAAAAATTTGAAAGTGATTGGTTACATATATTTTAAAATATATTGCGCGCAAGTGTTAAAATCACATATCTGAGAAAAACAGCTTTATATTTTAAAAATGCTTCAATGTTACTTATTATCTTATTTTGTACCTTAAAATGCCTTTAGTTCATAATTAGCACCTTCCTATGTCTGTTATGTAAGAAAAATCAAAAATTTTCTTCCTTTTAGGAGCTATTTGAGCTCTATATGTTGCTTCGGAAACTCGAACAGACGTTTCGCGCAGTCGTTTCTTGTTAGTCAGATGAAGAACGTTTACTAAATTTTTACGTATTTATGAGGAATTTTTATCTATAAATTATGTATATAGATGAAACAAGTAAGAGCAAAAAATTTGAAAGTGATTGGCTACATATATTTTAAAATATATTGCGCACAAGGGCTAAAATCACATACCTGAGATACCCGCTTTTAAGTTTAAAAATATATTCAGTGTTACTTATTATAGTATTTTGACCTTAGAATGCTTCCAGTGCATAAATAGCACCTTCCTAATTCTGTTATGTTTGAAAAATCAAAATTTTTCTGCCTTTTAAGAAGTATTTGAGCTCTATATGTTGCTTCGGAAGCTCGAACATCAGCTTCGTGAAGAAGTTTCTTGTCAGTCAGATGAAAAACATTTACTAAATTTTTACTTATTTAGGAGGAATCTCTTTTGTATAAATTGTATATATAGATGAAACAAGTAAGAGCAAAAACTTGAAAGTGATTGGTACAATATATTTTAAAATATGCTGTGCGCAAGTTGTAAAATCACCTACCTGAGAAAAACAGCTGCAGTGGTACTTTGATAAACTGAAACTCTAGTGACAAGAAAAGAATGAGTTACAGAAAATTTGACGTATTGAAATTGCTTAAAATTACAAAAATATATAACAAATATGACTTTCGCACATGGAAAATTTTGAGTTATCGCAGTTCGGCTAATTAATGTTTGGCTGTAGTTTATTATACATCCTGTGTTATTTTATATCTAATTTAGCATCAAAATGCACCTGATGCATAAGTAATTCCTTCCTCTTGTCTTTGAAAATCAAATGTTTTCTGCCTTTTACGAGCTTTTCAAACTTCATATGTAGTGCTAGAGACTCGAAATTCCATCACATTCCATTTTTCCCGCACTACCCGAATGGTTTTTCGAACACACTATTTTATGATTATTTTTCCACTTTTCATACCGAGGGCCACTTTTCTTACTTCTGTAGCTGTTGCAGCCTTTACAAGAAGAAGACATTACTTCGGTTTCAATAACCTTCCCGCTTTCTGCTCAGATTAGTGTACACACACCTACACGTGGCGAATACCCCCTATTTTCCCAACTACCATCTCCACTTACAGTAATATCTTTCGATCCATTTGATAATTCTCTTTCGTCCTGGACAGCAGTTTTCATTAAAGATTTAGCTACAACAGATGTGGCATTTAAAGTCCTGCGATTAATTTTATTATATGATTTCTGAGAAACAGGCGCTGGAAGGCCCATCGTACAACAAAAAGGAGATAAAGCCGATAAGCCCTGCCTTATACATCGCATAGAAAATATAGCTCTTCTGTTTATTTCTGGAATATTTTTCTTAACACCAAGCAGTTTTGAATTTTTCACAGACTTTAGTTCATCACAGCTATCACAATATACAAGAAATGTTGATGCTAAACACATTGAAGATTTTTCACGTATATTTATTGTTCCATGACATATTTTGCAGCACAAAACATCTGCAAGCTCCTTGAAAAGTACTGATATATGAACTATTCTATATTAATGTTCTTCAGATGAAATATGTGACTTATCAAGTGAAAGTTCATCTTTTGAGCTGAACAGTTTTTTTACTTGAAGCACTTAGCTTAGGCGTAGAATCAACATTTTTCATTCGAACACTTTCGGATTGTTTTTGTTTTTAATTACATACATATTTCATTGAAAACGTCTTCTTTTCCCAGAACGAGATTTAGTTGCCGGTGTATCCATTATTAGAATGCAAAAAGCAAAAAGTTTATATTAAAAAATTGCACCAAACAGTCTTGTACGTTGAAGTTTACACAAATAAATATGCAAACGTGAAGAAGTTTGTAATGCATAATTATAAAATAGATTAATGTATTTTAGTTCAAAGTTCTTATGCTTAAACAACATAAATGCCGCAAATCAATCGTAAAAAGTAAGAAAATATAATGAAAAGAAATTGCAAAACTCAGAAGAAATTCTCCACGTTATAAACAAGTTAACGGCTCTAGAATATAAACAAACTGGGCTGAGCAGTTCAGTAGAGGTGAGTAGTTGCCTTCCTGCTGCTGCAGAAATAATTAAATAAATAATTAAGACATGGTGGTGGAAAAAGTATTAGATTTACATGACAAAACAGCAAACTGCAAACGTAAACAAATAGTGACGTCCCTTTAAAAATGGCGGCGATGGCTGACATGAGAAAATTTTCAAAAGTGTATGTTGCATAAAAGCTCATAACTTTAGAAATAATGCGAATTTTAGAATGCGGTTTTTTGCACAGTGTTCAGAAATGTTCAAACATTCAGAATAAAATAAAATTGAAAAATTGATTTTTTGAAGGTTTAAAGGTCCTATGCCCCCTTAAATCTACTTTACTTTTAGATCTCATTTCAGATAAATTTCTGTAACAGCACATACAGAGTAAAACTAATTTTGTTAATACTTATATAAAAATGAAGATATTTTTCGAACTTCATTGCATATGACCAATGTCATAGTTTCTAAACTTATTACTCTCAACCTTTTCTGACTTAACTAAGCACATAATTAAATTTGTGTTCCGTAATTAACATCTAATCTACTGCATAAAGCAACGCGATTTGTTTATGGCCGGGCAAGAAGTAATTACATTAAGTTATTAATTAGTTATTCTGTCAGAAGTCTGTCAAGCTAATTAACAATTCAATTAGCGAGTGAAAAATTAAAAGCGAAGTATTAGATCTAAAATATAGAAGACATGCTCTGAAGCTTTAGTGTGGTTTACAATATGTATTGCGTGAAACGATTATTAAAATGATGTAAAGTAGCAGACCCTTAAGCATGCGCGGGATAATTAGCAATTTATTTTTTGTTATTTTCAAAAGATTTTTTTCTCTTCAAAGTATTTAAAAGTACCTAAAATTTGAGTTACTGCTCGGTTGTCTGACCCCAATCCATATACCACAGTACTTATTAACTTCTTGCTACCACATGATGCTTCCATATTCCACAGTAATTATTACTACTTATTACCATCAATATTCCACACTACTTATTAGCACTTGCTATCACATGATTCATCCATGTTCCACAGTACTTATTACTACTTGTTACTACATGATACATCCATGTTCCACAGTACTTATTACTATTTGTTGCCACATGATACATTCATATTCCACAGTAATTATTATTACTTGTTACCAAATGGCACTTCCATATTCAAAAGTAATTATTACTACTTGCTATCACATGATACATCCGTGTTCCACAGAACTTATTACTACTTGTTACGACATGATATATCCATATTCTACAGTACCTATTACTACTTGTCAACACAAGATATATCTAAGTTCCACAGTACTTGTTACTACATGACACTTCCTTACTCCACAGTATTTATTACTACTTGTTACCACAATAATCCCCAGAAAAAAATATTTTTCAGACTTTATACCCAAATGATCGTTTTAAAATATTTCATAAAAATTCTATAAAAGTGACTTTTTTTCAAATTAGCAACATATCATTGTAACGCTCTATACTTGTATTTGGTTAATCTGTGATAATTATAAACTATTTTCATATTAATCCCATTCATATATCGCAGTTTAAATTATTAATTTTCTTTATAATAGTATCAACATTGCACCGAGAATTATCATTTTTTTCCGCAGAAAATAATTCAAGGAAACTTCTCAATTCGGATTATTCGATCATTATTTATGAAAATTACTAAAAACTGAATCTGGTTCTGATTTTCATCGTGCTTTTCCTGTATAAATTTGTCGGCTGTGGACGTTTTCGTTCTTGAGTTATATAGTCCACATAAACCCAAACGCATATACCCACTCTGACATGGACATATTTCCTCCAAAAAGGTTCCCTACGGGTCCAGTAAGTATTAAACGTAATTAAACATCAGTATTTTAATTTTTAAAATTTTTCGTAAAACAGTACGTCCTTTGGATAGCAATATGAAAAAGTATATAATTATTATTTAAATTTACATGTGTGAATAAATATATTTCTTTATATATACGCCCCTCCTGCAGTTAAAATTTCTGATAAAACTATTCATAATACTTTTCTCAAACGTCCCTCAACATTCATTATATTGAAATTTACAGTAAAACTTTCGTCTAAAAAATCGCCGTAAAATCATAGGCTGTTACAAAAAATTAAGTTTTTATTTTTACAAGTGAGGCCCGCAAACCTTCTGCCAACAATTATTTAACAAAAGGGATTGTTCATGGTATATCTTTTTTAATAAAATACATTTCACCTTCGTCTTTTTTTGGGGAGAGGGGATTACCACAAGCCTTTCTTGCCATTAATGACCATAATTATTCAAACGTACAGCATACCTGAAGAACCCTGCCTACTTCTTGTTCTCTTAAATATGTATCAGACAATTATTGTATTGGCACGGGTAATTTGTGTTTTGCTGAAATTTTTCAAATGTCTGGTAAACAACAAAGTGAGTATACCCACAGCCGGTCTACACTCAGGTCGTGGCGCCAGAATCATGATGTGACGCTAGAAGGGGAACTCTCGCTAACTCAGGAAAGCTTCCAAATTGAGAGTTAAAAAGTATTTCAAAATATTTACACTTTTACTCATTTGAATGCCTCAGTTTTAGCACAGTTAATTTCATAAAGATTATCTAAACTTAGAAGCAGATGTGGGGTATATTTTTATATAGATTTTTGATAGAGTGCGGATTGTGATTTTTGTACCAAATTTATTTCGAATCGCTCCATTCGTTCGTGAGATATCGTGTCCACAGACTCACTGACACACACACACACACACAGACATCACCTCATAAATGTTTGATTCGTGATCAGGGATGCTTGAAACTTGAGCTCCCGTCGAAAACTCGCATTCGAATTTTCGACCTCGTCACAATACATTCCTTATACATTATGTATATAAGGGAAGTAATATACAGAAAAGGGGAATGAGGAAAAAAATTAAAGCATTTGTTCAATCCACTTGCGTTGGACGCTGTCCATTCTTTGTCCTTGAAAATCTGATTTTCGGCATTAGGGCATTTATTTCTTTTATCTTAAACAATAAATGCCCTGTGCGGAGTAAAATCATGTTTGAAATATACGAACATATCATGAAAAATTCAGTTCACTCGCTTTGATTTGAAGATTGTGGACTTAGTGAATGGAACGAGAAAGATTGAAACTCTCCTTTGACATATTTCTAAGAGCCTGATTAATTTTCAGGAAATTTATTCTCCCATAGGCATTTTGTTAGTAAATGTTACGTTATTGTATTGATATATAATGCACTGATATTTAAGTCTGTCCAAGACAGAGAAGCAAAAACTCGTAAAATTAACTGTGGTGTTGCACAACTCGACTTTATCATACCAGAATCCATTTTTACTTTCCTTATTTGCATAGTATAATAAATAAGGAAAGTATTCTGACGGAATCGAAACTTTAAATTCGAGTTTTCGACGGGAGAGCACG
This sequence comes from Amaurobius ferox, assembly GCA_951213105.1. Lineage (NCBI taxonomy): Eukaryota > Metazoa > Arthropoda > Arachnida > Araneae > Amaurobiidae > Amaurobius > Amaurobius ferox. The sequence goes on from OX578148.1 coordinate 70,639,751, forward strand.
TTTCAAGCATCCCTGATCAAGGATCGAACATTTATGAGGTGGTATTTGTGTGTGTGTGTGTGTCAGTGAGACTGTGGAGACGATATCAGACGACCGAATGGAGCGATTCGTATGACATTTGGTAAAAATATTACAATTCATAAATACTGGGAGCTTATTGCTTTTAAACGTAATCGAATGATCGGAACTATGCTAAATTTTCGAGTGAAATTTTGAAAAAAGCATCAAAAAATCGAAACATTTAATAAAGGAACACAAATAGACATATCTTATGCAATTTTTCCTTAGAAAATTAATGAGATAAACTTTAAAACGCTAAAAGGAACCCTTCTTGATGTATTGCACAATTTTCAAGTGAAATTAGCAACAAAACCCCATAAGTAAAAAAAATATTAAATGTTGAGAAACATGTTCAGTTTTCATATGTAATATCATGTGATAAATTTAGCGACATCACTCTCGTGGATCTAGCTCGTTACATTCATCAGAAACGATACTTTGAGTACTATTTTTGTATTTTAACGCCAATAGTCATTTATCTATATAAATAAAATTGAAAATCTGTCTGTCTGTCTGTCTGTCTGTCTGTCTTTTTGTCCCATCATCACGGGAGAACGGCTGAACCGAATTTGTTGAAATTTGGTCGGTAGCCTAGAAATAGCGCCACTTAAAATTTAGTCCAAGTTTCGAGTTTCTAAGACCAGGGGTTGTCGAGATATTAATGAAAAGCGGAACTTTTTCTTTTGAGTTATACTCTCCAACTCCGTGGTTTATTCAAACGGAAAGGATCAAAATCGTTTGTTTAAAACGTCGAAAGGAAATAAAACTTTATTTCCGAGTTTGGTGCAGGATTTTTGCATTAAATAGTTACTATCGGAAAACACGAATTGTTTGAAACATGAATTTAAATGGAAAAATCTACATCCATGGTTATCTTTCACAAGCTATTACTCAACGATGAAAAGTATAAAGAAATCAAAATGGCTATTTAATTTTGCATTTTATGAGGAAGATTCTATCTTATATCAGGTTGCTCGGCAACGGAATGAAATTAAATGTGTTGTTAATATTTATTATTATTTTTTCTATTTGAATAATAAATAAATGGATGTAAAAATATATTTTTTAAATGAAAGGTTTGGTGGTTCTTTTAATTATATAAATTGCGGACTGCGTACATCACTTTCATTTATTTTAGCAAAGAGGTTTCCAGCTCATATATTGTGTTTAGCTAATAAACTCATATATTGTGTTTACCCAATAAATTCATTTAGCCGATTTTTTGAAGCACAAAAAGAGTAGAACGGCTGTATCTTATAATACAATTATAGTGTTTTCATTTAGTATATACAAACGGGATCAGGATATTTTATTCTTCAGATCTGCAAATTTAGAGCGACGAATTTAGAGGAATATCTCTAAATAACTTGGTAACATTTCTTAAACTTTACCAAATTAGTGGAAATGTCTCCAAATTGATAAAAATGACCCAAATCAATGAAATAAAATTTGTTTTTTTAGAATAAAGTACTGAAATGATGTTTCTGTAGCATTTGTCGGTCAATCCATCTATACTACTTAGTAACACATTTAACGAATTTTTTTAATATCACCAAATTTATAAAAATATATGTAAATCCATAAAAATATCATGAAACTGATAAAATCGCGCTTAATAAATGAAATTAATTATGTTTTGTTAGGGGATAGTATTGCGACGATGTTTCGGCAATTTGTCGCAAAATGGGACTATCCATTCTACAGTACCACTTGGCGATAAATTTGGCGATTTTTTAAGTTATCGTTAAATCAACGAAAATGTCGCTAAACCTTCCATGGAGATTGCATTGTTAAAATGATATGATTTCCATCAATTTATTTAAAGCAAATGATATCATGTCACTTAGCAACGGATCCAATATGTTATGCTGCAAACGGTTTTTATTAAATGTTTTCCGATTTGAATAATAAAAATATGTATATAATATAAATTTCATTGACATTGAATTTTTGACTGGATAATATCAAATACGGTCTTCAGTTTTAAACATCATTATTATTGATATTTTCGGGGACTGTTGATTCAGGGATTACTGATATTTTCAAATTATTATGGAGTTGTTTTATTGTGACGAAAATTCTTGAAACACATATATAGTACGTTGTACGAGTAATCTTCTACAAATGCATTGGTATATCTTCTAATCTACGAGATTATAAGTAGTACAGGTATATTGGCATATATTTTGATATGTATTGGCATATATTGGAATCAATTACGTCCTTCTGGTATAAAGACTACGGGGATTTTTGATACTTTCAATTTTTTACGTCATCTCTTTTATTTTGGCAAATATTTTTGAGACTCATATTGCAATACGGGTAAGCTTCTACTAACAAACTGGCATATTTTCTAATCTGCGACAATATAAGTAGTACGAGGTTACATATATTGATTCAATTCCTTTTTTTTTAAATTTGCTTACAAAAGGGGCCAGGATGTTTTATTCTTCAGATCTGCCCGTGAAGATAATTTTGCATAGTAAGAACAGATATTCTTAAACTTCTCTTTATGAGCAATAAATTTAATATTTTAACAGAATTTGCACATGATTGCGAATTATAAATTTCTTTATATTATATACTCCGTACGAAGAACGGGTATGCTGCTAGTCTGTTATAAGAATAACTTATTTCTCCGTCCATTACGCTTGTTGAGATTTTGTCATTGAATTTATCGGAATGTCGCCATATGGAAAAAAATGACGCTAAATCAATAAAAAATGACGACTAATTGACAAAAATCCATTCTCTTTGAAAGAATATAAATATCTACTATAAGAGGAACCTATTTTTTTTTTACTGTAAAAGTAGTAAATTCATTGCATTATTAAAGGAAAGTGATGTGATTCCCATATCGTTTTTTGTTTCAAATGTTACAAAATACATGTTGAAATATTGGTATTATGAGCATATGATTGCAACTGTAGCGTGTAACCTTTCACTATAAAGGGCTTGAAAATTTTTTCTATTGATACGGTACTTAACAATGTTCCCCTGAGGAGAAGGGGCGTATCTTGCCCTCCAAGGGTTCTAATGATATCACGAACAAAAACAAATTGCATTCCTGCTACTTTTCACAACAATCATTGAGGATTGATTATTATATTAGGTTTGGTGATCATTGAGCCATAAATAAACTCTTATGCATATAATGTCAAAATATGACCTAAGCTGTCATGCTAAAGAATATAAAATTTTGATTAAAATTCAAAGTTTTCGCTCGAATTAAAACATTTTTATCTAGTTCTAGATTTTTTGTTAACAAAGCTGGTTATAATATTTCGTGAAAATGCATTGAAATTTTTTCTGCTCTTGGGTACAAAAGAAATCGACCCCATGCATAACAAAACAGGCAGACGGGCATCACTTCAAAATAGTTAAAGCGCGTTCAGGTAGCCTTAAAACAAATAGTGGCATCCAGAACTCGAAAACAAAACTTTTCGTGAAAACAGTACTTTCTGGGTACTCCGTTTGAGAAAGTAAGAAATAAAGTTGCATTTATAATAAATTTTCTTTTATTTAACAATGTTTGGTGCTTAGTGTAAAAAAAATTGTAGTCTCAATCAAAAATTGGTCCAGTCGGTAGTTTCTCGTGGTCAAGTTTCTTTCATCTAGGCCACCGAAGAGTTTCGGTGGCGTAAATGGTTGATCCGTGGATCATCACGGAGGAATTTGAGAAATAACAACTATTTTTCTCCACGCTGCTGACGAAATTAAGAAATCGGCTTACTAAAGTTCTTTTCAGCGGCCGATACTATAAGTGTGCAAAGATTCAGCCTTCTAGAATATCAGCGAATGTATAGATCTGGAAAAACTTTTCCACCCCATACCATAATGTTTTCCCCATAGACATTTTTTCTCTTCAAGTTATCAAAAATAGACCAAAGACAGTTTCTGTCCGTTGGTTAATAATATGAGTGCAAAGTTTTAACATTCACGGCCACCAGGAGGGCTTGAAGGTCTGAAAATATTAAAAAGGAAACATTTTTGTACGCCACGGGGGTATAAAAATCAGGATACGTTGGGTTCTCTCAGATGGTAAATACTATAAGTGCGCAAATATTCAAAATTCTAGACCATCTCGGGACTTCTGTATGGCCTGAAATAATTGTGACGTCTGCGCACATTCTAATTGTGCAGCTTAGTATTTCAACATTCCAGGACAAAGGACGTATTGAATTTCTTGATAATTTCATCGGCAGCTTTGGTTGGAATCATCTTAAAATGTAAGCGCCCATCTATCCTGATGTCTGCCTTCATGTTCTTCTGATTGTTTCCTTACTTGGCTTGTAAAATCTGCATAGGTTTCGAAACACTCGGTTATGGAGGGTGTTTTGACACATAATGTACATCACTAAAGGGGGGGGGGGCAGCACGAGAAATTTCTATCTTACTGTGTTGAGCTACGAACTCGTCCTACACAAGATCAATTTTCGTCACATAGCCAAAAATGAAAACATACATGAAAAGCTCAGTTATAGAGACGTTATCGCCGGGCAATGTATATCCATAAAGCTCACCACCTGCAAAATTTGTCTGACCACGTTAAACAAAAAAACTCGTCATGCAAAATATTAATTTACACACCATGTCCAAATAGAAACATGATTGTTAATTTTATTGTCAGATGATGCGGGTATCAGGAAAGAGGACGAAGATAGTGTAATTTTTCCCCTATCACTTTCATTGACGGATTTGACCAGTGAGACGTTTAACTTCTTCACATATCTAAATGTTAAAAATATCGGTTATGATTTGGAAGCGTTATTATTGGACAAAGCATAGCAGTGAAGGGTACAAGACACGTATAATTTCTAAAAACTATGTTTAACAACAAATTCGTCCTGTAGAACATGAATTTGCGCCATATATTCAAATTAAAAAACGTTTTATAGATGTTATGGTCGGGTAACGCAGATATCAGTTGAAGGGGAGCAACATGCTCAAAGTTATCCTGCCATGTTCTGTAACTTACTCGATTTATAAAACATTAGTGTGCACCATATATCCAAATTGAAAATATGTGTTTAAATTTTGAGGACTTATCATGGAACAGTGCATGTCATTAAAATGGACGGGGGGGGGGGAATCGCATCTAATTTTTGTCCCACCATATTAGGCAGCATACATGGCCTGAAATATATATACATGTTTACCAGATATTAAAATTGGAAAACAAAAATCGGTTATGCTGCCGTCTAACAAAATATATTAGTACAAAGTTCGTAGCAAGTATAAATTTATTCTACTAAATTCAGCAATGAACTGCGCCTGCAAAATATTGGTATATGCTATAAATCCACGAAGAAATATTTATTTTAAAAGAGTTTTCATCGAACAAATCAAGCAGACAGACAGACGGATAACTTTAAATCGTATCACCTAAAATAAGCTTAGAAGCCTCCCTACAATTATTTCCTTAAATAAAATAGCTCAATTATATCTCAAAATTCTGGGATTTTATCATTTCTAATCCCAGGAGTTTGCGATCAGTTTTTTGTATTGACTTTGGGTATTTCTTTATTTGTCATTTCCAAGTCCAATTCCAGGATTAGAGCTTTGCAATTTCGTCCGAATTGCTCAGCGTTAGAGCGTCGGCAGGCCAGTTAAAAAATCCAGGGTTCGATTCCCGGATGGGGCGGCAAGGTTCTTTACAATGCCGACAGAACAAATCAATCCTATAGGTTTGTGCAAAGACTTTGGAGTTATGACACTCATATAACGATATCAAGTTGAGAGGATAACGACAACGTAGGATACTTACCTGGGTAGATAAAAATAGCAGTAGCAAGAGGCTAACCTGAAGTTAAAATGCAAGAGGGGTCAATCTGATTGTCAGTTGTCCTCCAATCTGCCATTAGACGGTCGAGAATGCAGAATCCACAAAAGCTTTCAATTTCGTCCCAATAGCTCAACGGTACAGCGTCTGCTGGCCAGTTTGAAGATCCCGGCTGCGGTAACATGTTCGATTCTCGGTTGGGGCAACAAAGTTCTTTACATCATCCTCTGAAATACCATTTCTAGCTTTGACAAGTCGGAGGGAGAGATATTGCTTTGAATGATCGCTACGGCACAAGCTTTTAATCATGTTCCATAAGCAAGTTTATCTAACACTGACGTAAATAAGAAACTAAATTAAATGTATGTCTTTATATATATATAAGGATTTGTTCATGACTTCTACGACTTTTTTGGAATTTCACTTCAGCAAATAGAAATATCAAAAGGAATGTCTGAATCCATCTGTTTGATTCACAACCCATTTTGCCAGTGGCTGGAACGTTATATTATTTAAAACTTGATTTTAAATTTTAGGATTGTTAGTTACTGTCTCCACCAAATAAATGTCTAGCGACACACTAAATCCAGTTTAAATATGCGAACGCCTCATAAAAATGTCTGCCTCTTTTTCTTTGACTTTCAAATTGTGGTCTTTCTGAATCGAGCAAGAAAGTTAAAATATGTTTTAAAACGTCATTCAGTCCGCTTTTATTTTTGAGTAATTTTTATCATGGGTTTGTCTACGGGGGAAATTGATATCAAACCATTACACGACGTTTTACGCAGCAAGAAGGTAGACATTTGAATGGTTTATTCAAACGATAACCCATATATTATTTAAATAAACATCAGATTGTAGACCAAGGAAAAAAGTCGTCTGTAAAAAGAAATATGCAGCTGTAAAAAAAATGAAAAGTAAAGACGTGTCTCCCCGAAACCGAGTACCAGAAAAACATTCCAACTACATGAATACAAACAAGAAAAATTAATCATGCATAAAACATTTATTACGAAACATTTTCCAAATGAAATGAAATTTTATTTAAGCATCTCTAAAATGCTATATATTCATTTCTGATATATTTAAAATTTTCACAATGCCACGATAATTTATTATACGAGGTGGCTCCTTTGCAATGCTCTGTACGCTCGCCAAACCCCGTAAATTGCTTCATGAGTCGGCAGGCTTTGCATCCTACTCGCTGGCGATCGCTTCGCGAGAACTTTCGTGTAGCGCCATTACAATATATTTGAGTTTAAATGATCAATGTCATCCAGTTTGCATCAAAATCGTGATTTTTAATGTTCCTTTCAACTTAGTGTTGTATCCATCCTAAAACCGCTTTATTTTTGTCTAATTTCTCTACATCTATGTTCTGAAACAACGCTATTACAATATATTTGAGTTTAAATGATCATCAAACTTTGATTATGTCTACGATGGAACCTAATTTTCACATATGGAGAATATAAACACATTAAGCTGTAAGATGAGTTGTATAAGAAGTGCCTAATTCCTTTAATGCAAAATTATTTAACTCTGAAGTCTGCAATATAGTTAATATGAATGAAATATTCATTGATTTTATATAGAGAAGTGGACAATTTTTAGCAGATTTTTCGATGAAGTTTTAAGTATAGAGTTAAATTGTTTTTACCTCAATGGTTTTAAATTTTTAAGTAAAATAAATTATTGTAGATTTGTGGTGACTGAAAGGGATGGAATAAAAGTGTATGAATGAAGTATGTATTGCTTTGTCATAGAGATCTAGGTGATTAACATTTCAATGACCTCATCTAAATAAAGTTTATTTTTTTATGAAGTTTTAAGATTTCAAATATAATAAATTATTGTAGTAGTGTGATAATTTTAAAAATATTACGAATGAATGTATCGCATTATAGAGATATTTTAAAATTATATAGCTGTTCGGAAGTGTTTCACAATCAATGCTTTAAGCATGATTGATCTTTAAAATTTTTAATATAAAAAGATAAAGATATATATATTATATATATATTTGAAAAATTAAAATTTCATCGAATAAAATGCTGTCATGGAAATATAAATCGTCTGACTCTCTATGTAGCAGCAATGGGTATTTCATTCATTTCACTTTTATTCCAGACTCCTGAGCTAGCTTTAAAAAAATCAGCAATTCTTATACAACTCATCTTACAATCACTTGTTTACATTCTGAATCCATTAAAATTATAATTCGTTGTAGAAATAATCAAAGTTTTATAATCATCTAAATTAAAAAATATTGTAATTGCGTTGACATAGAATATATATGCACAGAAAATACTCAAAAAGAAAGCAGTTTCAGGACGGATGCAACTCTATACATAAATTTAAAAGAATTTTAAATATCACGATTTTTACTCTAGTAAAAAAAGATGGAAGCATATTTTGTTTATAATGAATCACGGGATCTCTTCATATATGGGTGTAATTATTATTTCAATTGTTATTTAAAAAAAAAAAACTGCTCAATTTCTTTTTCATTTTTTAACACACTAGGGGGTTATGCCTCCTTCTCGCGCCACCCCCTTCGGCAGGCTTCGATTCCCATTCCCTGCGCTCCCAGAACTCGCTTCATATCTGTCCTTCCTAAAAATTCTACTTTCAAAATGTTTTTCTATCCCTGCCTATTTTCCGCTGGAGGGATAAGCAGGGATATTTCTTAGCCCAGGGAATCCTAAAACTAAACTACTTGATCAGGAATGAGTTCGCGTCGCGAACTATTTCTTGCCAAACTAAAGTTTAAATCGATAAACTGTTTATTTCATTGCGTTACTCTATTATTTCTCTATACGTGTACTAAATTTCATATTTTTGAATGCTATAGTTTTTACAGTACGAGACAGAGAAATCGTTAGACGTGACGATACGAATGAAGTTTACTTCAGAAGTGCTTATGAAGTAAAATATCTCAAAAACTACATCGAAATTAGGAAAAGGGCTCCGTCCTGCAAGAATTCACCCATGTAGGTACCTGTTTGTAAAACGTCTTGGTCTTGCTATTGTTAGTCTATCCCGGACGCAAACTCGAAGCTCAAATATTTTGTCTTTGATATTAAACATTTTTAAACTACAATACACGTGTCTAGCAGAAAATTATTTATTGCAGCGTATTTACCAAAGCTTTTTCTACAAGTGTACCAAATTTCATGTTTTCAAATGCAATAGTTTTTGCGGTACGGAGCAAAGAATCTCGAGAAACGAGAAATTTGTCAAACAGCGTCGGCGTTGTCGACGGTTATTTTTTTTAATATAGAGAGATATTACGTGATAATTTGAACATTTCCTAAACTTTTCGAAGCAATTTGCTTATACTTCAAGTCTATACCCTGCACCTACCACACGTTTTCTAAAAGGAGATGTTGTGAATCAAAGATGAAAGCATTTGTTGGAGTCCCGGCCACTCTCCGCTGATAGTCGTCCTCTTTGAATTCTCTAAAATCTGATTTTGAGACATTCCCGTCGCTTATTTCTTTTCTTTTGACCAATAAATATCCAAAGCGGTGTTGAATCCAGTTTGAAAAATGCGAAAATGTGAATAGATCATAAAATATTCAACTTGTTCAGTTTTACTTGTAGTTTCAAAGTGTTCGTGAATGGAACAAAGAGAGTAAAAATTCCTTTTGAACTATTTTTAAACGCCAGCATTTTTTCAGTGATTTGTGTAAGTGCATTTTTTAAATCTTTTTATGTATTATATTTATGCTAGAACTTCAGCATATCGAAGGCAAGGCAACTAATACACTTAAAAAATAAGCTTATACACTTTTTAATAATAAATTTTATTCTGTTTAGTTCTTAGAGTCTGTGTGGTCCTTGGAGTTGAAAATAGTTGTATTTCCGGCTTTTCATAATTATTTTAACCTATATATTGACTAATTTTCCGATATTCCAAATGTATAATATATTTTAAGTAACTTAATTGTTCGAATACTTTATTATTTATAAGAATTCTCTATTTTGGTTAATTTACATATAAAAATATCTTGTTCACTTTAGAATAAATTTGAGGGATAAAAAATAATATAAATAACGTTTAGAATATTTTGTATCAAAATAATTAATATACGATATTTTATGTGTTTGATACATATCCATCAAAATTAAGATATTTTCTAATTTATTTATATAATATTTTAATACTTGTTTTTTTATACTAAAATAAAGTTAGAGTTTGATGGTTTACAGAAAAAGTTTACTGTTGTGGGAAATTACAAAATTCAGTTTAAGACCTTGTTAAGTACACATTTTCAGACTGATCATTACAAAACCGCTCGTCATTACGACAGTTACAATGTCGTTATCCTGAAACCTTACATTAAATTATTGCTGTATATATGTCATATTTTATAATTTTTTAGTCTAAGACATTTATTCAGTTATTCAATTTTAGTTAACGTTATCCTTATAATTCTTACAAAAGTAAATCGTATAGTATAATCCGTAGACGCTTCAACAAACAAGTATTCTAATTGAATATTCTAAACAATTGTAATTAAACAACTCGTGTCAGTGCTGATACGCAGTTGTCTTAATTACTTTCTGATTATTGAAATAATGCTTAATTTCTGTGATTATGAATTACCCTCTTTTCTAATCATTAACAAAATATTCGATCTTTGCTAACTTCTGTTTATGAGACTTGGCTGTAACTCTATAAGAAATACGGTATTCTATGCTTAAAACTTCATTAAAAAAATCTTCTTTTTTTCTGTGTAAATCAATAACTATTTCATTCATATCAGTTATATTGCAGACTCCATGAGCTAAATACTTTTGCGTTAAAGAAATGCAGCAATTCTTATACAACTCCTCCTAGTGCTTTTGGGTATTTACATTCTCCATAAGTTTCAGTGTGTAGATGCACAGAATTTAATTAAAAAGAAGAAAGATCAATCATGCTTAAATTATTGATTATTAAACATTTTCCAACTTCAATGCAATTTTATGTAAACACCTCAAAAATGTAATACATTCCTCGTCAATATTTTAAAACTTATCACAATACTACATTAAATTATTATATTTGGAAACTTAAACATTCGTCGAAAAAAATGAACTTCATTCAAATGACGGCATCGAAATATAAATTGCCTGGTTTAAACATCTGTAAAATACGATACATTTATCGGTAATATTTTTAAAATTATCATAAAACTACAACAATTTATTAGATTTGAAAACTTCATCAAAAACAGCTGAAATTCATTCAAATGACGTCATAGAAAAAATAACACGTCAGTCTCTCTCTCTAAGAGCAGCATTTCACTCATCATCATTTTCCCATTCATTCCATTCACAGTACTAAAATAACTTATATTATTTAAAGATTTAAGACCATGGAACTACAAGTAATTAAATTCTATGTTTAAAACTTCATCGAAAAAAATCGTCCTTCTCCCTGTAAAATCAATGAATATTTCATTCATATCAGCTATGCAGACCCCATGAGCTAAATAATTTTGCGTTAAAGAAATACAGCAATTCTTATACAACTAATTCTACATATTCTTCTGTTTACATTTTACATAAGAGAAAAATAAGCTTCGTTGTAGAAATAATCATATTTGGATGATTGTTTTGGATGCACAGAATTTAAGCAAAAATAAAATGGTTTTAAAACGGATGCAACACTCAATATGAATTAAAAATAACTTTAAAAATCACGATTTTGAGACAAGATGGATGCCGTATTTCATTTTGAAGTGGGTCGCGTTATCGTTTCATTTCATGTTCACGTGATCGCTTCATATAAAAGGAGTAATTATTATTTTAATTTTTACTTAATAAACTACTAAATATATTTTGCTGATTTTTTTTTTATATATTTTATGGGATAATTTTAATATTTTTTAAACTTTCGAAGCAATTTGTGAATTTTAAATCCGCTTAAAAATGTTTGAAAAATTAAGTCACTCAGGATTCAATGTATTCCATTTCTTCAACCCGGGTTTAATCCAAAACTAATTGGGGGATATTAATCTTTTGTATTCCCATCTGTCCCACAGACCGTCTGAACAACATACTAAAATTTAATTTCGATAAATTCATTTTTACGGTAGTTATCGTGAATAACGGACAAAATGAACACAGACGGACAGAATTAACATAGTCATAAACACTTTTCAACTATGTTGTAAAGTGTTAAAAAACGGTTTGTTCATGGGATATCTAATAAAATCCAACATTCAATCATTGACAGCTTAGTTACCACAAAAAATAAGATATTATAATGGCCATTGTTATAAATAAATTAGAAATGAATCCAATATCCAGCTTCGTGTCATAAATGATATTATATGCATGTCATAAATATCTAAAACTATATATATATATATAATCATGTTTATGTTTTTAACAATTTCTAACATAGTTGAAAAGTGTTTATGACTTTGGCCATTCTGTCTGTCTCATCGTTCGCACGATAACTGTCGTAAGAATGACTTTATCAAAATGAAATTTTGGTATGTTATTGAGACGGTCTGTGGGACAAATGGGAATGTAAATGAATAATATCACCCTATTACTTTCTGATTGAACCCGGGATGAAAAAATGAAATTCATTGAACCGTATGGGACCTAATGTTTCTAACATTTTTCAAGGGAAATTAAAATTCACAAATTGCTTCGGAAATATTAGAAAATATTCAAATTATTCGTAAAAATGTATAACAAGAAAGATCAATCATTCATAAAGCAATGATTAAGAAACAACAATTACAACGTCAATGCAATTTCATTTAAACATCTCTAAAATACGATACATTCCTCGGTAATATTTAAAAAATTATCACAATACTACAATAATTTATTATATTTGAAAACTTCATTAAAAACTAATAAAATTTATTCAAATGAAGCCATCAAAGTATAACACACCCGACTCTCTGTATAAAAGCAGCATTTCATTCATAAACATTTTCCAATTCATTTCTTTCATCACCATACTATAATAATTTATTTTATATAAAAATTAAGACCATGGAGCTTCAAGTAATTAAACTCTATGTTTAAAACTTCATGGAAGAAAATCGTCCTTCTCTCTTAAAATCAATGAATATTTCATTCATATCAGCTATGCAGACTCCATGAGCTAAATAATTTTGCGTTAATGAAATACACCAATTCTTATACAAATCATTCTACGTATTTTGTTGTTTAAATTTTAGATAAATGAAAAATAGGCTTCTTTGTAGAAATGATCAAATTTGGATGATCCTTTAAATTCAAATATATTGCAATTGCGTTGTTCCAGTATCTAGTTGCACAGAATTTAAGCAAACATAAAGGGGTTTCAGACAGATACTCAATATGAATAAAAAGAACTTTATAAATCACGATTTTGAGACAAGATGGATGCCATATTTCATTTTGAAGTGGGTCACGTGATTTTTTGAAATCATGGTCACGTGATCGCTTCATATAATAGGTGTAATTATTATTTTTAATTTTATTTAAAAAAACTACTGAATATATTTTGCTGATTTATATATATATATATATTTTATGATCTCAATTTGAATATTACCTAAAATTTTTGAAGCAATTTGTGATTTTTAAATCCTCTTAAAAAATGTTTAAATAATTAGGTCCCATAGGGCTCAATATATATCATTTTTTTGACCCGGGTTCAATCCAAAACTAATTGAGTGATATTTTTCATTTATATTCCCATAGGTTCTACAGACCGTCTGAACAACATACTTAAATTTCATTTTAATTAAGTCATTTTTACGGCAGTCATCGTGCTAACGGACAGACAGACAGACAGACAGACAGACAGAATGAACAAAGTCATAAAAACTTTTCAACTTTGTTGCAAAGTGCTAATAAAAGACACCATTCAATCAGTAGCTCCGTAGTCACAACAAAACCAGATATGATAATGACCAATGTTATAAATAAATTAGAAATTAGTCCAATATCCAGCTTCGTGTCATAAGTGATATCATGCGCAACCTAAAGCTCCAGAATTCTCCATTGTTTTAAATAAGCTAAAATTAAGTCTAATGTCACACTTCATTTCCACAACAGTTACCTTACACCTTTCTGATCGGTCGGGCGGTCTGGGTCTCAACAACAGCAACAACAACCTCATTTCCACAAATCATTGTCATACGCAACGTAGAATGCCAAAATACTGCTCTTTATATACATATATGTATCTGTACTTTATTAAATGTACTGTATTAAATGTACTTTCGAGACATTCACGGATTTTATATATATATATATATATATATATATATATATATATATATATATATATATATATATATATATATATATATATATATATAATATATATATATATATATATATATATATATATATATATATATATATATATATATGTATATATGTATATATATATATATATATATATATATATATATATATATAGTGTATATATATAGATAGATATAGATAGATAGATGTTTATGTTTTTAACATTTTCCAACATTGTTGAAAAGTGTTTATTACTTTGGTCATTCTGTATCTCTTCGTTCGCACGATAACTCCCGCAAAAATGACTTTATCAAAATTAAATTCTATTATGTTGTTGAGACGGTCTGTGGGACAATTGGAAATGCGTAAATGACTAATATCAACCAATTACTTTTGTATTGAACCAAGGCTGAAGAAATGAAATACATTGAACCCTATAGGATCAAATATTTCTAACATTCTTTAAGAGAAATCAAAATTCACAAATTGCTTAGAAATATTCAAATGATTCGTTAAAATGTGTAAAAACATAAATTCAGCAAAATATGTTCGGTAGTTTTTCAAACAAATATTAAAATAATAATTACATATATGATATATAAAGAGCTCACATAACTCGTTGCAAAATAAAATATGGCATTCATCTCGTGCCAAGATCGTGATTTTTAAAGACCCTTTAAATGTATATTTTATGTTGCATCCGTTCTAAAACCGCTTTATTTTTGCGCATTATTAGTATATATAAATTCTGTGTCTACTCAATTACAATATTTTTGTTTTTAAATGATCATCAGACTTCGATTTTTTCTACAGCGATGTCTACTTTTAAAGGAAGCAGAATGTAAACAAATTAATTATGAGTTGTATAGAAATTGCTGAGATGAATTTTTTTAACCAAAATTATTTAGCTATGGAGTCTAGAATATAAGAGATATGAATGAAATATTCATTGATTTTACATACGATTCATATTTCGATGACGTCATTTGAATACAGTTTGAATGAAGTTTTAAGCATGCAGTTAGAAAGTAATTTTACCTACATGGTTTTAATTTTCCAAGTAAAATAATTGTTTGAAGTTCAGTGATAATAATAATAAAATATCGCCGGACAATATATCGTATTTTCGAGATGTTTAAATAAAATTACAGTTGGAAATAATTTTATAATCAGCGCTTTGTGAATGACTGATATTTCTAGTTTAGATTTTAAATAAAAAACTGTATGTAATGGCGCATATTTTCGTTCTGTTAATTATGTCAATCGCTTTTAAATAAAAAATTACATATAAGGAACTTTATTTTAAAAATTTCAGCATGAATTTTTATATTTTTCTTATTTTTGAAACAGTGATAATCTTCCCCTGATTCGTTCATCTCGAAATCAATAGAATTTTAACGTTAGTGAAATTAAAATATCATGCCAAATTTCAATAGTTTTACTCAATATATTTGAATTACCGAGCCCAGAAGACACACATCATTGAAAACTTCTGGTGAACGCAACATATATGACCCTATTGATTATTTCGGCAACAAAATCGTAATTTATTATTGTTCAGTTTTCATATTAATAGATCTCAGTGAAAATCAATAGGCGTATTATTGTTACCAATAAAAAAATATAATGTGGGCAGCACAAGCTTTTCCCTACATAATATAAGGACTTTACTTCCTTCACTGTAAGTAAATGATGAACAAAATCCACAGACCTATGATTCTGGCATTGAATTAACATGAAGTAAATTGAAACTGGACGCTTTTGGTAACTTAGTAGTCCAATCAAATAACCTATACTTATTCACGAGCAAAAACCTCATCAAAATACAGTTAATATTTAATAATAATCAATTGCAAAAGAGATGGCTATTTTCGAATTCTTTGGGGTCAGAAAAAAACATATCTTCTCTCATGAATGGAAAGATCTAGATTCACGAAAATTACGTTGGATAATAATGCATACAGAAAGTACACTTACTACTTTATATCAGATTTTTTATACATTTATATTTACTACGTGCAATATCTTAAAGAATGATTTATGATAGCGATCTGAAGTATGTGTCAATCATTTTCTAATAAAAAATAACACACACGTATGAAACCCTATAACACACACCCTATAACATTCATGCACACACACATACACGCACAACATACCTGTCCATCCGCACACTCATATCATGTAACAAAATTTCGATTCGAATTCAGAGATACTTAATGCGGCCTTTCCGTCCAAAACTCTAACTCGATTTATCTACCCCATCACAATATTTTCGCTATACATTGCACTATGTAGGGAAATTATTAACCATACTAAACTATTTGAAATCTTCACTACTTACATTGATTATTAGCAAATTGACATAATTATAATAGTGAACGATTTTTACTATTATATTTGTGTATTTTTTACATTTTAAAACCAAATTTTCTTAATCCCTTGTTTATTTAAAAATTACGGTTAATTTTAATGCAGTTTATGTAGCTAACATTTTGCGGTTAGTTTTAGATATTTTTGCAGTATGATTAAAATTTATTCTGACTTATACTTTTTAACGAATTGTATGAAAATATTCAATTATTTAACATCTGTTGTATGTTTACAAATGTTGTATTAAAACAAATAAAAAACATGTTTTTCTATAACAACAAACAAACACAATAAGAAAGTAAAAACACAAAAAGAGAGAAAAAAATAAGAGAAAAAATTACAATACGAGAGTAACGCCATTTAGTAGTGTTTTGTCACATTTTGTAATACTATTGATAAATTTGTAATCAAGTAATTATATAAACACTCTAATAATTGTGAAGATGGCCGTGAAATTGTAAAGGGGAACTGAAATTGTATGATTTCTGCCTCTTACAGTGTCTACCCTTATATCGAATGCAAGGTCTCTCTCTCATTGCTAACTACGTTTTTCTATCATTTTGAAATTCGAACGTTTTACGAAACGTTTTGCGAATACACCTTTTCTATGAACATTTTTAAAAATTTCGATTTTTATCGGGGTTTTGGTTCAACAATTAATTTGTGTTCATACTGATGTCTCTATCTCAGTGAAAAGAAGGCGTTTCTCACGTAATTGGAAAATCGAACATTTTAGTGTGGGCACCTCTCTAAAATAGCAAATATGGGAAAACTGAAATTGCACACTTTCTTCTTTTCGATATAAATTTCTTTTCACCACATTGAAAGTCTCTACCTCATAGCTACGAATGCGTTTCTATCACTTAGCATTTCGAACGTTTTGCTATAAAGCATCTTACAGCCTCTAATAACAGTTTTGAAACATTTATTTTTCAATCGACCCTACAAGAACATGTTAAGATGTGCAAAAGGATAAATAAATAAAATTGATAATACACCCTCTCCAAAACAGTTATGGAATGTCAAATTGGTTACAATGAGTTTCTTAAGAAACGGAGCTGAACTTCCAGGTCTGGGTATCCTGCTGAAGAATCTCAAGTCTTCATCAAATAACATGTAGCCGCTTTAAGTCGCATTTGTTTTTACTTTCCTTATATACATAATTTAGAAGGAAAGTATTGTAACGGGGTCGAAAATTTGAATTCGTGTTTTCGACAGGGGAGCACGTTTCAAGCATGACTGATCACGAATCAAATATTTTTGATGTGATGGCTGTGTGTGTTGTTGTTGTTGATGAGACCCAGACCGTCCGACCTACCAGAAAGGTGTAAGGTAACTATTTGGTGTGTGTGTGAAAGTATGTGTGTGTGTGAAGGTATATATATATGCGTGTGTGTGTGTGTCAGTGAGCCTGTGAAAACGATAACTGTCGAACGAATGGACCGATACGGACGAAATTTAGTACAAAAATCACTATCCATAAACACTGGATGTCTGTTGTTTTTATACGCACTCGAATGTTCAGAACCCCCCTAAATCTTCGAGTGAAATTTTGAAAAAATAATAACCGCTAATAAAGTTACGCAAATAGACATTTCTTTTGTAATTTTTCATTAGCAAAAGATTGAAGTCAAAAAGTCATATAAAAAAAAATAATATGACCTATTGAGAAACATGTTCACTTTTCATATGTAATACCATGCGATGAATTGGGTGACTTCATTCTCGTGGATGTAGCTCGTTCCATTCATGAAAAAAGATACTTTGAGTAATACTTATGTATTTGAACGCCAATAGTCATTTATCTGCTGTAAGAGGACTAACGATGATGACGACATGGAAAATGACCACTCATTGATGAAAATTCAATATCTTCAATAAAGAATATAAATAACTGCTATAAAAATATTCTATTTTTTTATTGTAGAAGTAGTAAATTCATTGCATTATATAAGGAAATTCATGTAATGCCCATATCAGAATTTTTTTAATCTAAATTTTCGGATGTTATATAAGAAATGTCTCTCTATATTTAAAAAAAATATAGCTGCCTTCGCTTTTCGATAAATTACGTGCCCAGTCAGTTTCTCTGTCATGTACCGCAAAAAAATATATTTGTTAAAAATAAGTTTGATACAGTTGTAGAAAAATATTACGGAAGCACACTGAAATAAAACGCTTCTCGATTTAAAATTCAGTTTAGGAAATATTTTATGAAAGTGTCAAAGGAAGTGTCAAAGGAAGTATACCAAGACTATGAAATTTTTGAGGCATGTACCTACATAATCGAACTGCTTCTTTAAACTGCTTCTTTGGCCTAAAACATACGACCTACCCGAAAGTGCAAGGTATCTTTTTAAACGGCTGGGATACAGCCGTTCACCTTCTACAGGAACCCAGTGGGTTGGCATCCACAGGGATCGTATCTTAACACCCAACTCTCTGAAAGTCTTACGGAACCCACATGTTTAACGTACGCGTGAGCAAGAGGATAGTTTGGGCAGAGCAGTGTATTGAACTCGGGTCATACGAGTATAATACACACGAGCTAACCACTGGGCTAACCAAGGGGCAGGACCCCCTTAGTATATTAAAAAAAATAATTACTTATTTTTCTTATTTCTCTGCTTAGTATGAGATAAAATACATACCTCATTTTGTTTCATGTCAAATATTAAAATATTCTTATATTACATAAGTTCAATAAAGTTAAAATGAATAGAGAAACGAATGTTGGGGCTTCCCATTCTCGATTCATTCTCCTATTATTTTAATCTGTTAGAAATGCAGCTTATCCTACTGCTATACAAAATCAAAGACAAACAACAAACTTCAAGAACATATCATAATTTGATTTATTACACAACATTTCAGAATTTAATTATTTCATATACATTTCATTGTTTTTGAGTTTTCACGGAAATCAGTATCGATCCTTTATTATTTAATTACATCCATCACAATTATTATTTTCATCTTTTGTTGTGATAAGATCATGAATAATAGTTAATAAAAATTAATACATAGGAACTGCTAAATTTAGGTAGTATACAGTATATAAATGGCATTGAAAACTTGGAAATTTAAGTAATAAAAATGAGAAGGATATATTTTTTGGATTGCAAAATAATGCATGATTTAAGAAAATCCGATTTTATTTTATATTTATTGTATTTTTGAATAAATTCTCAAATAATATCTTTAAAAATATGAAAAAGTCAACTTTATACAGCAAGTATTATATACTAGGATTTAACTAATCTTTATAATAGAAATATTTAAACTCTATATGGTTTATTATATACACTGTGTGATTGTGAAAATGAGACACTGAAAAGGAGTGGGGAGAAAGGCACAGAGAGACAGCAACGAACAATAAGTGATGTTTATTGCAACATTGTTAGATGCTTCCAGTAACAAAACGGGAAGGGGATTGACGATCAAATGACTTTTACGATTACTTTTACTAGTTATGATTTGGCAAGCGGCATCAGTGGCAACACTGCTATCTCTTTAATTAGTTATTTTAATTTTAAACACAGAGAGATAGCAACGAGCAATAAGCAATTTTTATTTTAAAGTAATGCACCTATAAACTGAGCGATAACACCGTCTAATTAGTAGGTTGTAGGACCACCGGGGTTCTGCGATACAGGCAGTTTTACGTCTAGGTAAGAGTCAATGAGCGTGCGGATGATGACCTGAGGAATGGCTGCTCATTCCCTGCCAACCATTTGCCAGAGTTCGTCTCCTAAACGCGGCGGTGGCAACACACGCAAGCGACGCCCAACACTTCCCGGACGTGCTCGATTGGTGAGAGATCAGGGGAGACTGGTAGCAAGGAAATCACCTGGATACGTTGCAGGACATATTGTCAGTCGCGTGCCGTGTGTGGCCGGGCGTAATTCTGCTAGCAAATGGTACTAGGGCACCCCTGAAGAATGGGTAGAGTAACCATCTGCAGTAACGTCATCACCTATCGTTGCGCCGTTATAGTGCCCTCAACATGCACCGGAGTTCATCTGCCATTATAGGCGATGGCGTCCCAAACCATTACGTTGTTTTGTCGCGCGATGTAATGTATCACAGATGCGGCCGGATTGAACCTGCCACCACTTTGGCGCCAGGTTTTTACACGGCGACTATGATTGCTAAAACAGAAACATGACTCATCTGAGAACACAACCATGTGCCATTCCACCGTTCATATGGTTCTATCCTGACACCATTGCAAACGGAGGCGTCCGTAATGTTGAGTCAATGACAGTTTTTTAACGGGCTCTATGAGTGCAAGTCGCCGGTGACCAATCGGCGGATAATGGTCCTGGTCTATATGGGAGCATTACTATGTCCTGCACATACTGAGACAGGCCGACGGAAGTGGTCTGTGGGGACATCAACACCTGCCGGTGGATGGATCGGTCACCGTAATCTGACTTCGCAATGGCCTTACTGGCACAACTCAAACTGTCACCCCTCAAATGTGCTACAGCAGGAAAGAATTAATTATATGATCATATATTACTTAACCAGAAGCAATTGAACATTTTGTAGTAAACCTATTATAAATTTCAATGTGTTTAAGTATTTTCTAAATCTTGAAGATGTTTCTTACATTCAAAACGAAAAATGCTGTAAGACATAAAAAAATATTTCATTATTTAGGAAACTAATAAATGCGGTTTTAGAAAGCGACACATATAGTACGATTTTAAGTACTGGCAAAAAATAATACTTTTAATAAAATATATATAATGCATTATAGCTATATTTAAAATCAATTTTAAGGCTCGTTCTGACTCTCTCCTCTCAAGGCATTTAATAAAAATGAAAATGAATTTAATTTTTGTTCTTGTGTTACCTTTTCTGAAATCGATATATAAACATCTGATAAATATCAAATTCTTTAGTTATTGTTTATAAAAAAAATTTTGTCAAATTTTTAATTATTGTGTTATTAAGATTTTTAAGATATGCTATTTCTGATACAAAACTCACTTCTCTTACACATACACTATTTGCTCTATCTTTTTACACTAATTTACTTGGAAATTAGAGATATAAAGCCCGCCCTGACCTACAAACCTAGGAAGGACTGGATGAGGACTGGGTGGAAATTGTCCGGATTTGGCCAAGTAATACAGAAATCCGTTTCAATACAAAAAAGACCCAAGCTCAAATATTCATTATATAAATTACTCGGACGTATTCGAATCCAGATAACAAAACTTGAATTCGGGCCCCTTATAGCAAAAATATAAAAAAAAAATGCCCGAGATAAAAATTTGCTTATGAAACTCATTTATCGAAATTTCAAGGTCTGGCCCAGTCAAGATTCAAATCAGATATCTGAGCCCCTCCTATTTAAAATAGGAGCACAAGCCCGAGAACAAATATTAATCACAAAATTTTCAAATACTCGAGTCGGCCCCGTCAAGCTCTAAAGCTTAATACTAGGCACCTTCTGCCAAAAATAGCAGTACAGATCTAAGAACGAAAAATAAACATTACATTATCAAAAAATCGGGCCGGACCAGCCAAGCCTCAGAGCTGATATCTGGGCCCCATAAATCTGAAATAAAAGTACAGACCCGAGAACAAAAATTAATCATAAAATCATCAAATACACAGTCCGGGTACTGTCAAGCCCCAAAGCTTACATTTGGGCCCCTCCTGTCTAAAATAGGAGTACATGTCGAAGAACGAAAATTAATCATAAAATTATTGAATACTCAGGCCGGCCAAAGACAAGCCCTAAAGCTTCAAGGTGGAACCTACCTGTCTAAAATGGGATTAGATATCCGAAATAATAAAAAATAATCATAACATTATAAAATACTAGGGCCGGCCCAGTCAATCTCTAAAGCTTAAATCTGGGCTATTCCTGTCCAAAATAGGAGTACAGGCCCGAGAACAAAATTTAGTCATAAAATTATCAAATACTCGGGCCGGACACAGTTAAATCGCAATACGTATATCTGTGCCTTTCATGCATAAAATAGGGGCACAGACCCGAAAACAAAAATCAATCATAAAATCATCAAGTACTCGGTTCGGGCACAGTCAAGCCCCAAAGCTTCAATATGGAACACCCCTGTCTAAATTAGGAGTACAACCCCGAGAACAAAAATTAGTCATAAAATTATAAAACACTGGGGTTGGCCCATTCAAGCCCCAAAGCTTAAATCTGGGTCATCGATGTCTAAAATAGGAGCACAGGCTCGAGAACAAAAAGTATTCATAAAATTATCAAATACTCGGTCCGTGCACTGTCAAACCGCAAGTCTTATATATGGGCACTTGTATAAAATAAGAGCACATATCCGAGAACAAAAATTAATCATAAAATTATCGAAAACTAACGCCGGGCCCAGTCAAGCCCTAAAACTTTAATCTGGGCCATTCCTGACTAAAATAGGAGTACAGGTCCGTGAACAAAAATTAGTCATAAAATTTTCAAATACTCAGCCCGGGCACAGTCAAACCGCAAGTCTTATATATGGGCCCTACTTGTATAAAATAGGAGCAGCCACCCCAAAACAAAAATTAATCATAAAATTATCGAAAACTCACGCCGGGCCCAATCATGCCCCAAAACTTAGGTTTGGGCCCCTCCTATCTAAAATAGGAGTAGAGGTCGGAGAACGAAAATTAATCATAAAATTATTGAATACTCAAGTCGGCCACAGACAAGCCCTAAAACTTCATCTGGACCCCTCCTGTCTAAAATGGGAGTACAGATCCGAGAACAAAATTTAATCATAAAATAATCAAATACTCGGCCCGTTCCAGTTAACCACAAAGTTTAAATCTGAGTCCCTCCTGTCTAAATTAGGAGCACAGACCCGAAAACAAAAATTAATCATAAAATTATCAAATACTCGTGCCAGCCGTGTCAAGCCCCAAAGCTTAAATCTGGGCCATTCCTTTGTAAAATAGGAGTACAGGCTCGAGAACAAAAATTAATCATAAAATTGTCAAATACTTGAGCCGGGAACAGTTAGGCCGCAATGCTTATATCTGGGCTCTTCCTGTATAAAATAGGAGCACAGACTCGAAAACAAAAATCAATCATAAAATCATCAAATACTCGGTCAGAGCACAGTCAAGTCCCAAAGCTTAACTCTGGGCCATTCCTGCCTAAAATAGGAGTATAGGCCGGAGAACAATAATTAATTATAAAATTATTGAATACGCGGGTCGGCCACAGTCAAGGACTAAAGCTTCAATCTGGACCCATCCTGTCTAAAATAAGACTACAGCCCCGAGAAGAAAAATTAATCATGAAATTAAAAAATACTCCGGCTGACCCAGTCAAGATCTAAAGCATAAATCTGGGCCATTCCTGTCTAAAATAGGAGTATAGGCCCGAGAACAATAATTAATTATAAAATTATTGAATACGCGGGTCGGCCACAGTCAAGCCCTAAAGCTTCAATCTGGACCCATCCTGTCTAAAATAGGACTACAGTCCCGAGAAGAAAAATTAATCATGATTTTAAAAAATACTCCGGCTGACCCAGTCAAGCTCTAAAACACAAATCTGGGCCATTCCTGTCTAAAATAGGAGTATAGGCCCGAGAACAATAATTAATTATAAAATTATTGAATACGCGGGTCGGCCACAGTCAAGGACTAAAGCTTCAATCTGGACCCATCCTGTCTAAAATAAGACTACAGCCCCGAGAAGAAAAATTAATCATGAAATTAAAAAATACTCCGGCTGACCCAGTCAAGCTCTAAAGCATAAATCTGGGCCATTCCTGTCTAAAATAGGAGTATAGGCCCGAGAACAATAATTAATTATAAAATTATTGAATACGCGTGTCGGCCACAGTCAAGCCCTAAAGCTTCAATCTGGACCCATCCTGTCTAAAATAAGACTACAGCCCCGAAAAGAAAAATTAACCATGATTTTAAAAAATACTCCGGCTGACCCAGTCAAGCTCTAAAACATAAATCTGGGCCATTCCTGTCTAAAATAGGAGTATAGGCCCGAGAACAATAATTAATTATAAAATTATTGAATACGCGGGTCGGCCACAGTCAAGCCCTAAAGCTTCAATCTGGACCCACCCTGTCTAAAATAAGACTACAGCCCCGAGAAGAAAAATTAATCATGAAATTAAAAAATACTCCGGCTGACCCAGTCAAGCTCTAAAGCATAAATCTGGGCCATTCCTGTCTAAAATAGGAGTATAGGCCCGAGAACAATAATTAATTATAAAATTATTGAATACGCGGGTCGGCCACAGTCAAGCCCTAAAGCTTCAATCTGGACCCATCCTGTCTAAAATAAGACTACAGCCCCGAGAAGAAAAATTAATCATGAAATTAAAAAATACTCCGGCTGACCCAGTCAAGCTCTAAAGCATAAATCTGGGCCATTCCTGTCTAAAATAAGAGTATAGGCCCGAGAACAATAATTAATTATAAAATTATTGAATACGCGGGTCGGCCACAGTCAAGCCCTAAAGCTTCAATCTGGACCCATCCTGTCTAAAATACGACTACAGCCCCGAGAAGAAAAATTAATCATGAAATTAAAAAATACTCCGGCTGACCCAGTCAAGCTCTAAAGCATAAATCTGGGCCATTCCTGTCTAAAATAGGAGTATAGGCCCGAGAACAATAATTAATTATAAAATTATTGAAGACGCGGGTCGGCCACAGTCAAGCCCTAAAGCTTCAATCTGAACCCATCCTGTCTAAAATAAGACTACAGCCCCGAGAAGAAAAATTAATCATGATTTTAAAAAATACTCCGGCTGACCCAGTCAAGCTCTAAAACATAAATCTGGGCCATTCCTGTCTAAAATAGGAGTATATTCCCGAGAACAATAATTAATTATAAAATTATTGAATACGCGGGTCGGCCACAGTCAAGCCCTAAAGCTTCAATCTGGACCCACCCTGTCTAAAATAAGACTACAGCCCCGAGAAGAAATATTAATCATGAAATTAAAAAATACTCCGGCTGACCCAGTCAAGCTCTAAAGCATAAATCTGGGTCCCTCCTGTCTAAAATAGGAGTACAAACCCGAGAATAAAAATTAATCATAAAATTATTGAATACGCGGGCAGGCCACAGTATCAAGTCCTAAAGCTTCAATCTACACCCCTCCTGTCCAAAAAAGGAGTACAGCCCCGAGAACAAAAATTAATCTTAAAATTATAAAATACTCGGGCCAGCTCAGTCAAGCTCCAAAGCTTAAATCTGGAACATTCCTGTCTAAAATTGGAGTACAGGCCCGAGAAAAAATTTGGTCATAAAATTATCAAATACTCGGACCGGGAACAGGCAAACCGCAATACGCCTTTCCTGCATAAAATAGAAGCACAGGCCCGAGAACAAAAATTAATCATAAAATTATCAGATACTCGGGCCGGCCCAGTGAAGCCCCAAAACTTAAATCTGGGCCTTTCCTGTCTAAAATAGGAGTACAGGCCCGAGAAAAAAAATTAATCATAAAATTATCAAAACTCAGGTCGGGCCCAGTCATGCCACAAAGCTTACATCTGGGCCCCTTTCTGTTTAAAATATGAGCACAGGCTCTACGAAAAAAAATAATCAAATAAATTATCAAATACTCGGGTTCGGCCCTGTCAAGTCCGAATTGCAAGGCTTGAATCTGGGCCCCTCTAATCCAATATACGAGCACAATCCCGAGTTTATATATTCATGATAATAATAATCGAAAACTCGGTCCAGGCCAATCCTGGAAAATAAAAAAAAAATAACATTATGACATAAGTCATATCATGACGATCTCTTACCGTATATCATCTTTAATATAAATAGGAGCAAAAATTGCGGATGTGTAAACTAACTGAGTCGTAAAAAGTAAGGGCACTCACTTATCGGGGATTTACTGAATTATAAAACAATAAAAGATTTATTTAGAGGCTGACGCAGGCGAAAAAATGCGTTACTCATCCGCCGATTGGCGTCTCCGGCCACCTTCACTTATTGACCAAGGAGCACAGACGTCGCCGTTTGCAATGGTGTCGGGATAGTGTCACGTGGACAACGGAGTGGTACCAAGGTGCTTTAAACGTACTTGGGTGGTACAGGGTCGTTTTCTCAGCAGGGTCACAATGAGGAATTTCCACGTTTTTTTTTTATTATTTTTATCGTGTAGTAGAGAAAATATCATGAATGATAGTATATATATATTTTTTTGATTTTTGAATTTAGATATTTAATATAAAAATGTTTAAACTCGCACTTAGCAAACCGGCGCGGAAACGATGTTTCTGTAATGGCTGCTCTTGTGACGTCACTATGCATGTAAACAAAGAGCTCAATACACTGTTTACTGTGAATTCCGAGAGGTGATTGCTCACTTGTGTCTCCTACAAAATATTTTATTTATCATATTTTTATAATGGGTGAGATTCTAAAACCGACCTGCAAGTACTGTTTAATACCTTGCTGCACAAATACTACGGTTAATTCAGTTGATAAGCTGTATTTTATGTTCCATAAGATCCAATTAAACGAAAAGCATGGACTAAAGCAATGAAAAGAGACGAGCAGAAAAATCCAAAATTGTCGAATAAAAGATCTCTTTGGTGTTGTGAAGATCATTTTTCGGTAAGTAAACATTCGCTTCTGTTTAAATATTATTTACTTAGATTTATGACCGTAACCAAGGGTTTTTTCGGGGGTTCAAACCCCCCAAAGTGAAAGAGTTGACATTGAAAATGTAAAGATCCATCAAGATATGAAATGGGGGTTTAACCCTCCCCCCCCCCCCCCCCGAAATCAAATCCTGGATACGATCTTGATTGGATCAATAATAAACTATAAATAATCCTGTGAGAAAATAGTAATTTAAAATTAAAGAATTTTGTGGTCAAGTTAGGAATTGAACAATAAAACATACTCTAGCTTGTATCTAAAAATAATAAGTTTTGAAAACTTAGAATCAAACCTTAAAAATATCTCACAGTTGATTAAAAAGGGGTGGCGCTAGAATCTGTGTCCGATAGGTGAGGGGAAGAGGTGGCAGTAAAAAACATCTTAAAATGACGCCAGCGTTTTTAGCGTCATCCGTTATTAAACCAAACAATTTATTGAAATAAACAATGGCACACTAATTTATAATTATTTCTTTTTGATGATATCTATTGTATAAATAGAAATGTTAAAAATTATATAGCAAATTATAATAATAAATGGCACTCACTCCTTGTGTAACAAATAAGTTGTGATCATAAGTTGTGCAACCCTCATTTGTGAAATAAAGATATATCTTATGAATATTTATCTGATATGTATATACTACCGATATATATATATATATATATATATATATACTACTTTAACTATTATTTGTCAGTATAAATGCATTATATCTTCAACTTATGCATTGTTTATACAGTAATGGTTCTATCATCTTTTGTCCCCATATACAGAACACAAAATCCCAGTGTCCCCCCTTCATCTGCTAAATAAAATATTCCTTTTTTTGGAGGGGGGAGAGGCGAAAAATTAAATAATCTATCTCTTATAATGCTTTTATTCTTCCAATTATATCAAAATAATATAATTTGACATATTACAGAATATTCAATGAAATTTTTCGATAAATCCTTTTAACTTTGTAATGGGAGACATTAAATCAAACTATAAATGTAACTGTTTCTTTAGAACTGCTTCTTGATTCCTCTGTTTATTTCAGTTAAAGGAAGATAGTGGATAATTATTGGCATTGGAACCTTACAAATCAGATTATGTCACTCAAATTTGGTTTTTTGTAGATTGTATTGAATTTAAATTTCTTGAGTATTTCAGGCATGCTTTATTTGTCTTTACCTAATTTCAAAATACAATATAAACTACTATAAAAAGTCAATTATCTGCTTAGAAGCAGAATAGGGCATTGTAGTGTGCGACTATTTCATCGTGCAATCAAAATTTTAAATGTAAAAGAATTCTTCATTCATTTGAATTAGTGGTTTTAGATTTATTTGTCAATATTAATGAAGATCATACATACCTCTCAGCTTTAACTCCTCGCATTTCTGCTCCAATAAAATTAGAATTCCTTCCCAAAAACGAAAACATACATATAGCGTCAATTTTAAGAAGATTATCGGATTGTCCTTTGACAAATCCCGGAAAAATCGACATCTTAATGCATGGGTTATACAATTAAAATATACGGTAAAATTAAAAAATATTATAAAATTTACGGCTCAAAAAGTAATTTCTAAACTATGAATGCGAAGCAGCGAATTGATATAGTGTTGTTTTTAAAACGTAAACCCTGATATTTCATGCACAGTGTCGTCAGAGCCAATCACGTAGCGTTTCAAGTTCACATGACATCGCGTCATTTTTCGCTTATTTAAACTTTAATTTTTAATTTATTCAAAATCATTTTGACATTTAATGTGACATATCTGAAAATCGTAAGCCTAAAATTGAGCATTTTCCCCACGTGTGCAAATTCCTCATTCTGTTTTAGCTTCTGCATTTGGAATGCCATCGCCTACGATAGCAGGTCATCTCTAGCCTGTATTGACGGCACTATGACGGCTCAACGATACATGGATGACGTGCTGCAACCGGTGACAATACTCTTCCTTCAGAAGGTGCCCAAAGCCATTTACCAGCAGGATAACGCCCGACCACACACGGTACGCATCAGCCAACAAGACCTGCAAGGAACCCAAGTGCTCCTCTGGCCACCAGTCTACACTGATATCTCAACAACCAAATACGTGCGGGACGTGTTTAGACGTCGCTTATGTGCGTTGCTACCGCCGCGTTTGGAAGACGAATTCCGACAACTGGTTGACAAGAAATGGGCAGCCTTAGGACACAATCCGTATGCTCACTGACACTTTGCCTAGCCCTGTTGATGCCTGCATTGTCGCCCGTCCTACAACCTACTGATCATGTATTTATACTGTGATATTGATTATGTTTATATATATTTGATACAGTTTATTTTATATTGTTTATTACTCACAAAGTTATGTGTAAGCTTGTAGGTCTTGTGTAACCGCCGTGGCAGGCCACCTTTTATGAAAAAATAATAATTTCTGGAGGTGGGGGTGCGTCGGCGTACTTCTCCGGGACTGATGGCGGTTGGCCTCGCTCGGCTGGGCCTGCGCCTGCTGTCCTCTTGGAGTCTCGAGCTGTGCGCTCGCTGTGTGATGGAATTGGCAGCTTTCTTTGTCTGGGGGGTCGGGATCTCGTTGTCCCTCTCTGTGCTGGTGGTATATTTTCTCGGCCGTGGGCTTATAGCGGCTCAATGCCATTCGTGGCGAGCTCCACGGACTGAGTTTGAAACCTTTTGATCAGACGGTGTTATCGCCCAGTGTTATGAACGTTAAATTTTGTGTGCAAAATTCATCTTTTCGATTTACTTGCAGAAACATCCTTTCGGCCAGATATTGCAGAACTTGCCAGATATTGCCATTATAAATGCAATATCCCCAAAATTAATTTACAGGAAATATGTGAAATTAGTAACCAGATAAGTTAGGGATTATAACCCCTCATTGGCGTAACAAATATATTTACTCTATCTTAAGACCGCTTGCCAAATAATAACTGGCACAGTTAAAGTCGTTTGATCGTCAATCCCCCTTTTTTTTCCTAGTGGATGCCCCTAACCAAGCTGCAGATTATCCAAACTGCAGATTACTTATTGTTCATCATCACTTATCACTCACTAATCAATTCGTTGGTCAGTTCGTTGCTCTCTCACTCTCTCTCTGTTTTTGCCAATTTTTAACACTTTCAGACCACTCCTTCTTGGTGTCTTACTTTCACTGTCACGTAGGGTATATTAAAGAACTGTTTAGTAAATTAAAATATTGAAGAATGTGGACGAAATTTTTGGCTATACCAGCATATTTCCTGTTGATGTTATCATATCATATTTTATTTTTTAAAGATATTAATGAATTCTGAATACTGAAGTGACTACCTAAAAATAGCAGCCTTTATATAAATATATATCAAATTCTTTATTTTGTTATTTATTAGAATCATTAAGTATTTTATCAAATTCAAATATATTAAAAAAAATAAGAATATTTTATTATATATCATAAAGATATTTCCTTTTATATATATTAAAATTATTAAATTTGTCCTGTTTCTATTTCAGTATATTTAAATCTAATATATATCCAATCTAACAAATTCAAATATATTAAATACAAATTAAGAATTTTTTATTATATCTCATAAAGATATTTCCTTCTATAATATTAAAATTATTATATTTATCCTGTTTCTATTTCTGTATATTTTTAAATTATTATATGCATAAATAAAATTAAAGTTATTATATATAATAGTATACTTTAAAATATTAACTTAAAATTCCATTCTTTCTATATGATCTCATTCTTAAAAATGCTTTTAAAAGTTATTGAATGAGATACTTTAATTCTGGATGATACTGATTCCGTATTTTCTAAACATTTTTTAACATTTCAAATTATTATAAAATTAAAAGAAAAGTGTAAATTAAATAAATGTCTTCAATAACAATCTTTTTCTTAATAACCTTTAACAACGAAAGATACCTTGAACAAAAATTAAAAGTCATCAACAAAGCAGAAAATTGACTCCACATATCTGAAAGAGAAAATGAAAATTTTAAATTCCTTTAGACGGTAAAAGATTAGCTAGATAAACAACATAGTTTAATAGAAAACTAGAATCACTCTATATGAAAAGAAATTAGCTAACGCTTATAAAACTAACATATAAAAATATTCTGCTATATAGCTAGCATTCAAATATATGAAATTTGATATATTTTTATAGGAATATTAGAAACACACTCTGAAATAAACCGTTTGACTTTTCCTGCATTACATGTAAATATATAGAGAAAATATTCGACTCGTGTCGAAAATCGCGACTCGAGTTTTCAACGAATTTAGACGTTTCGACTATTCTAGAATCCGAAAAATCTATCTTTAGCGTGTGACGTCTGTGTATGTGTGTATGTGCGTCTATGTGTCTCTTTGTCTGTCTGTCTGTGCAATGTGTGTATCCAATCTAGCTAAAACTCTAATAGACAAAAGTTCACAAAATTTGGTAGATTAGTTATTTGTGGGTGAATTTGATGCTAATTAGAATTTAGTGCTATTCAGAAAAGGAGTTTGGTTTTTTTCTGCGAAATAGTCTGCAAAAATTGTACGTATCCACTTTAGATGGAAAACTAATTGACCAAATTTTACAAAATTCAGTAGATAAGTCACTGTGCGACCCTGGTACTAGTAGATTTTTTATGATACGAAAAAAAAAAATCTGCCAGTTTTGAGAAATCGCCCGCAAAAATTGTCTGAATCTAAAATAAAAGACTACAAATTCTCATATGTATTATTTAAATGCCTGTTTTATAAAGAAGGTTTAAGGAAGAAAAGTATCAGATTAGCCCCATAATGCTAGTGCTTACCTTCCTCGAGATATTTTCGTTTTTCGAATTTTTAACACGTCGCCTGTGAAAATCTGGTCGCCAACTAAAAATGTAAATAGAATTTAAACTGCGGTCTTAATGTAATTTACAATAAATTCCCATGCTATTTTGTGCAATTGAACTCAATTTAGAAAACTCCGGGAAGAAAAAAAGAACCGAATTTGTGTCTCTAGGAAAAGCCAAAAATATAAAAAGTGCTGCCGAAATTAGATTTTGGTTTAAGTTCGCGTTCTGGACAGGCTACCAATTGCAGCACTCGAATCTTTACTGCCAAAGACCTATATAGATCTGCATATAGTTGACATAGACCTAGATATAGTTGCATTTTTCCAATGCGAATTCCTTATTTCAAATTTCGGTTTTGGTTATGACTTATTCTTTCGGTTTTACACTTCAGAAGTGAAAATATTTCTTCAGGATGGGCAAATATTTAAGGGAATCAAGAGATTAAGAAGACTACTAGGAGTATCAATTTAACTTTTAATTAAATCAATGTCTATTTATTTCAACTCAAGCCATTGGTTTATTACAGAAAAATGCTAGGTCTTTGGTATTACTAGAACTTCATCGATGCTTTCCTATATTTTGGAGGAGGTAACACTCAATAAGTCCCCGGTCTGACATATATATGGCAACACTGTTGACAGACCCATATAACTTCTGATTAGTATCAACCTTCAAACGACGCGTGTCAAAATTTCATGACAATCTGACAATTAGTTTATAGGTTACAGTGGTTTTAGTGAGCCCAGTTTTGTAATTTTCGAAACTATGGATAAAAAATAATTTCGTGTGTTGATAAAACACTGTTTTCTGATGGGGAAAAATACCGTTGAAGCCAAACAGTGTCTTGATAAGCGTTATGGAGACTTTGCACCAGGGAAATCAACTATTATTGACTGGTATTCTGAATTTAAACGCAGTCCTACAAACACCGATGATGCTGAACGCTCTTTTCGCCCAAAATCTGCATTTGTTCCGGAAAACATAATAAAAAGTCCACAAAATAATTTTGAAAGACCGTTAAGAGAAGTTGCATGAGACAGCTGACACCTTAAAGATATCAGAAAGTAGTGTGTTTACAATTTTACCCGAAAATTTGAGCATGCGTAAGTTGCTTTCGAAGTGGGTGCCGCGTTTGCTCATACCGGACAAAAAAAAAACAAGGCCTCGAGATTCAAAGCGCTGTGGGATCTGTTCAAGATAGATAAGAATGATTTCTTGCGTTGGTATGTGATAATGGACGAAAAATGGATCCATTACAAAGGATCCATTACACCTGAATCAAAAAGATCTTCAGCTAAGTGGAAAACAGCCGGTGAAAATCGTCCAAAGCGACCCAAAACACAAAAGTCAGCGGGCAAGGTTATGACGTCCATATTTTGGAACGCGCATGGTATTTTGTTCATCGACTATCTGGAGAAAGGTAAAACTATCAATACAGAATATTACATGACATTATTGGATCGATTGAGTGCAGAAATCAAGAAAAAACGGACTCAAATGCAAAAGAAAAGTGCTGTTCCACCAAGACAATGCCCCGTTCTTGTTGTTGAGACCCAGACCGTCCGACCTACCAGAAAGGAGTAAGGTAACCTTTTGCACGGCCGAGAAGTGCCACCCAATTGAGACCGGAACCCAGTGAGGGAGGCATACACAGGGACAGTTCATTCCATCGCCTACCACCAACCTTTCGGAAGCACTTATGGACCCACATCTTTAACGTGATCGTACTCCGCATGAACAAGGCGGCAGTTGTCGCAGCGTGCAAATCCAGCGCGCAAACCACCGGGCTTCAGACAATGCCCCGTGTCACAAGTCGATGAAAACGATGGTTAAATTACATGAATTACGCTTCGAATTGCTTCCTCCCCACCGAACTCACCAGATCCTGCCCCCACTACGGGCTTTTTGCAGACATCAAAAAGATGCTCCAGGGAAGGAAATTTGGCTCAAATGAAGAAGTGATTGCCGAAACTTAGGCCTATTTTGAGAGAAAAGATAAATCGTTCTACAAAAAAGACATCGAAAAGTTAGAAGAGCGTTGGAATGAATGTATCACCCATGAAGGAGAGAATGTTGATCAATAAAATCGAATTTCAAAAAAAAAGAAAAGTGTTTTTCTTAGTTTGACCAGAGTCATATTCAGTGGGCCTTGTATATAAATTTTTCTTCTTCCACTCTATGTTCAAGTTTGCTTTGCCGTAAGTAGAGCAAATGTACGCATAATTGCGGCATTGAAAGGAAAAGGGAGTGAACCGGATCGTATGGTCACCTATGCACTAGGAGAATAGTGTAGCATAAGACTGGGAAGAATACATTACTGACCTATTTCCGAGCAGAACCTAAATTGCGAACACCTCTCCATTTCTTTTGGATCCATTTTCGCAGACGCTTGAAGCCGCCACTTCTCTTTTTAGTTTCTTGTGGAGCTGAAAAGCAAAAGTCAGATAGTTTAAATTTAGATTGCAAAGCGGAATTAGTGTGATGGTGCCGAAAATCTGAATTAAGAATTTCGATCGGTTTGCACTCCACGATGCTGAAAGCGATTTAACCACATTTTCTAGAGCTCCTGTAAGATTGTAGTATATATATATATATATAGGAGACTTAATATTTTCAGTGACGTATGTTTAAAGGAAGCCACATATCAATCTCTGCGAAACAATTGTCTAGAAGATAATATATTCTAATTGGATCTCGGTCGGTGTATAAGCGTATTTCACTTGGCGATACATTTAGCGAAATATCGCCAACTTAATAACTTTTGGAAAATGACAAAATGTAACTTTTATGTCAGAAATTTAAGTTTAATTGTTTTTATAAATACTGTCGACTTGTGGGACTTATTAATTTAATATTCTTGATTTAAAATAAAGTGTCTACGGTTCGTTTGACAAATACATTTCTTTGGGGAATATATTGTAGAAGACCCAGACCGTCCGACTCGTCCAGAGGACTTGAGCAACCATTTGGACGGCCGCAAGGGGAATATAGTGTGTCGTAAATTAGTTTGTTTTGCTAAGGAGTCGTATAATAATTAAAGTGTGTCTGAGTCTATTAGGAACGCAAGTGCTTTAGGGGAGGAGGGTGATAAAATATTTCTATGCTCTCAATAATGAGGGGAGGAGCATCTAGTATACTATATTAGTGCCTAAGGCAACGAAGTTTATCTCGATTTAAACAGGGAGAAATATATACTGAAGTAAAAATTACCTTTCAACATTGCTGCATCACAATCCTGAGGACAGCCCTCTTTGTCCTCCAGTGTACCGAAATCTGCAATTTTTTCTTTATCAAATTTGTTGCATTCCGATACGTCTAGAGGTGAATTGGCTAGAGATTGCAAATTTTCTGGAACTTCATTGCCTATTTTTGAGTACTCTCCTAGGTTCTCAGAGCAGACATCAATTGGGACAACAGGGTCTACAACGCTGCCTAAAAAATACAATGCTCAATTGCAATAATAAAAATCTGATGTGGGCAGCACATGACATTCCTTATATAATGCAATGAAATTACTAATTTTACAGCAAAAATATAGGTTATTCTTATAGTAGAAACTTATATTCTTTCCAAGATATTGAATTTTCGTTAATTAGTCGTTATTTTCATCGATTCAGCTTTATTTTTATCAACTTGGCGAGATTTTCGATAATTTGGCAACATTTAAAAAACTCGCCAAGTTGGGGACATTCCGCCAAATTCGTCGCCAAAATCTCGCCAAGAGTTATGGAGAGAAATAAGTTATTCTTATAGCAGGTAAATGACTATTGGCGTTCAAATACAAATGTATTACTCAAAGTATATTTTCTTATGCATGAAACGAGCTAGATCCATGAGAATGATGTCACCAAATTTATCGCAGGATATTGCATAGTGAACAAATTTTATGTGGACATATTTCTCAACAGTTAATATATTTCAATTAATTCATGGGATTTTTCATAAATTCATTTAAAAAATGTGAAATATCTCGAGAACGGTTCATGTTAGCGTTCTAAGGTTTATGTCAATCACTTTCTATGAACGTTACGAAATGTCTATTTGCGTAACTTTATTAAAGTAAAGTGAACATGTTTCTCAACAGTTAATATTTTCTGTTTAAATTTATGGTATTTTTTGATAAATTTGTTTGAAAAGTGTGCAATATCTCGAGAACGGTTCATGATAGCGTTCTAAAGTTTATGCCAATCGTTTTCTAAGAAAGAATTACATAAGAAATGGATATTTGCGTAACTGTATTAAAGGTTTCGATTTTTTGATTATTTTTTCAATATTTCACTCGAAAATTTTGGGGGTACTGAACGTTCGATTGCATTTAAAAACAATAGGCTTCCAGTATTCACGGATAGTGACTTTTGTACCAAATTTCATTCGAATCGCTCCATTCGTTCGTGAGGAGATATCGTCTCCACAGACTCACTGACACACACACACACGCACACACACACACACATACTTTCACACACACACACACACACATCACCTCAAAAATGTTCAATTCGTGATCAGGGATGCTTGAAATGTGCCCTTCGGTCGAAAACACGAATTTAAATTTTCGACCCCGTCACAATACTTTCCTTATGCATTATGTATATAAAGAAAGTAATAATAAAGTAATTGTCTTCCCGAAAATTTTTGAATTCGAAATTTTACAGAAAATATACTTTTTAAGCCAAATTAAATACGCTTCGAACACCTTTGTTTGTGGTATCTATATGTATGTGAGTGTATGTGTGTCCTCAATAATAAATAAAAAATAAATGCCCGTATTAAATTAAAAATATATAAATAAAGAGATTATGTAATTAATTTATTATAACTGTTTATTTTTTACGAAACTTTCATTTAATTGAGAAAAATATAGTTCAGACTTTAAAACAGTATCTAGGTATCTAAATTAAGCTGTAAAAGTATCTATTAATACAAATCAGCTTAAATGTATCAATTTAATCCATTTTGTATCCATTTTGTCAACTTGAGAATCTCGTTGCCAGTTTGAAAAAAAAAATTGTAAATTCTGAAATTAATTACTTGTCCATAACATCTCCTTTTCTTACAGCAAGCCTAACTTGATTACTTTATGGACACCACTGCCAATTACTCAGTTTTACCTTCATACGCCCTTTATGATCATACATTGGTTAATGGATAATATATTAACAGAATTTCAGTTGAATATCAATTTAGACTACCTTTTTACCGGAATACTGAAAAATATGAACAGAATTTTGAATACTATTTTGAAATCAACTGATGTAAACTCAAACCATCGTTTTTAAAAAACTCTGATGTGGGCAACACATGACTTTCCTTATAAAATGTAATGAATTTACTACTTTTACAGTAAAAAAAATAGGTTTTTCTTATAGTAGATACTAATATTCTTTCCAAGATATTGAATTTTCGACAATGAGTCGTCATTTTTATTGATTTAGCATCATTTTTATATATTTGGCGAGATTTTCGTTAATTTGGCAACATTTCAAAAAATCGCCAAGTTGGCGACATTCCGCCAAATTCGTCGCCAAAATCTCGCCAAGCGTTATGGACGAAGAAATAAGTTATTCTTACCGCAGATAAATGACTACTGGCGTCCAAATACAAAAGTATTACTTAAAGTATATTTTTTCATGAATAGGACGAACTAGATCCATGAGAATGACGTCACCCAATTTATCGCATGGCATTACATATGAAAAGTGAACATGTTTCTCAATGGGAAATATTTTTTTTTTATTTTAAATGACTTGTTGATAATTTTTTTGAAAAATGTACAATATCTCAAGAACGGTTCATGTTAGCGTTCTAAAATTTATGTCAATCGTTTTCTAATGAAAAATTGCATAAGAAATGTCTATTTGCGTAACTTTATTAGCGATTTTGATTTTTTGACGATTTTTTAAAAATTTCATTCGAAAATTTAGGGGGTTCTGTACATTCGATTGCGTATAAAAACAATAGGCTTCCAGTGTTTTCGGATTGTGATTTTTGTACCAAATTTTGTTCGAATCGGTCCATTCGTTCGTCAGTTATCGTCTCCACAGTCTCACTGACACACACACACACACACACACACACACACACACATACTTTCACACACACACATACTTTCACAGACACACACCCACACAGATCACTTCAAAAATGTTTGATTCCTGATCAGGTTTGCTTGAAATGCGCTCTCCCGTCGAAAACTCGAATTCGAATTTTCGACCCCGTCACAATACTTTCCTTATACATTATATATATAAGGAAAGTAATAATGAAGATTATGTATTATATACACAAAGCAGAATTCAACAAATGTGCCGTTAGAAGCATAGGATTTGAAAGCATCAAATATTATTTAAATTTAAAAGCGCAATGTTTCTATTCTACGAAGCCACTTAAAAAGTTACGCGTTAAATACGCGTTAAATATTTTGATAAATCACGAAGCAGTAGACACAAAATGTGTCATTTGGCTACGCTTTCTACCTAATATTAAAGAAATAATTAATTTTTCAAATTTCAGATATTTTTTACTAAACCTTAATTCCATTGACACCACTTTTTCTCTTCTGCATGGGTCAAGAATGCCCAGTTGCTTTGTGTCGGTAGCTCCGAAAATTCTATAAGAATCAAGCTGATTGAATATAAACATAACATAAATCATTTACTGTTTTACATCATACCATCCTCACTTAAACCTTGAAATCTATTTTTGATAGAATATTTATTTTGATAGTTTTCTTTATGCATCTACAAGCAGAAAAGCCAGAGTTGCTCGTGATTTAAACATCGGTAAGAATTCCTATAGTATTCTAGTATTCTAAGTGATATTGTTGATCAAACTTTCTATTAAAATATTTAATTTCCTTAAAAACAAGCATAATAATCCCTGTTCTGGTTGTACAAATTAATCTTTTCAGTCATGTAAAAAATAAAACTTCCTTGTTCCGTTTGTAAGCAAATTTACAAAAATTATGATCCGTGATCGTATATGCGAAAACGAAATTGTAAAATATGTATTAGCAGATACGCTCTTAATAATTTTATCTTATTTCAACTGTAGGCTAAATACATATATGTGTTTGAAAAATCTTTGCTAAAATAAAATACATCATTTCAGAAATTGGAAATGTCAATAATCCCCTAGAAACTTATATACTAAGACAGGAACTGGTATAATTAAAATAAAATATAATACTGCTCTTTTACAAAATTTATTTTACTTCTATTTTTACTTTCCTTATATACATAATGTATATGAAAAGTATTGTGACGGAGTCGAAAATTCGAATTCGAGTTTTCGACGAGATGGCACGTTTCAAGCATTCCTGATCACGAATCAAACATTTTTGAATTGATGTCTGTGTGCGTGTGAAAGTGTGTGAAAGTATGTGGGTGTGTGTGTGTGAAAGTATGTGTATGTCTGTGAAAGTATGTGTGTGTCAGCGAGTCTGTGTAGACGATAACTGTCGAACGAATGGACCGATTCGAATGAAATTTGGTACAAAATTCACAATCCGTAAACACTGGAAAGCTATTGTTTTCATATGCAATAGAATGTTCAGAACCCCCCTAAATTTTCGAGTGAAATGATAAAAAATCTTCAAAAAATCAAAACTACTAATAAAGTAAGACAAAAAGACATTCTTTATGTAATTTTGTTCATTAGAAAACGATTGACATAAATTTTAGAACGCTAACATGAACCGTTCTCGAGATATTTAACATTAAAAAAAATATATATAAAAGTTATATAAAGTAAAAAGAATACTTCCTATTAAGAAACATGTTCACTTTTCATATGTAATACCATGTGATAAATTTGGTAACATCATTCTCGTGGATCTAGCTCGTTCCATTCATGAAAAAAGATACTTTGAGTAATACTTTTTGTATTTAAACGCCAATTGTCATTTATCTTATGTAAGAATAATTTATTTCGCAGTACATACCGAATGGCGAAATTTTGGCGACGAATTTGGCGGAATGTCGCCAACTTGGCAACATTTTTAACTGTTGCCAAATTAACAAAAATTTCGCCAAATTGATAAAAATGACTGTAAATCAACAAAAATGACGACTAATTGAAGAAAATTCTGTGTCTTGGAAAGGATATAATTATCTACTATATGAATAACCTTAACTGTAAAAGTTGTAAATTCATTGCATTATATAAGGAAAGTCAAATGTTGCCTACATCGGATTTTTTTATTTAAATTGGATATATTAAATACATATAATCTGTCGTATAAACATATTTATTTAATTCCGCTGTTAAGAAACATTATATAATTTTCTTATAGCATAATATATTCTCGGAAAGATATCATCAACATAATGCCATTTCGATAAAAATTTATTTATAAATATCTCGACCATGTCTGGCAAGTAACTTCAAAACATGGATGGAGTTACCCGCAGTGTAGTACAGAATAGGCTGTAAAAATATGAAAAATATGACTTATCTGCTCAACTAGTTTATTTCTTGGAAACTCAGTTTTTCTTATTTTACTAGAAACTAAATATATGTAAATTAACAGTTTATAGTTGAATAAAATTTTTGTAAAGAAACAATAGGTTTTCATGTAAAGTTTTCAAGGTCACACGAAAAATAAAAGGTTAGGAAATCAATAGAAGTATCATCAGAATTTTAGTCTCTTACATACGAGTACAACGTTTTAAAATATCTCAAGAAATCCTCAGCAATTTTGTTGGAATTCGGCAGAATGTTCCAACAACTTACTGTTTGACCATTGATCTAAACATTTTGTCATCTACCAGAACAATAGTTCTAAAACTCCTTGGAAATAGAAGTAGGCTTATTAACTATATTAGTAATGCATATATTGTGAAAAATTGTAATTCTCCTTCTAACTATTTTCCGAAAATCATTAAAAACTTCGAAATCAAATAAAATTTAGAATTTACTAAGTATTTTTATGTAGTTTGCTTTCAAAGTACTCATCATATCTAATAATTAAGTAAAACTATTTAAATTGCACTTCTTAAAAGTACAACTATTAGCATACTCCTTACTCAAAGTCTACTCAATGGAATTATAATAGATGGATGTTAATTACTTTAAGAAAGCAAAATATTTTCAGAATTTTTAAATCTGATTTACAAAGTACGAAAGGTTAGGTGAAGTAAACAATTACCTTCAGTCAATGCTGTTTCAGGTTCCACTGGACTTGGAAATTCCTTATTACATTTTTCGGAAATGATATCACTGACAACATGGTCCACATTCTCAAACTTAGGTGAACACCCCTCTTCATATCTATCAGAAATTAGATCACTGACACCATGATCCGAAATCTCAAACTTGTTTGTGCTTTCGTCCTCTTCATATCTTTCAGATTTTAGGCCACTGACAATTTTATCCGAATTCTCACCCAAGTTTGGGCTTTCTGCTTCGAAATCTACTGAAGTGTCAGTTGTCAACGTCTGAAGTTGGCTCTCAAACTGCTGTGCTCCAATCAGTGACTCTAACGATGCAATAAAAACTATTAAAATAGCATTGTTTTAAAATATCATCAATATCAGTAGTGCATAAAATATACAATAAATAAATCATCCTTTTAACATTTTTAAGAATATTAAAACCCTCAAGGTTAAATAAACTATCGCATTTTCGATACAGTTTTCTGCAGTTCACTTTTAAACTGAAGCACTCCAATCAGTGATTGTAATGATTAAATAATAACTATTAAAGTTAAAGTATTTATAAAGTATTATCAATATCAGTAAAGCACATATTGTAAGAAACCTTAATCTTTCTTATCAAGTGTCCTTAGATTCTTAAAAGCCTAACGATCAGATATATTATACAATATTGTATACATTTTTCTGTAGCTCCCTTTCAAGCTAAGGTTTTCAAATCGGTGTTTCTAATAATTCTTTAAAAACTATTAAAATTGCACTGTTTAAATATATAACAATTAACATTTCGAATATCTCTAATTTTTATGGCCCTAGATTTACGTATTCAAATTAACGATAATAAATGGATGATAATCATCCTCAGAAAACAAATTATCTTCAGAATTTTCTGATCTGTCTTAAATAGTGCGAAAGGTTAGAGGAATCAAAGTAATACCTGGAGTCAATGTAGCTTTAGATTCCGCTGGATTTTCAAAATTATCTTCACATCTTTCCGGAATCACATCACTGACATTTTTCAAATTATCGAACTTGACTGTGCTTTCTGTATCCACATCGATTGGAGGATCAACAGGCAAATGGACTTCGAGTTGGTGACTTTTCGGAGCAGTTGTTGAGATTTCTACACTCATAACTAGATTTTCAAGCAGAAAGTGTATCGATGAGAAATAGTAATAAGTATGATATTAAGTATATATTCCAATTAGTGACGGTAATGATTAAATAATAACTATTGCATTTTCACGATTTATAAAGTATTATCAATATCAGTATGGCATATACTGTAAGAGCCCTTAATCTTTCTTATAACAAGTTTCCTTAGATTCTTAAAAGCCTGAAGATCAGATATATTATACAACTATGTATACATTTTGAGGTAGTTCCCTTTCAAACAATGCTTTCAAATCACTGTCTCTAATATTTCAATAAAAACTATTAAAATCGCACTGTTTAAATATATAACTATAAACATTACGAATTTCTCTTTTTAATGGGGCTAGATCTATTTAAATTATTGATAATAGATGGATGACAATCATCCGCAAAAAACAAAATATCTTCAGAATTTTCTGAATTGTCTTAAATAGTTAGAGGAATTAGAGGAAGGTTAGAGGAATCAATCTTACCTGGAGTGAATGCAGCTGTAGATTCCACTGGATTTTTAAAATTCTCTTCACATCCCCCGGAAATCACATCACTGACATTTTCAAAATTCTCAAACTTATCTGTGCTTTCTGTATCCACATCGATTGGAGGATCAACAGGCAATTGGACTTCCAGCTGGTCCATTTTCGGAGCATTGGCTGAGCTTTCTGCACACATAACTAGATTTTCAAGCAGAAATTGTACCAATGAGAAATAGTAATATGTATGATATTTGGCATATATCATTTATATGATTATTGGCTCCATCTAATACACTGCAATTTAATAGAAATGATATTTGAACTTTTAACTTCTATTTTATGTATGTTGATTGTCCAAAGTTATTTAATTGTATAACATCCTTCCGTATGATTCCTTCTGATGCTCAATGAACTTTTTATTTTTAACTAAGAATCAGTACAACTTCGAAATTTATTATTCATCGTACATCTTCGAAATTGTAAATCTGTCCCTGACACAATCTGAATATTTGAAACCAGAAATGTGCCCTTATTTTTAAATCAAATAGATTTGTCCGCTGTACTAATCAAGAAAGTGAAAGTAAAATCAAATTTTGAAACCTTGAAACCTCGGTGTTCATTTTTCAATGTATCCGAATATTAGCATCAATAAGATAAGTAATTCTTGTCTCTATCCAAAGTCTTAAAGGACAATTATCCTTTAAGTGTGTGTGGGGGGGGGGGAGGTCTAATATATTTGATGTGAATTATCTTGAGGCGCGGGTACGAATTAAATTCTGAAAGAAATGTAAAGAGGATGAAAAGGAAGTTTGTAATGAAAGTGACATCCTATCGTTAAGAATCCCTAACAGAAAATTATTGTTATAATTTGAGCGTTTGAATCACTTGATCTTGGCGGCAA
Source organism: Amaurobius ferox (assembly GCA_951213105.1). NCBI lineage: Eukaryota > Metazoa > Arthropoda > Arachnida > Araneae > Amaurobiidae > Amaurobius > Amaurobius ferox. Next base: position 70,683,367 of record OX578148.1, read on the forward strand.
ACTCGATTACCGTGGCTGGCAAATTTAACAAACATTAGGCGATTTCTGAAAAATTCTTGAATTTCGTAGAATGGTTAAAATTTTCACGAGTTACATACTTTTTTCAGAACTTTCTAAAGGAGTATATAATTTTGTTACCGTTTAGTTGGGTTTGTTGACGAGATACGTGTAAATGTATCTACTGACCTCAATACAGAACTCAATATGTCATTTTTCTTCAGAGTATATGTACCCTTTATTCTGTCTTATAAAGTAATTATGGTCGAAAATACAAAAAAAAAATTAGATCTGCGACATCTGTACATCGTCATCTGAGATATGCGCCGACATGTGCTTATTGTTTGCGTTGACATCCCACTCCCCCAGCGGAGATTTTGCAAACGTTACGTCCAAACGCTTCATCATCGATAAACCGTTTCTGGTCCGATTCGAACGATATAAATTCTTAATCCATAGCAACAGTATAACTTTTCCCAAAAAATTTAAAAATATGAAATTATCGAAACTTTTGCTTACGTACAGTTTATGTTTGTTCATGTATGAATTTTTGCTTAAAGAATTAACCTTTTGCTTACGGGTGGGACAGTGTCCATTCTAAACGAAGAAATTCTCATAAAGAGAAGTATTTGGCATACCCTATTCCAAAGAGTTTGATCCCCCTCTGAAGACATTGGCGTCCATGGGCGCCAACTGTCTGCAATTGGGAAAGACGCTGTCCCACCCGTAAGCAAAAGTTAAGATCGTTTGCAAAAGTATTAGTTCTAACATATTTTAATGTAATAAAATCTCAAAATATCGAAGACCGTTCGATTATTTCCTTCATTCAAGGAACGTTCTTTATGCTGTCACTAACGGCTGTTACTAACGTTCTTTATGTTGTTACTGTTGGTAAAACATTTCTTGGCTTGGATGTCTTTATTCTACCTGACAGATTACATAATCAAAACATAAACTAATCGCGGATGACTCAAAGATATTTTTCACCCTCGGCAACCAGGATTTTAGGGATAAATGAAAAAGTTTGTGTTGCTGATAATCTAACAATATGTCAAACAGCAAATAACACAGCTTCGAAATTCGGACCGGGTTTTGATCCCCCCCTTGAAACTATTCTTAATAAAGAAGTTATATGGAAAATCCTTACTTTGATCAATATCTCCCCAGAGCTCCCGTGTCTTCCAGATTGGATCGACTTTATACGGCTGTTCATACGACCAGTCTGAGGACCAAAAGGGGTGCTTTATCAGGCTCTCTGCCTTGGGTCTATCTCCAGGTTTGTATGCGAGACACGATTTAATCATATTCAGCGCCAACATTTTCTCTTCCGAAGGAATCCATGTTGAAGGGAATTTTTTTGTAACCTCAAAATCAAAGTTCTGGAATAGAAAGTAACAATATATTAATAATATATAAAAATTGCCCTCTTTCTGCCTATTTGTGCGCATATATATATATATATATATATATATATATATATATATGCAGGGGAAATAAAACAGAGTAATTTAAGAGTAATAACAGAGTATATTTTGCATTATATAAATGTACTTGGTTGAGCAGCATAGCGCCTATAGGTATATTTTCAGTTGGTTGATATCGAAATGGTTGATGGATTTATTAATTTGTATATATATATATATATATATATATATATATATATATATATATATATGGCATTTGCAGCATTTCCATTCTTTTCCTTCCCTTGCAATCCAGGTTGATTCCTATTTGCTTACTCTGCACTTTTTTGAGTGTTTTTGCCTTGACACATACACGGAAGTATGACTTCTGCATGGCATTGGTACCGTGAGTGTTGCCCGGGCATAAAAACAGTCTTTTAAGCGGGAAAGAGGGGTCGTCATTCCCCTCTACCATTTAATGCCTTGCATTTGGTCATTTCCCTTATTTTTTCATATGAATCTTATATATATATATATATATATATATATATATATATATATATATATATATATATAATATTGTATAATATTGTATTATATATAATATTGTTATATTATGTGTCAATATTTAAAGTCTTCTTTAAGTAGAAGCTATGTAATTTTGATAATTTATACTTGTGAACATGTTTCACACATTATTCATACACTTTTTAAACATATTTCAAACATTTACTGTGGATGAATTTCGATAGGGCTGGATCTTGACATTTATATCTTATAATTGTTTGTGTATGATGTATATTTACATCTTACAATTTGATACATTCGTATTCCTTTTTGCAATATACCGGCTCTCCGGGAGTGTTGTCGCGACGCAAAGCATGCTTAACCGGGGTGAGGGGGTCACAACTCCCCCCGGTCATCTTTTGGTATATTGTTTCCATCCATACCTCTTTTCTTTTTGAAAATATATATATATATATATATATATATATATATATACTCGTATATATATATATATATATATATATATATATATATATATATATACTCGTATATATATATATATATATATATATATATATATATATATATATACGGTGTTTTTCAAATCTAATGCAACAAAATTTCAAGGCTGATAGACCACATCGAAATAAACACTTTTCTTCATAGAATGCATGGTGGCAAGTGAAGCGGTTATGCCTTTTATGCGCTACATGGTTTCAGAGATGCGGATAAATGCGGTGCTTTTCACAAGTAAGTTCATTAGTGACAAGGAATGTATCGGTATACCAATGTGGAGAGAGCTGACATGTATTTTGTCTTCGGGCTCGACAATGGTAATGGCAGCAATGACATTACTGAGGACGCTTCCCCTACAGGCGTCTTCCCGATCACGGAATGTTTTCTCGCTTGCACCGCCAATTGTCTGAAATGGGATCCTACAGTGCCCTTAAACACTTGTTTTGATATTTCGTGGCAATTCTGTTTTTCGTTTATATGTAAATATATATATATATATATATATATATATATATATATATATATATATATATATATATATATATATATATATATATATATATATATATATATATATATAAGAAGATCATAAAAGATCGATATGTGAAATAAGTGCCAACAGGGAAATAACAAATGGCCAAGGGGGATTGTGACCCCTTGTTCCCGTTTATAGCCAGCTATTACTCCTGAGGAAACACTCACGGAACCGTTACGTGCCTGTGGCCATATTTCCCTGGAACGCCAAAGCAAAAGACGTATGCCAGAAGTGAATGCTTATTTCACATCTCGATCTTTTATGATCTTCTTATATACAAGACATTAATAGAGCTGCATTGCGGCTATATGACTTGGCAATTTATATTGATTTACAATCGGGTACGTTTCGTACTTTGTTATTTACAATATATATATATATATATATATATATATATATATATATATATATATATATATATATATATATATATATATATATATATACATATATATATATATATATATATATATATATATATACATACTTTTAATTACTTTTAAGACACTCCATAAGTCACCCGCGATCTAATAAGTTGGTCCGTGTCTCAGTTTTAGTATTGACCATCGAACAGATCTTAACGGATTTTCTATTTAGCCCCCGAGGACAGAGAAACTGCAGTTCCTTCCGGAAGTTTGCCTAAGAAACTGATTCTGAAATATTTACATATCACCTATAGGACCCATATATTTACATAAATCCAACGCATTTGTAACTCCAAGCAGCAAATGGGGAAGCTTAGCATCCCCATTTTCTCCTTGGAGTAACGTCCGTTTTATTCTGTGCTGCGTGGAGTGACGTCACGCACGTCCCAAAGCTGTTTTGCGAATGATTTGTTGTCCCAAATTACTTCCGTATAATAAGGGCTTAACTAGACCATGAGATGACACTTAACGAGTCATATTTTTAAAATTGTTGGTTGCCCTGGCTTTGGTAGGCTTAAACAGAAATGCACATTATAAAGATCATTTTATTAGAAGTAGACGCATAAAATATAATAATAGTACATGAATCATTGGCATCAGGTAAAATTTATAGTTTCGATACTATTTAAAATGCTGAATAATACGATTATATAGGTTGACATGATATGCATTGTTTTCAGTGAGAAGCTAAAAACTTATAATGTGCTTCTTTGAATTATTCCTTTTGCAAATTCTATTAATTCTAGCAATCTGATTAAATATAATTTTTCTGGACTGACTAGTATGTAACTACCAAATGTAAATTGCTAAATATGTGTAATATTAAAATGTTATTGACTACGCTTGTGGAATAAATATATATTTAACTGACAGCCGTGTGCAAATTTAATACTAATATCTAAAATTTAGTGAAGTATGGATAAGTTTTGTAATAGCTCTAGATTTTTTTTATTAAAAGCTAATGTCAGGCACTGATGTTTTTATTTTTAAGCATACTTCATCAAAATGTCTACAAAAATTATAATTGGTAAATTAAATACTTCTCTCATAGATAGTATAAGTATAAATTAACAATATATTACCTATTACTTAAAAAGTCATAAATATTATAAAAAATTTAAATAATAATTTTCCAGTCAAATAGTCATTTGCTTCCAGCCGAAACTGCGCGTAAAGCAATAAGAGTTTCGTGAAATTCGGAAATAATAAGTTTAATATCATTAAACGTCAAATTATCATTTTAAAATTTCAATTGGATAAGATTATTACAGTGAAAAGATAAAGACTTATTGAAATAATGTACCTGGAGTGAGTCAAAGATAGATGGGTACACATCCTTTTCCCAGCTAGTAAATTTCTGACACTTCTTTGTAGAGTGTTTCGTCCACACAGTGAGAGCTAATTTTCCAAATGAGTAGATATCAAGAGGTCGTCCGGAAACTTCGTCCATTTTGCAACATTCAGGCGGACGGTCGGATAAGGCAAGTCCGTAACTGTTGAAAATATTTGGAATAAAAAATAGGCTTATACATTTCACATTGAGATATTAGCATTATAGTTTTGTAATCTTAGATATTTTATAAATCTTTCTACGATTGCAAAGTAATTATGCAGTATTCTAAATATTTCGTTTAACCTATTTCTTACACTCGATTGTTTTATTAATCTTTTATTCTTTTTCAGTACATAGTTACACAAAAATTCATGATGGTGCCATTTTTATCCTTTTAAAAGCTTTCGTTCTCGCTTCATTCCTTTTTATAAATAAGATTCTTATATGACTGCCTGCTTTTACAAGTCTATCCACATAATTATTTTAATGGACTGTCATTGAAATTTGCTATTTTCAGGAATATCCCCCCCCTCCCGATAGAGAACATTATTGTCAACATCGTAGGTCATGAATACCGTTTGATTTAAACGGTATTCAAATTGGGTGCTTAAATTAGGAAAATATCTATTTAGTTTTCATTTTTCCTTTTAAATGTAAAATTTTAAGTTCATTGTGACGTTCTCATGCGTCAGACATAATGAAATAACCACAGACATATACAAAACGGAAATATTTGAAATGTTGGTTTCGGATGAGACAGGGATAACGATTTGAGATTATACATAAATACTGGAAAAGTGTCACATCTGGAGAACTTATACTCTTCGTTAGAGAGCAAGAGTGGCATAGACTCCTCCAGGCAAATTAGGCATATGTTTGGAGTTCATTTATTCAGGTCTTTCAGATTCAAAGATTTGTGAGATGTGAAGACCAACAATATGCACACAGACATCTACATCACATAAAACTGTTCGATTCGAGCTCATGAATGCTTGACGTTTAAATCCCGGGAAAAATCTAACTCTTTCTGCTATACAATGAGATTCAAAACGATGGCGCAATATTTTATGGAGTGATAGAACACACCTAAACAAGCACTTCCGTCATACAATGCATGGTCGTAACAAAAGCATTTAAGCGCTAGACAGCATTATCCAGCATACGCATTGAGCGCTTTTGTCGCCTGTTCTACCGTGGATTATTTCGTAAAACAGGAGAAGATCGACATCCATTGCATGTACAAAGTGCGGATGGGAATGCAAGGAAAGCCCATTTCCGTGTATCTTTCCAATACTACAGAGCGCCACCCCGTATGGATTTGGGCTTTCCTCTCCCTCCCCCCCCCCGTCTGCAGCTTGTAAATGAAATGCATGTCGGCCTTCTTCTGATTTAAGAAACAATCCATTCCTTCTAAAATCAACGCTAGACTGACGACGAGCTCGACAACAGGCTGTTAATACGTTCGCTGGACAGCGCCCTCTGGCGTTTAACTGCGTGAGTAACGACCATGCACCGTATGACGAAAAGCGCTTATTTGGATTGGTCCTATCACCCCTTAAAGTTTTGCCCCATCGTTTTGAATCCCCATGTATGTGTGAAGCAAATGATCCCGACAAGGGCAGAATTATGTTCCATAGAGCTAAACAATGCTACCGATACATAGCTTGTAGTATTGTCCCCAAATACCCCAATAAGCAAATTAAAGCACTGGTAACAAAAAGGGCTGAGACTCCTTGAGACCATAAGCACTGGAAAATAGGGTGTCCAAACACACTCCCGACTTTTGCTCAATTTAAGAAAAAGATTGGCTGAATTTCAACATGTTTCTTACATGTCTTAATGGCTACCTTTGTAATTCGTATAAGATGAAAGAAACACAATTAAGTCTATGATTAAAAGATCAGTTTATGTTTTAGCATACATTGGGAAGTTATGTCTTAGTAGTACTGAGCCATCTATGTCTAAAATTTATATAATTTAACAGGATGATCGACTAAATCTATGGAAGTGTGGAAAATCTCACCAATACACTCGTTGCAAACGATTATTACTTTCCTTATATGCATAATGTATAAGGAAAGTATTGTGACGGGGTCGAAAATTCGAATTCGAGTTTTCGACGGGAGAGCACGTTTCAAGCATCCCCGATCACGAATCAAACATTTTTGAAGTGATGTCTGTGTGTGTGTGTGTGTCA
>OX578148.1:71292779-71470279 GCA_951213105.1 Amaurobius ferox
ATTGGTGATTACATGATTATTGAGGGTATCTAAATTTAGGTCTAAAAAATTAACAGTTTGACTAACGCTAGGCTCATTAGGAATTAATTCTAGGTTAGAAGGGTAAAAATCAATATTAATGGGATAGGAATCATCAATGATAATACAAATTAAGTCGTCAACATATCTATATATAATATATGAATTAGAGTTAAAATGACATTCATAATAATAAAGATATAAGTTAGCGAGAATACTACTACTACAGCCACCTTGTGGTACACCAGAGGTTTGTAAATAAATGTTATCACCTTGGATAATATAATTCTTGTATAACACAAAGTGCAAGAGCATAGGAAAATTTTTGACATTAAAAGCAACATGATTGGAAGATATATAGTCATGATAGAGATAATAACTTTATGTAAATCTTTAATGACAATATTATTAAATAGGTCTTAAAAATCAAAGGTTTGGTAACCAAGAATTTGTGGAAACTTGCTAAGGTGATTAACTAAATCAAAACTATTGTTCAAAATGAAATATCCTGAATTCCTGAATTTAAGAGATTCATTAATTCTATTTAAACAGTTAAGCAAGTACTTACTAGCTGTAGTGGTAAATGTATTATGTCCACAAGTGACTGTTCTAAAACTGAGAGTTGATTTGTGGAATTTAGGAACCAAAGTAACATAAGGAAATTTAAAAGACTTACAATTAATATTTAATTGTGTATATAATTTTAGCATTTTAGTTTTGATTTTGATAGATTGATTATTAATGGGTTTAAAAATTTGATTATTTTTTAAGTAATTCTGTAACAGAGAAACATAATATTTTTTACAAATGATGGCATAATTATTAGAAGCTTTATCTACATAAGTTATGACAAAATGTTGTTGTAGTTCCTTGATAGCAGATAGGAGTTGTTTATAAGGATACCTAGGCTTCGTTAATTTAATGTTTATATAATATATAACATTTTTAAGTAGATGTAAGGTAGTATATTTCCATAGATTGAATGCTTCAATAGTAATAGAATGTGAACAAGCAAGTTGATATATGAATTTATCAAAATCAAAAGATAGAGACTGAAGAAGTTGTTTAGGGTGATGGCAGAATGGAATGCGAAATTTAGACCCTTTATTCATAATGTCCCTAAGTATATCATCCTGAACTATACTGAGATCCCCGGTAATAATGTGATCATGAGAGGAGTTGACATAAGGGGCAAGATTTTGATTGCTGCATACACATGATGTAAGATCATCGGAGTTTAATGTCCTGGAAACTTCATTGTAATTGTAAATAGTTCTACCAAATGGTAAATTATAGTAATATATATATATCAGCAGATCACTTCTTTTTATTTCTGCGTATGGCAAAATTGGTCTAGTCATATTTTGCTCGTCATGGTTGTACTTTTGAGGTGTATTTTAAGGTTTTTATATTTCCCTTATTTTCTTCCAAACTTTATTCTTGTCGTCCATATAACACAAGTTTATAGATAAAATATATCTTGTGTTTCAGAAACAAGCATTTTTCTGTTCATTTCGAAAGGATATATGGACTTGAAAAATAATGTTTTCAAAATGAACAATTCTTAAGCCTAGAGCTCTTCCACGTGCAAGCTTTTATGCTAGATATTTTTTGCTTTCCTATTTTCATTCCTCACATTTGAAATTTGTTGATTGTCTTTCTCTTTATGACCAGCATTACGTTTTATAATTTCCTCTTTATGGTTGAATTTCCTTTATTTCATTGTATTTTGTAGGCAAATTTTTAGATAGTGCATTATGAGTTACTACTTACATTCTACCATTGGATTTGCAATTGTATATATATATATATATATATATATATATATGTATGTGTGTGTGTGTGTGTGTGTGTGTGTGTGTGTGTGTGCGTGTGTCAAACCATTTAAATAAATTTGGAAATAAAATAATCGGAAGGCAGCTTATCAAACATCTGACTTATTATAACTGTTTGCTAGTTTTTTTTTTTCTTAAGAAACATCTCTCTCCAAGATATTACGTATTCAAACTTACTCTTAAATACACGGCCAATGTAAACCATAACTCGACATTTCTTATCATCATTGTTCTTTACTACTCTGTGCCAAGATACGAAAAGCCTTTAAAAACCCTTAAACTCTTAGCGAATATTAATTTTCCGAGCAAGGAACAGAATCACCCGAGACAATGGAGGACGTGTTTTGAACTGCCGTGCATCAGGCATTAAATCAGATACATCAGCGTTTAAACTGTTTGCAGCTGCTCAATAAAATTCATGTTGGACGGAGTGAAGTTGCTTGCGACAGCGTGGGTAATGGACGTTATCGATAGTTGTATATTAGAATGATAGAGACATTATGTTTTTGTCACGGTTTATGCGAATTTTGCTTGAAATGTTGGGTTCTCTTGATTACAAAACGTGTTCTTACATAATGCAAGAGTTGGGGTGTTAAATAAATTATCCACTCAATATAAGTTGTGTAATTTAGAACGTCGTAAAAGTCTTGAACTAAAACAGAAGTTTCAGTTCAAGACTGCATGAAGTTTTGTGGGTTGCATGAAGTTTTCGAACAGTTCGGAATTTATGCTGGAATTTCGTTGAATTTAACTTATTACCTTGTGCCTTTTATAAGCAAATATATTTGACTCTATATTTAATAAATTAGAAGATGCTGTTTTTATATACTGTAAAACACTCTGCAACCTTTGCCGGGTCTTTTCAGCTACTTTTGTGATAATTCCATCAAATTATAGGAAAAGCTGCAATTGCAGACGTTCCTGAAAATGTCAGCTTCATTTCTGAAACATTCAGCGATTTATCGTCTGCCATTTGGAACGACATCCCTTAGAACACCACCAGGCAACTTTATGCATCAATGCCACGTCGAGTAAAAGCTTATATCAATGTCAGAGGTGGACCAACGCCATATTGACGTGCTCACTTTGTGTAGATCTTTCCGTGCAATAAATCATCTGATTGTTCTGAAATTCTAATCATTTCTTTTTCAGTACATTCATATTACATGTACCAAATTTTGTCTCATTTGGATAATTCTTTCTTGGTGCGTCGATTTTTTTGTCGTAGAGTGTATATATATATATATATATATATATATATATATATATATATATATATATATATATATATATATATATGTGTGTGTGTGTGTGTGTGTGTGTGTATGTATAAGGATATATACATGATGAAAAGAGAAGTGAGAACGGGAGTGACCATATGATTTGCATATAATGGTTCGGGTGGATTGCGACACCCCTTTCCCGCTTAAAGCTGCTTTTACGACCCGGGCAACGCTCACGGCACCAATGTAACTCAATGGTCAATCTCCCACATGTGCAAAGATAGAAGCATCCGATCGGACACAGAAGCAAAGATGGAACCAAGACACGAAGACATACATCCATCAAACCAACATGAAGACTCGACTTTTATAAGGGAAAGTCGCACATGCGTAATAAGATTCCAAGATGATAGAAACGCAGATATGTTTAAGAATGCTTATTCAGGTTCAAACAAAGTACAATTTCTTTCTTTGAAAAATGAATAGTAATAATGCTGTAGAAAATATCTAGGATAATTTCTCTTTAATGCTTCATTTATTATTTTGTTACATTCATTGATTGGATTTTCAATTAAGTCCAATCAATGAAAATCCAATCAATGAAGATGGATCCACAGACTTTTTGGATTTATCAGTAAGAAAACACCAACTGCATGGAATTTATACAACCATACATGACAAGAGAAATCCATACAATATCAAAATAAATAACATTACAGATTGGAATTCAAACCTCACTAAAAATATTTTCAGAAATATTGTCATCGGATACTTCAGAAGAAACAGGAATTATAACACTTTTAAAAGAGACTGCATTTATGAATGTAACAAAATAATAAATGAAGCATTAAAAAGAAATTTTCCTAGATATTTTCTACAATATTATTACTAATCATTTTTCAAAGAAAGAAATTGTACTTTGTTTGAACTTGAATGAGCATTCTTAACGATATCTGCATTCCTATCATCTTGGAATCTTATTACGCATGTGCGGCTTTCCCTTATAAATGTCGGAGTCTTCATATATATATATATATATATATATATATATATATATATATATATATATATATATATATATATATATAAGTATATATATATATATATATAGTCTTTCAAAAGTCCGTATATAATAAGAAAAATGAGATTGAAAATGGATTAATACAATTGGAAGCTGTGTGTTTACGGGGTTGTAAAGAGGTCAAGGGGGATTGCGACACCTTTTCCTGGTTTAAGCATGCTTTTAATCCCAGGAAACACTCCCAGAAACCACTACACGCCAGAAACAACAACCAACAGTATGCCAAGGGAAAAAACGGAATCCCGAAATGAAGATCTTAAAGTGAAAACATATATACATCGTAAGATCGCGATAAATCAAGGTGCCCAGTCCCCCCCTTCCCCCGACACACGGAAGATCACCGCACGTACGCCAGTAGTCCGGGAAGTTCTCCAGAATCAAAGTACAATATAAGTATTTAAATTACACAAAAATACACATTAGAAGATTCCTTAGCGCAATGCTGCTAATATAAATTTTCCAACAAACATTCCTCAAGTACAATCAAAATGAAATATAAAATATAAAATCCAAGGAATAGTAAGGCGCATTTGCCAGGTGTCTTTTTGTGTAATTTAAATACTTATTTTGTGCTTTGATTCTGGGGAATTTCTCGGATTACTGGCGTGCGTGCGGTGGTCTTCCGTGTGTCGGGGAGGGGGGGGGGGGGACTGCGAACCTTGTTTTATCGAGATCCTACGATATATATATGTTTTTACTTTAAGCTCTTCTTTTCGGGATTCCGTGTTTCCCCTGGCATACTGTTGATTGTTGTGTCGGGCGTGTAGTGGTTTCTTGGAGTGTTTCCTGGAATTACAAGCATGCTTAAACCAGGAAAAGGGGTCCCAATCCCCCTTGATCTCTCTACAACCCCGTAAACACACAACTTCTAATTGTATTAATCCATTTTCAATCTCCTTTTTCTTATTGTACTTTGAGGCTTAGATAGAGCAGCAAATGCGCCTTACTATTCCTTAGATTTTATATTTTATTCATTTTGATTGTACTTGAGGAATATATATATATATATGTATATATATATATATATGTATATATATATATATATGTATATATATATATATATATGATAAAAAAGATTCTTACAACTTCACTATCATAAAGCTGCTATCATATCATTCTTGTAATTCTATTCAATTGTTTAGAAACATCATTTTAAACCAGCTATTTCGAATACATCGACTTTCTGATCCTCAGTTTCACTTTCTCCACATCAATAAACTTAAACGCATTTGTCAAAATTACCAATACCCGGAAGTATTTGTAAATAATATTATTAATAATTTCAAATATACCATGTAATGGTTTTACACATGCATTATTTGTCTTTGACTGGTTTACTCATTTTTGAAAATTCACCCCTTCTTATCACCTCACTTTCCACTAGGCCTGAGTCTGATACTGTTTGCTATTTTCGAATGACTATTTTCCACTTGTCCTGAGTCCTATACTGTTTGCTATTTTTGAGGGTCTCCATGCATATTATGTGTCGTTCAAGTGTATTCATTCCGGTGCCCACTCGCATTGACGAAGTGAGGTGAAATGCTCAGTCACTAGTTTATCTTACACGTGGTGCTATGCTTTTGATTTCGTGTTTCAGTTCGAGGAGGTATTGTTTTTCAGATTTGTATAATTCATTTGATTTATTTTTCTCCTTCCACTAGCCAGTAGACATTTCCAATGGTGTCTATAGTTAAATACTATCGCCATTGTCAGAAACTGGCTATTCTATCGGTTTTAATTCGAATTGTATGGCTGTCCTGATGAGAATGCAATTTTGAACTAACCGCCATTTTTTGTGGGGTTTCAATTGATTGTTATCTATTCTTAATCTCTTATCTTAAGCTGATTGTTATTGCCTATTCTCATTTTTGCCGAGTTTTATTTTTATTTATTTTTATATACTTTTAATTGTGATTTTTGAATCCTAATATTCTTCTCATCCCCCTTTCCATTGTAGTGATATGTTACCTTCTCTCTTTATCCTTAGTCTTGGCCTATAGTTACTCATTTGTAACAGATATGCTAGAGATGGGTTTTTTTGTACATACAGTAGTTTATGCATTATTTTCGATTAAAATCCTTTAATTTTTATTTATATATATATATATATATATATATATATATATATATATATATATATATATATATATATAAATAAATACGAGTACAATCCCAAAAAGTATGAAATTCAAGAAAGAGAAAGGCGCAAATTGCCGCACTATCAGAGTCTTGAAATATAAGATTTAAAATGAAAAACGAAAATATATATTTCCAATTTTTGTTATTTTGATCATTTTTATGTTGTCTGGGATTCGGCCATTTTTCCCCACGGACATGATCGATTGTTGTTTCGGGCGTGCAGAGTCTCTGGGAGCGTTTTCATGAAGTCAAAGCTAGCTTCTAACCAGGAAATAGGGGTCGCAATCCCCCTTGACCTTTCTGCAACCCTGTAAACACAATTACTCCACCTATATATTTTCTTTTTTCATTTTAAATCTTTTTTATATATATATATATATATATATATATATATATATATATAAATAAATACGAGTACAATCCCAAAAAGTATGAAATTCAAGAAAGAGAAAGGCGCAAATTGCCGCACTATCAGAGTCTTGAAATATAAGATTTAAAATGAAAAACGAAAATATATATTTCCATTTTTTGTTATTTTGATCATTTTTATGTTGTCTGGGATTCGGCCATTTTTCCCCACGGACATGATCGATTGTTGTTTCGGGCGTGCAGAGTCTCTGGGAGCGTTTTCATGAAGTCAAAGCTAGCTTCTAACCAGGAAATAGGGGTCGCAATCCCCCTTGACCTTTCTGCAACCCTGTAAACACAATTACTCCACCTATATATTTTCTTTTTTCATTTTAAATCTTTTATATATATATATATATATATATATATAAATAAATACGAGTACAATCCCAAAAAGTATGAAATTCAAGAAAGAGAAAGGCGCAAATTGCCGCACTATCAGAGTCTTGAAATATAAGATTTAAAATGAAAAACGAAAATATATATTTCCAATTTTTGTTATTTTGATCATTTTTATGTTGTCTGGGATTCGGCCTTTTTTCCCCACGGACATGATCGATTGCTGTTTCGGGCGTGCAGAGTCTCTGGGAGCGTTTTCATGAAGTCAAAGCTAGCTTCTAACCAGGAAATAGGGGTCGCAATCCCCCTTGACCTTTCTGCAACCCTGTAAACACAATTACTCCACCTATATATTTTCTTTTTTCATTTTAAATCTTTTATATATATATATATATATATATATATATATATATATATATATATATATATATATATATATATATATATTTATTTATATATATATATATATATATATATATATATATATATATATATATATGTATATATATATTATCATAAGTATCAGCAACATTACTCCCCATTACGGATTTCCCTGAAACTTTTAGTAACATGCTTGCAAATGTTTTACAGTGTATGGCGGACTTTTAAAATTAGTTCCATTAAGCAATTATTTAGTTTCATTAGACTATTAAATAAGAACTAGAAGTACATAGAAATATGTCTAAGAACCTATACCCATATGTTGCTTATTTGATTGTGGATTTTATTATTTTTAAAAACTAGAAAAAAACGTTTATATTTTATTAATTTTCGCTTATAACATTTACTTTTCTGAGCATTATATATTATCATAATCACTTATCATCATAACATTAATAAACATTCATTAATTAACAGTATGTTTCGCTTCCTTGAAATTCTTAATTATATAAGTGGTATAGAAATAGTTGGCAATTGAAACCAATTCTTGAAATGCATTCAATAATACCATGATCATACGATCCCCATCTTATGATGATATATCATGATAAGATGATATATCATGATAATAATACATAATAAGATATAATATCATCATATATTTTTACACGATTTCTCAATATATTTATCTTTTATGACATTTTACATGCAAGTAATGTTTTTATTTCATTTTCGCGAAAATTTGTTTAAAAATGATGTAGAAGTAACTTTTAAAATTTGCAAAACATGTGAATTGAATGCATTTCTATCATTTGTTTTAATATACACTGCGTCAATACCATTTATATAATTACAATTTGCAAGTAATTGTATGATGCTGTTCATTTATTAGATTTGTTTTCCTATTCCCTTTGTTTCTTAAGAAATACATCTCTCCAATAGACGTATGTATTTCATTAGCACACATCCCTCTAACGACAGCCTTAATATAAACCATAGGAATATTGTATAATTGCCTTTTAGTCTTATGTACAAAGTTATGAAAATCTTTACACAGCCCTTAAATGCTTAGCTAATGTTGATTTTCCAGGAACATAATTACGCTATACAATGGAGGGGGTTTCTGCAGCTACAGTACACCAGATCTTAAATCAGAAACATCAGCGTTTAACTGTTTACATTTGCTCAATAAAATGCAGGTCAGACGGCATGAGGTACCTGGAACCGTGTTACAATGCATTTTATCCATAGTTGTATTTCAAAGTGAAAGCAACATTATGTTTTTGTCTCGGTTTATGCGAAATTTATTTGAAAATACAGTTTCTTTTCAATTCAAAACATGTTCTTATATTATAATGAAATAGTTGGAACGTTTAGTAAATTATGTGTTTTATGTGTGTAGTATTACTGGTGAAGTAAGTCTAATGTAGAATGTCGTAAATGGCTTGAACTAAAATTAGGTTTTTTATTTAGGCTACATGAAATTTTTACAAAAATCTGAATTTATGTTGGGATTCTGTTTAACTCGTTTCATTTGGCTACTTATAAGTAAGTAGACAGTCAGTATAATATTTATTAAATGAGAAGATGTTTTCACACAGTTAACTGTTGTATGTCGTCTCAGCAAATAAATACTTTTACGAAGTGGACCATTGAATAACAAGAAAGATCAATCATGCTTAAAGCATTGATTATGAAACACTTTTCAACTTCAATGCAACTTTATTTAAACAAGTCTGAAATGCAATACATTCCTCGGTAATATTTTGAAACTTATCACAATAGTGCATTAATTTATTATATTTGAAAACTTAAACCTTCATCGAAAAAAATGAAGTTCATTCAAATGATTGCATTGAAATATAAATTGCCTGGTTTAAACATCTCTAAAATGTTATACATTCCTCGGTAATAGTTTTAGAATTATCATAATACTACGATAATTTATTATATTTGAAAACTTCATCGAAAACAACTGAAATTAATTCAAATGACGTCATAGAAAAAATAACACGCCTGGATCTCTCTATAAAAACAGGATTTCATTCATAACTTTCTCCCATTCATTTCATTCATCACAATAATATAATAATTTATTTTATTTAAAAATTTTATTTAAGACCATGGAGCTACAAATAATTAAACTGTATGCTAAAAACTTCATCGTAAAAAATCGTCCTTCTCTTTATAAAATCAATTAATATTTCATTTATATCAGCCATGCAGACTCCATGGACTAAATTATTTTGTGTTAAAAAAATACAGGAATTCTAATGCAACTCATTCTACATATTTTGCTGTTTACATTTTACATAGGTGAAAAATAGGCTTAGTTGTAGGAATAATCAAATTTAGATGAGCATTTAAACTCAAATATATTGTCATTGCGATGTTTCAGTATGTAGATGCACAGAATTTAAGCAAAAATAAAGTAGTTTTAGGACGGATACAACACTCAATATGAATTAAAAAGAACTTACTATTCGTACAACATTAATCTTCTACGAGTTTTCGCTTGCGAGTTGATGTTCTTAAACTTTAATTTTCTTTATTTATGTAGCAGTTTATTGTATTCATTTTGCAGAAGGTGAATAGCGCCAAAATATTTAATGACTTTCGACAATTTATTTCAATACATTCTACTTCAATACAAGTTATATACTTAGCGTATGTGAAACTATAAATTCCCTGCATATATTACTTTTCACTAACATAGCTTCTTAAATTATCTATGTATCTTTGCCAGACATAACGACAAAAAATTTAAATTAATTAGAATTATAATCATACTAACTACAATGTATTTAGTCATATATAAATATGAAACATATTAATAATCTACAGTAGTGCTCAACACATTGCATCTGCCACATATTTCTATGACTTTGATGGAGAAAAAGAACAATGGAACATTTAAAGTGACATTTAAAGTGTTTAATATTGATGATTATATTAAAGAGAAGAGGGGGGGGGGTATGCAGTAACGCACAGACATTATTTATTTAAGAATGTCTATTTGCGAAATATTCCGAACTGATGGCAAATATGTGACATTTCATAGTTCAATATGTGAAATTGACAAATATGTGACGGTAAATTTATACAAATAAAATTGAAATTATGTTTGTATGTATGTGTGTTTGTGTGCGTGTTTGTTTGTCTCATCACGATGGGAGAACAGCTGCACAGAATTTCATGAAATTTTGTGAGTAGATTTGGAATAGCACCGCTTAAAATTTAGTACATGTTTCGATTTCCTAGGACTAGGTAATTTCAAGATATTAATATAAAAGGAACCTTCCATAGACATAACATTATACAGATGTCTAGGGGGCTTTGACCCCTGCTCGCTACGCTCGCCAACTCCCGTAACTCGCTTCGTGAGTCCAGAGGCTTCGCTTCCTACTCGTTGACGCTCGCTTCGCGATCATTTTCGTAAAGCTTGCTAAGCAGGCGTAATACGCAAATGGGTGCCGTCCTTGACCACTGAAATTCACTAGCCCTAGAACTCGCTTCGTTAGCTCTCCCAATCTGGACGGCGCATACGACCACCTACATGTCCCATGCTCGCTGATTCTCGCAGAATCCCTGCCGCTCAATTGTCTGCAATTGTCTGTCGCTCAGTAGCCCGTGACTCGATTAATGGGTCGGGAGACTTCGCCTCCTAATCGTTGACGCTCACTGACACACTCAGAACCCCAGAGACCCGACCTCCATTTGCTGCCTCTCATTCAGCCCCGTAACTGGATTCGCGAGTCCTTAGACTTCGTTTCCTACTCTCTGATGATATATTCGAGTGTACCCCTAATATTTCTCTACAAATGTACCAACTTTGATATTTTTATATGTTATAGATTTTGCGGTACAGTGGCGGCGGCAGCGGCAGCTACATTTTCAACACTTTTTAACATAGTTGAAACGTGTTTATGACTTTGTTCATTCATTCTGTCTGTCTGTCTGTCCGTTAGCACAATAACTGCCGGAAAAATGACTTTATCAAAATGAAAGTTTAGTATGTTGTTCAGCCGGTCTGTGGGATCTATGGGAATATAAATGAATAATAAAATCCAATTAGTTTTGGATTGGACCCGGCTTGAAAAAATGAAATACATTCAACCCCAGGGGACATAATTTTCAACCATTTTTTAAGCAAATTTAAAATTCACAAATTGCTTCGAAAGTTTTAGAAAATATTCAAATTATCCCATAAAATATATAAAAAAAAATTCAGCTAAATATATTCAGTAATTTTTTAAATGAAAATTAAAATATTAATTACACCTTTTATATGAAGAGATCACGTGACCATTATATGAAGAGATCACGTGACCCACTTCAAAATAAAATACGGCATCCATTTTGTGTCGTGACTTTTAAATTTTTAATTCATAATTAGTGCTGTATCCGTCCTAAAACCGCTTTATTTTTGCTTACATTCTGTGTAGATACTGAAACAAAGCAA
The DNA here is from genome assembly GCA_951213105.1 of Amaurobius ferox. Taxonomy (NCBI): domain Eukaryota; kingdom Metazoa; phylum Arthropoda; class Arachnida; order Araneae; family Amaurobiidae; genus Amaurobius; species Amaurobius ferox. The sequence goes on from OX578148.1 coordinate 71,304,666, forward strand.
TTACAATATATTTGAGTTTAAATGATCATCAAATTTTGATAATTTCTACAACAAAGCTCAATTTTCACTTATGGATGATGTAAACACCAAAAGATGTAGAATGAGTTGCATAAGAATTGCTGCACTTTTTAACGCAAAATTATTTTGCTCATGGAATCTGCAATATAGCTGATATGAATGAAACATTCATTGATTTTACACAGAGAACCAGACGATTTTTGGGGTGAAGTTTTAAGCATATGGTTAATTTACGTGTGCCTCCATGGTTTTAAGTTTTAAAATGAAATAAATTATTATAGTATTGTGATGAATAGAAAAAAGTTTATGAATGAAATGCTGCTTTTATATAGAGGCGATTTATATTCCGTTGACGTCATTTGAATAAAGTTCATTTGTTTTCGATGAAGTTTTCAAATATAATAAATTATTGTAGTATTATGATAGTTTTAAATATATTACCGAGGAATATATTGGATTATAGAGATGTGTAAACCAGGCAATTTATATTTCAATGCCGTCATTTGAATGAAGTTAATTTTTTTCGATGAAGTTTAAAGTTTTCAAATATAATAAATTATTGTATTATTACGATAATTTCAAATATATCACCGAGGAATGTATCGCATTTTAGAGATGTTTATAGAAAATTGCATTGAAGTTGGAAAGTGTTTCATAATCAATGCTTTATGCATGATTGATCTCGCTTGTTTTAATATCGAGAGATATTTTCCGCAAATTTATTTGAAGACGAATATATCTTATTACTTAGCAATGAAATTAAATCTAATGTGTTCATACGACAGTTGGTTTCTGATAAATCAATTGCTGACTTCATTTTTAAAGATTACGGGAATTACTGTTATTTTCAATTTCTTGCACCATCTGTTTAATTTTGGCAAACATATTTCAAATTCATATATTGTGTTTAGCCAATTAATTCATATATAGAGTTCAGACGATTTTTGAATCAGAAAAAAAATAGTATGTGTAATATTACATTACCATCATTGTGGCGCTTTTATTAACACTAAACAACATAGTTGAACAGTGTTTATGACTTTGTTCATTCCGTCTGTCTGTCTGTCTGTCTATTAGCACGATAACTACCGTAAGAATGACTTCATCAAAATGAAATTTCAGTATATTGTTCAGACAGTCTGTGGAACCTATGGGAATATAAATGAATAATATGACCCAATTAGTTTTTGATTGAACGCGGATTGAAAAAATCAGATATATGGGATCAAATTTTTCAAACATTTTTTTAAGCGAATTTAAAATTCACAAATTGCTTCGAAAGTTTTAGAAAATATTCAATTTATCACACAAAATATATAAAAAAAATTCAGAAAAATATAGTTAATTTTTTAAATAAAAATTAAAATATACCCATTATATGAAAAGACCAATGTGTTCATATGGCAGTTGGTTTCTAATAAATCAATTGCTGCCTTCATTTTTAAAGATTACGGGAATTACTGCTATTTTCAATTTCGTACATCATCTGTACTATTGTGGCAAACATATTTCAAATTCATATATTGTGTTTAACCAATTAATTCATATATAGTGTTTAGACGATTTTTGAAACAGAAAAAAAAAATAGTATGTGTAATATTACATTACCAGCATTTTGGCGCTTTTATTAACACTTAACAACATAGTTGAACAGTGTTTATGACTTTGTTCATTCCGTCTGTCTGTCTGTCTGTCTACTAGCACGATAACTATCGTAAAAGTCTCTTTATCAAATTGAAATTTCAGTATATTTTTCAGTCAGTCTGTGGAACCTGTGGGAATATAAATGAATAATATGACCCAATAAGTTTTTGATTGAACGCGGATTGAAAAAATCAGATACATGGGATCAAATTTTTCAAACATTTTTTTAAGCGAATTTAAAATTCACAAATTGCTTCGAAAGTTTTAGAAAATATTCAAATTATCACACAAAATATAAAAAAAAATTCAGAAAAATATAGTCAATTTTTTAAATAAAAATTGAAATATACCCATTATATGAAGAGATTACGTGACCATTATATGAATAAATCATGTGACCCACTTAAATTAAATATGGCATCCACCTTGTGTCAAAATCGTGATTTTTATTCTTTTTAATTTATATTTGGTGTTGTATCCGTCCTAAAACCGCTTTATTTTTGCTTAATTTCTGTGCATCAATGTTCTGAAACAACGCAATTACAATATATTTGAGTTTGAATGAACATCAAACTTTGATTATTTCTACAATGAAGCCTAATTTTCAATTATGGAGAATGTAAACACATAAAGATGTAGAAGTAATTTGTATAAGATTTGTTGAATTTCTTTAACACAAAATTATTTAGTTCTTTGAGTCTGAAATATAGCTGATATGAATGAAACTTTCATTGATCTTACATAGAGAACAGACGATTTTATAGCAGACTTTCGGTGAATTTTTAAGCCCAGAGTTAAATTATATTTATCTCCATGGTTTTAAGTTTTTAAATGAAATAAATTAATGTAGTATTGTGATGAGTGAAAGGAATAGAACAAATGTGTACGAATGAAATTTTACTGATTTTTGATAGAGAGCCAAGCAATTAATATTTCAATGACGTCATTTCAATAAAGTTCATTTTTTACGGAGTTTTCTAATATAATATATTATTGTAGTATTATGAAAATTTTAAATATATTACCGCTGAATCTATCGCATTTTAGAGATGTTTAAATGCAATTGCATTGTAGCTGTAAAGTGTTTCATAATCAATGCTTTATGCATGATTGATCTTTCTTGTTTTAGAACTCAGTGATCTAATTTCATAATTGTTTGTACATTTGTTTACAAACTGGTTATGTCCCCGATGATACAATGTTATCTTCAAATCTGTCAGTGAAGATAATTTTGTATAGCAAGAACAGCGATTTTATAGTTCTTTATAGGAGAATTCATTCAATATTTCAATAGAATGTTTTGAGTAACAATATTACTTTGAATACCACAGGAATTTGCACATAATTGTGAATTTTATGTTTTTTTTTATTATATATCCCTGCGAAGAATGCATGTACTGGTAATATTTAATAAGAAAGATAAATGTGTGACATTCCTATTTAATTAAACATTTAATTACACAGCGAAGTATGCAATATTTTTATTTTATTAAATATTGAATACTAAAGAGAAGTAAGCGACATCCTTACATTATTAAATATTAAATATTAAAGAGAAATATTTGACATTCCTTTTTTATTAAATATTTAAGAATAATGATTCTTTCATAGTTTAAAAATAATGTTTCGCTATATTTTTACGAAGACATGGAGTAAAGTCTGCTGTGCCATAATAATGACTAATAGGCAGTGACACTTAAAAATTTCCATATAAGGCTCAATGCGCTGAAAATATATTCAACAGTCGGGTTTGTTACGTTAAATATTTATTTTGGAAATACTGAATTTTTCGGGAAGATGCAATTATTTTGAACGCCGCTGTAATCTGTTTGTGAAAATTAATGTTTTTAAAACACACAAAATATTTACGTCTGATGTTAAATTTCATTTTTCCTGCAATACATAGTATATTGGGGAGGGACGCTCAGTGGTTAGCGCACGAGGATTGCACTCTGACGAACCGAGTTCTATTTCGGGCTCAGCCCAAACTATGCCAGTGTTCCCGTAAAGTACGGGCACGTTAAATGTGTTGGTACATAAGTCCTTCTGAGAGGTTGGTGGGAGGGGAAGAAATGCACAGTCCCAGAGGATTCAGCGTCACTGCGTTCCGGTTTAATTTGGATAGCACTTCCCGGCATTCTGAACAGATACCGTACACGTTCGGGTATGTCGGATTGTCTGTGTCGAAGAAGAAGATATAGAAGATGAATACTTAGTATATGAAAAGGGATAATATTGTGATTGGATCGAAAATTCTATTTATACATTTTTATTGAGCTAAACGTGAAGAAAACCCCCTTGATATGAGTCTTAATTTTTTCATTGATGTCTGTGGGTCTGTTTGTGTATCTATGTGTGCGCATCTCTAGTACAAAATGATTAAATAGGATTTAATTTGGTTTAATTATTTAACTCGATGAACGCCAGGAACCGATCGAGTTTTGGGATCACAGAATCAAAGGTCGATCATCATATTTCCATTTTGTTTTGTCAAATCATAAAAATGTTATATATATATATATATAGGGCGTCACAAATTAAACTACATATTTCCTAGAGGGGTCATATTCAACAGCAAGTGGATCAAAAACTATTCACCAGAAAGTCATGAAATTTGAGGAGTGTCGTTAGGAGATGATGGGAATTTTTTCTACAGCAAAAAGTGTCAGTTCAAAAAAACACCAATAGAGGGCGTATAATATCTTCATACAGAATATATAACATGAACTACACAATGTATCTGTGTAATGAGGACAAAACACATGATCAATATGATGGCCATCTTTGCCTGCTACTGTCACGGGGAAAAGGGGCGTGTGTGCCAAAATGTGACAAACGTGCCATTACGTATAGTGGTATCACGGTGCCAAGCACTAAAGCATGACATATGCAATACGAAATTAAGTGGTAGATGCAAATATGCTAAATATGTTAAACCGTGATAAAGCCGTGAATGTGTTAAGCCGTGAAGTTCGTTGTCACAACCCAGGATCATTTAGAAAGCCTCTCGTCCAGGAATATACTGAATGACCTGCTGCACAAATAAAGTACACTTTGAAATAAACCAAATCCTTACCTTGTAAGGCGCCATCTCCCGAAAACACAGATGCACTATTTCAAGAGACAAAAAGGTAAATGAACACACGGGTGTTTAGATATAAAATAATCTCTTTTATTTTGCACGTAATTAAGAAGGCATAAAATAAAATGATAAGCTGAATAGTTTTCATCCCAACATTTGACATCTGTAACACTGCACAGTACACTGGACTCGGGATCGAACTAATTTAACTGCTGCCACGAAATTAACCAATGATGATAATAACCTTTCAACAGCATAAATGGAAGTGGCTAATCAGCAACATATGAGAATATAATAAACAGACAATGAAGGTATGGTCTTAAAACACAGGAGAAAACCCCGCACTCAGAGATACGATATACTTTGTAAATTTAGAAGAACAGGATATTAACGTTACTTGAATTAAGATAATCTGCAGATATAATAATTAGACGGAAGTCAGAGATTACTTTACGTTGATATAGAACTTAAGTTACACTTCCGTAACTGCAGGGAAATAGATAAAGTAGTTGCAGCGAGAGCTCACCTTGCCTCAGGACACGTCGTGGTAGAGAAGGACGTTGGATCATACATCCACCGTAATTGCCCTCGAGACATTCTCGTTCGAAGAAAAGCCGGCTCACCTAGAGGCATTTAAAACGCTTAGGCCCGACCAGGGAACAGCTTCATTCAGGTCCCTCGTTCACCATCATCAGCGGTCGAAGTTCCTCGATGTCCGTCGGTGAAGTTGACGTCTTCTTCGGCTCTCCTTTCCATGCCCACGGAGGCCAGGAATCGGCTTGGGGCCGACTCCCGCACTCCTAGATGAGCAACATTGGAATATGGTCCGGGCCGACCTGTGACTGTCGACGACCAGACAGAAAGAAGAGCCACGAATACTCTTTGCAACATGGTTTTATGCAACTAGTCGGATTTAGGTCCCCGAATCATTCGGACCTGCGAGAAGACTTATTTACAGCTTTAGACCAATAAAAATCATCACAGACCTACCCTCTTCAACTTACGGCAGGGTACCGAAAATGAAATATGCTGATACAGCATACCCTCGCCACAAGGTCTCCATCTCCTCCATAAGTTTCATTCCAAAATCTATTGTATCGAAAATGCAATCCTTGTATAAACATTACCAGGCCTCGAGCAAGCTCGATCCGCTTTGCCCGGGAATAAAAACCGTGAACTATAACGGCCAAATATACATCTCGCTGAATGCGGTTTTCATAGAATAATAAAAATGGCTAAAGAGCTTTCCTTTTAGTATTGAACATTTTGTATAATAATGGATTTCAAAGACAAGAGGGATAATTAAAATAGGGTTTAACTTGATATAAAAATATAGAACTTTGATAATTAATATATAATTTGCGATTTTTACAAGGGTTTGGCGAGATTATGAAATCTGGTCACAACACTTCCATCTGGAATCGTAACATAGCATGTTCAATGGTTGATTGCAGTGTATGAGTCGGAATGTTACACTCATGGCGTGCTATGCTGTCTTTAATATATGACAGCTATCTTATGGGATCACGGTAGACCAAGTCTTTCAGATATCCCTAGAGTCAAAAATCGCATGGATTCAAATCTGGGGATCTTGAAAGCCATACCGAGGAAAATGGTGGCTGATGATTTTGTCATCAGAACAGTGGCTCCCGAGCAATTGTTTCACACAAGTGGCTATGTGTAGAGGCGTAAACACTATTGTTTACACTGCACCTTGCATAAACACTATTGTTTTAACACATTGATGTGCCTGCAGAACAGAAAAGATGGAATTCTCTACTAAGGATGCGTGACGTTGCTTGGTGACAGAACACATTACAGGACCTGCGGGTCTGAGCTCTTCGAAAAAAAAATGGTCCCAAAATGAATGTGGCAGTAAAACTACACCATGGCGTCACCCCAAAAGAGTATAACGGAACTTGTAGCCTGTCATGTGGGCAAAAAAACCCACTAATAGTGACATCTATTGGTGGTTTTTGGAACTAACCTTCTTTTTTGCTTTAAAAAATTCTCATCATCTCCTGACGACACTCCCTAAATGTCATGACTTTTTGATGAATAGCTTTTGCTGTAGCCGTCTCGGAAATGCGTAGTTTAATTTGTAACACCATGTATATATATATATATACTAATACAAAACCCGGTATATATAATAATGCAAAATAATTACGAAATATTGAAATAATAAAATCACCAAAGAAGTTAAACCACGGCTACGATGCCGAAAAACGAAATGTTCAGCTTTAGTTTAATTTGGAGGTTAATTACACTAGATTCATCATCAGGTCTGAGCATCTAATTCCAATTAACTCAAACACATGCTTGTTTCAGATATGGCATATGGCAATAGTAAGTTACTATAAATGCCATAACTCAGACAACAAGCATTAAAAGAGGAAAAATTATTAGGAAATCAAGTATTACTATAATCCATGTGGCAGGAAACTTGTATACACGTACAGTAATGGTCATCAGTTGTAACTGAATGAAAAAGTTGAGATGTATCTGTTATGATCCAACTGTAACAGGCGTTGTTTTAACTTTGAGATTACTATTTCAAATCAAGTTTTTCACATCAAGGAATCTGATTCAGAGATTCACTCGTCCTTGGCAAAAGATGATCTTTTCAAGAAGCAATCGTTACGGCGATTTTACTGTGTAGGCTGAAAATAACTCACAGAGGGGTCAATGACGTAAAATAAAACAAATATAATAAATACAATAAAGAGCAATCATGCATAAAGAATTGACTATGAAACACTTTCCAATTGCAATACCATCTTATTTAAACATCTCTAAAATTCGATACATCCATTGGCAATTTTTTTAGAATTATCACAAAACTGCATTAATTTATTAAATTGAAAACAAAACTTCATCGAAAAAATGAACAGATATATTCAGCGGTAATATTTTAAAAATTATCACAATAATATAATAATTTATTACATTCGAAAACCTAAAACTTCATCGAAAAAAATGAACTTCATTCAAATGACGTCATTGAAATATAAATCGCCTGACTCTCTATGTAAAAGCTGTAAATATTTCATTCATACACTTTTATTCCATTCCTTTCATTCATCACAATACAACAATAATTTATTTTATTTAAAAACTTAAAACCATGGAGGTAAAAGTAATTTAACTCTGTGCTTACAACTTCACCGAAACAGTCTGCTATAAAATCGTCTGTTGGCTATGTAAAATCAATGAAAGTTTCATTCATATCAGCTATATTTCAGACTCAAAGAACTAAATAATTTTGTGTTAAAGAAATTCAACAAATTTTATACAAATCATCCTACATCTTTATGTGTTTACATTCTCCATAATTGAAAATTAGGCTTCATTGTAGAAATAATCAAAGTTTGATGAACATTTAAACTAAAATATATCGTAATTGCGTTATTTCCGAATGGAGATGCATAGAAATTAAGCAAAAATAAAACAGTTTTAGGCCGCATACAACACTATATTATAAATTAAAAGAACTTTAAAAAGCACGATTTTGACACAAGATGGATGGCATTGATAATTTAAACTCAATTATATTGTAATTGTTCTGTTTCAGAATATAGATGCACAGAATTTAAGCAAAAATAAAGCAGTTTTAGCACGGATTCAACACTAAATATAAATTAAAAAGAACTTTAAAAATCACGATTTGACACAAGATGGATGCCATATTTTATTTTGAAGTGGGTTATGTGATCTCTTCATATACTATGGGTGTAATTAATATTCTATTTTTTATTTTAAAAAACTACCGAATATATTTTGCTGAAATTGTTTTCGTATTTTTTATGGGATAACTTGAATATTTCCTAAAACTTTCGAAGCAATTTGTGAATTTTAAATTCGTTTAAAAAATGTTTGGAAAATTAGGTTCCATATGGTTCATTGTATTCCATTCTTGCAACCCTTGTTCAGTCCAAACCAATTGGGTAATATTATTCAGTTATATTCCCATATGTCCTACAGATCGTCTGAACAATATACTAAAATTTCATTTTGATAAAGTCATTTTTGATCAGTTATCGTGATAACAGACAGACAGACAGGATGAACAAAGTCATAAACACTTTTCTACTATGTTGTAAATTGTTAAAAACGTGAAGAGAAGAGACCCCTTTAGCTAATGGCCGTATGATACCAGTCCCCCCTGTTTTCGAGGCGCTAGGATCTGAAGCGAGTTTACTCTCATTAAAAAAGTCTACAATTATGTAGCCCGGAGCTTGCCCTTCGTAGCTAGGTTTCGGTCTTCGCAAAATGGCGCGAATGCAAATATTTCTTATATACTAAGCGATCTTATATACCAAGCGTCAAATACCAAGCGAAGTGAAAACTACCCTTAGTAAGCCAGCCATTGCACTAGGAGTACCTATAATACTACACGAAGTACGACTGAAAGTACGTTGCAAAGAGTACGCTGTTCATAAACAAGGCCTTAGCAGAAATACGCACTTGAGCTAGATGACGATTTGTGTCCATCTGATTCATGTAATGCATAATAATTTATTTAAATCTCTAATGCAACCCTACCGAGAAAGGACGGTAACGAAAGTTGATAATTGCATGATTCTAAGCAACTATGAAAAGAGATGAGGAAAATTCGTAACAAGCATGGCCACTAAGTCCACAGCAGAGTATACACCAATCGTGACGAAAATGCGTCCCTTGCAGCAGTAACGGAAATTGCATCATGATCATAAAGACTAAGAATTAATCTAGCTCCTGAGTAGATCGCAGAGAGATGACGACAACCGAAGGCAGCGGACTTTTTCCCATGAAAAACCCCATTAGACCCCATTGAACCGAGGGCTTACTGTAGCAGTTTGAGTGTCTGGAAGACTCTGGTGGCGTCGCAAGTTCAACAATCAAAACAAAATATAATCGTATTAAACATTTCGACTATTTACTCGAACTTACAAGACTGCTTACACGAACTTACAAGTCAGATACAGAATCGAAGGAATAATTACATATGAGTTCGGACAATGCATGAGTGAAATTTAATTAATTTACTAAATGAGTAAGGAATTAAACGAGAAGCTCCCAATAACTGATGTTTTAATAATGAATCAAATTTCTCGGGCAAATTGATGAGAAAGAAAATGTTTATGATATATAAATATTACTTAGATCATAGTATGAAATAATTACTTAGTGAAATGAAAATGTATAAGCATTTATTGTATTTATGTGTGTATAAAATAGAATATAAGTGAATTACGATTAAGCCTGCCATCTTTCCTGCCTGGTGCAGATTGCTTCTCTAGAAGTTGGGCCCTAACTTCTGCGAAGTGTATAAATATTTAGCCATCGAGCTATTATTACACTTAATTAAAATACTACAAAAATTAGAGATTTACATGTTTAATATCCGAGGTTAAGAGTTTAATCTGAGAGCCAAATAGTTTATGTTTTTAGAAAAAATTGATGACTGATGAAGAGATTGTATGAATGATTGTATGTTGAATTGATGATTGATGAGATAATTGAGAAAAGTTGTATTAACGGAGTAATTAGCAAAGGTAATTTAAATTCTGATAATCCGCATCTTCGATAAAACCGGGCCAAATAAGCACTCCTCTCTTTGCAATTATGAAACAATAATTTGTTTTAAGGTAACTGATCCTTCCCTTAAAAAATTCAATAGGCACTGTACATTTTGTGGACGTACAAGGAACCCGATCAAAGAAGAGACTTATAAGATACAATTACAAATTTGCGCTGTTTTAATTAGTGCTGGAATATTTAACTGAATAATAATCTTAAATAAATGATTAGCCTAAAACAATATAATTCAGTGTTAAAAGGTATGGACCTAAATTAATGTGACATAATAAGTATGTTGATGAAATAATGCTGCCTAAAGATATAAATAAGATTTATCTTGAATAGAAATATAGATAACATAATGGTATGTAAGAATCATGATTAATTGTTGTAAATGAAAATATATTTGTTTATGTTGATAATTAACAGTTATGATGATAAAAAAATTTATATTAAGCACAAGAGGCAAGTTTTCACTCATAAATATTGAATTAGCCCTATGAGGTAAATTAATGAAGGGATTGAAAAATGCTTTAAAATTAATAATTGATGCTAATGATTGTAATGGATGACATTGTGCTAATAAATCTCTGTGATGCCCTCCTTCAGACCTTTCATAAGAAACATTGTGTATTGTTTTGATTATTTATTTTTTAGAATGTTGAAGGCAAGTGTAACATATCAACAGGCTACGCTATACTAATTTTACAATTTCCAATTACTTACGGGAATAGATGCTGACCATTGGTCAAACTGAATGATATTTATAGAATCTACATGCTGCTGCTCTATTCTTCTGACAATACCCGGAAGAAGATGATTTATATATATATATATATATATATATATATATATATATATATATATATATATATATATATATATACATGTATATATATATATATATATATATATATATATATATATATATATATATATATATATATATATATATATATATATATATATATAATATGAAAATACCGTGAAATATAATATTATAAAATCATCAGAAATCACACTTAAAAGGCGCAAAGCTGCACTAAAAAGAGGATTAAAAATATTTTCAAAAAGAAAAGAGGTATGGATGGAAACAATATACCAAAAGATGGCCGGGGGGAGTTGTGACCCCCTCACCCCGGTTAAGCATGCTTTGCGTCGCGACAACACTCCCGGAGAAATATATATATATATATATATATATATATATATATATATATATATACTATGTGGCAGTGAAAATGAGACACTAAGAAGGAGTAGGCAGAAAGTGATGGAAATCGGCAAAGGAGAGAGACAGCAACGAAAAATAAATTATGTTTATTGCAACATGATACACTTATACACTGACTGATAACACCGTCTGATCTGTCGGTTGTAGGACCACCGAGAGCTACGATACAGGCAGCAAAACGTCTAGGTATAGAGTCAATGCGCGTGAGGATGGTATCCTAAGGGATGGCTACCCATTCGTCTTCTAAACGCGGAGGTGGCAGCGCACGCAAGCGACGTCCAATCACGTCCCGGACGTGTTCCATTGGTGAGAGATCAGAGGAGATTGGTGGTCAGGGAAGCACCTGGGTACCTTGCAGGGCATGTTGGCTGATGCGTGCCGTGTGTGGTTGGGCGTTATCCTGTTGGTAAATGACATTGGGCACCATCTGAAGGAAGGATAGTGTCACCGGCCGCAGCACGTTATCCACGTATCGTTGGGCCGTCATAGTACCCTCAATACCGTCATAGTGCCCTCAAAAGGCAGTCACAGTGCCCTCAATATATATATATATATATATATATATATATATATATATATATATATATATATATATATATATATATATATATATATATATATATATATATATATATATATATATATATGTGTATATATATATATATATATATATAATAGTGCCCTCAATATCATTTGTGGACCAGAGGTGTCCTGCTATTGTAGGCAATGGCGCCCCAAACCATGATACCGCGTTGTTGCGCGGTGTGGTGTTCCACAAATGCGGCCTGATTGGACCTGTCACCACGTCAGTACTAGACTTGTACACGGTGACTGTCATTTCTAAAAAAGAAGTGTGACTCGTCTAAGAACATGACCTTGTGTCATTCTACAGTCCAAGTGACTCTATCACGACACCATTGCAAATGGATGCGTCTGTGCAGTTGGGTAAATGTCAGTCTTCTTAACTGGCCCTATGAGTGCAAGTCGCCAGTGACCAATCGGCGGATAATGGTCCTGGTCGATATAGGATCATCAAGGGTATCCTGCCCATGTTGTAAAAGGGCGACGGAAGTGGTCCGCGGGGCCCCCAACGCTTGCCGACGGATGCGTCGGTTCACGCGTGTTGGCGTTACTCTGGCAGTAACAGCACCCTTCAAACCTGTCACGCCCTTGTTCCAACCATCTTCAAAACTGTCGGTGAACTATGGACGCGTGTATGTTTCTGTCCGCCGAGATTTGACGTATGGACCAATTTGCCGCTCTAAGTCCGATCACCTTCCCCTTGTAGCGATTGTGCGTCGCCGTGGTCCCGAACCCGGGACCTGATGCATTGTAGACCGACATTATAATCACTGAGCAAAAGCTAGCTCTTCCTCTGTTCTTATAATTCGGTTACTGGCTCGTGAGGCATCTTTGATAGATGTCTTTGCTGCCGCACACTCCCCTCGCTGATGAGGAGGCCGAGAGGCGTGTAGCCTCGGCGTGACGTCAGGGCCGGGAGGCGTGTTGCTGAGAGGCGAAGTCGTTGGAAAGGAAGGTTGCGTTTGTTTTCACGTCCAGTCATCATTGTGGCGATTTAGCGTCGCCGTGGTCCCGAACCAGGGACCTGATGCATTGTAGACCGATATTATAGTCACTGAGCAAAAGCTAGCTCCTCCTCTGTTCTTATAATTCGGTTACTGGCTCGTGAGGCATCTTTGATAGATGTCTTTGCTGCCGCACCCTCGTGAAATGGTCTGTCTGCTGGAACTGCTTCAGTTGGCGGTTGCTAGGCATTCTCTGCTACGTCACGTTTCCTCTGAGACAAAAAAAAATTGCAAAATGATTTGCCTGGCAGACAGAGCGGTACGACTATTGCCGATTCTGCAGGTTCTTTCCCTTATATCTCACTCAACGTGCTCGGGACAGCTGCGCAATTCGCATCATTTACATAACTCGGTGAGCTGCGTCTTCTCTGCAATGTGCATATTTTTCTGTCCACTCCTTCTTGGTGTCTCATTTTCATTGTCACGTAATGGATATATATTTATATATATATATATGTATATATATATATATGTGTGTGTGTGTGTGTTTTAAAGACGCATTCTATGATAATAAATTAAATGTATATTTGTATGCATGTTGTGACCGTAGCTGAAAATCTAGGCGACTTACAGCTATTAGTACTTCAGGTCAGGTCCGAATATAAATCGAATCGATGTTTTTTAAATTTTTTGCCACCGTATATGTATCCGAGCAGCATTTTATTATTTTTGTTTTAAACGGATGTATTGATAATGCATTCTTTAGTTTTCGAGAATTCGCTATGAATTTTGGTGTAATGCTAACTGATTATTTGCAAGCAACACCGAGAGAGCACATTTTCTAGTAACAAGAGTATGTCATGTTTCCCACATAAGATTTTTACTCATATGTTTAACTTCATTACCCAGACATTTTTACCAAACAGTTCTCTCCTAAGATATGACTTTTTATTTTTAAAGAATGTTGCTGCATAATTCACTGAACATCTACGGGCTGAAGTTGAATATTCCTATCTGCAGTTTTTCGTAATCAATCATCTCCCCGACTTTTATTTAATAAATTCTGCTTAAATAATAGGTGTGTAAAGAGATTATTACTAATAATCGTAAATTCTAGATGAGAAAATTCCTTACTTGGCTGTAGTTAAGAATTTTGAATCTTTTAACTGCGCATCATCAATCATTTTTAAAAGTTGTGTCGTACGTATAATTTCATCGTGGTTTTTAGCATTTAGTTAAGTTTATTCGTAATGGGAATCTTATTAGATTTTAAATTATATTTGTTACCGTCATTTACGCGAAACTATATTTGTATGCTGTTACATGTATAATTGGAGTTAGTTTCGTTTAAATTGAAGTTTCAAAGAAAGTATTTAAGAAACAGCTTTCATATAAATGTTGAGTGTCAAAAATACATAAAAGTAAAATGTATAATTGGAGGTACTATCTTTGGAGGTACTTTCTTCATGTACCCAAGCATGGCACGTATTACACTGTATCATGTCTAATTGTTACTTTCCTTATATACATAATGTATAAGGAAAGTATTGTGACGGGGTCGAAAATTCGAATTCGAATTTTCGACTGGAGAGAACGTTTCAAGCATCCCTGATCACGAATTAAACATTTTTAAGTGATGCTTCTGTGTGTGTGTGTGTGTGTGTGTGTGTGTGTGTGTGTGTGTGTGTGTGTGTGTGTGTGTCAGTGAGTCTGTAGAGACGATAACTGACGAACGAATGGACCGATTCGAACGCAATTTGGTACAAAAATCACAATCCATAAACACTGGAAGCCTATTGTTTTTATACGCAATCGAATGTTCAGAATCTCCCTATATTTTTGAGTGAAATTTTGAAAAAATCGTCAAAAAATCAAGACAGCTAATAAAGTTACGCAAATAGACATTTCTGGAAAATTGGTCCAACAAAATATGCACGACTTTTTTTTGGCCAGGCAGTGTATATGATAAATTAAGTATTTGCATTGAATTTACGATGCTAAAATTAAATTCTTTCTTAGTACTAACATCATAAACAAATGATTAAAGTATCACCTTTAAATCAACTTTTGGAAATTTAATCAACTGTTCTTCTGATGTGCTGTTTTATACATTTTATCAAGTGTTACTTTTATTTATTGTTTTAACACTTTTATATCACTATTGTGACTTGTTGCTTTGATACATTTAATCAAATGTTGTTTTGATACATTTAATTAACTGTTGCTGGATTTACTATTTCGATTCTGTAAATCAACTATTTATTCCATTAGTAATGAAGTATTTTAATAACAGTTTTTAACATTTTGCAACATTGTTGAAAAGTGTTAATGACTTTGTTTATTCTGTCTGTTTGTCTGCCTGTCCGTTAGCACGATAACAGCCGTAAAAAAAAAACTTGACATCCATCTTGTGTCAAAATCATGACTTTTAAAATTATTTTTGATTCATATTTAGTGTTGTATCCGTCCTAAAACCGCTTTATTTTTGCTTAAATTCTGTGCATCTACATACTGAAACAACGCAATTACAATATATTTGAATTTAAATGATCATCAAATTTTGATTATTTCTACAACGAAGCCTAATTTTCCTTTATGGAGAATGTAAACAGATTAGGCTATAAGATGAGTTGTATAAGAATTGCTGAATTTCTTTAACTCAAAATTATTTTGTTCTGGATTCTGCAATATATATGATATGAATGAAACATTCATTGATTTTACATAGAGATGCAGAGGATTTCATACCAGACTTTCTCGATGAAGTTTTATGCATAGAGTTAAATTACTTTTACCTCCATGGTTTTAAGTTTCAAGTTGAATAAATTATTGTAGTACTGTGATGAATGAAATAAAAATGTATGAATGAAATATTTACTGCTTTTAACACAGCCTGGTGATTTATAATTCGATGGCGTCATTTGAATAAAGTTCGTTTTTTTATGAAGTTTTACATTTTCAAATATAATTAATTATTGCAGCATTGTGATAATTTTAAAAATATTAGCACTGAATGTATCGCATTTTAGAGATGTTTAAATAAAATTAGAGTTGGAAAGTGTTTTATAATCAAAAAGTCAAAATTTCAAAAACGTCAATTGAGAGGCAATGATTTTCAAATTTCGAATTCCGTCGTATGACGGGCAAACCTACTAGTGACATCAGTAATGACCATTGGTAAATTCCAGTAGGAACAACTTCAACTATATAAGATAGTATGAGCTCTCAGTAGATGCATAGTAAGTATTGCTGACCATCTGTGATTTGGATGACCAATCTGTGGTTTGCGTGCCCGGCGGAGATTCTTGTTCTTTACAATAAAAGACTAGCAATACAATCCTGTAGTTTAAATTAGGATGACCGAGGTCTAAAACAACCAGTTCTGCTTATTTAAAGCATCGTACGATATATATCGAACATATTAATTTTACATTTATTCGAACAATCACATGCTGTATTTGATCATAAACAAAAGAAAACAGATATACAATGCGGGAAACTGCTATCTGTGTAAATTCAGCTTTGCAGTACTTGCTTAAAGAAAGCAAGAATAAGTAAAGTAGGTGACTACACTTATTTTCTTCTTCCTCGAGTAAAAAAAAAAACTCGCTTTTAACAAACGCTAAGATACAATTGCCTAATATAAATTTTCTGAACTTAAGCATAAATTTCAAATAATGAAGTTCTAAAGGTGGCAGAAATGAACACACAGACATCTTTTGATAAAAGCAATGATTTTATTCTTAAAACTGTTGAAAATCATATACTAAACACCCATAACGTAATTTACAAATAATAAATCAGAATGTAGTACATGGTCCACTCTTTCTACCGTCGGCTGCAGCTACACACGTCACGTTCCAACTCGTGCTTCGCTCTTCGCATTTCAAGAACCTGGTTGCCAGCTCCCCCTGTTATTCGCAATCAACGCAGTTGCTGTTTAAATTTAGGCTCTTCTTTCTCCGGAAAAGACTCTGCTTCAAATGTAAGAAGCCAAGAATAGAAATTATTTATCCTTACAAAGTCATATTTCTCAACTAATATTGCAGAATTTATTAAGCTTAAAAGAGATGATGCTAATACAAACAAAAGAAAATTACTTCCCCCATAAAATATAAAATAAAGGGAGCTACTCCGTGGTAAACTTTATCCCGGAATCACAATGAAGGAAATATCTGCTTGTGAGAATACAAGTTTGTAGTTTTTACGTGACGAAAGCAATCATATGTAATATAGGTGAGAATTGTAGTTGCTAATAAAGATTTCGTCATTTTGGCTTTGGATTAGTTGGTCTGTTCTGCACTGAAGAAAGGGGTCCAACGTAACTTCGAAAAAGCTGTATACAGTTTTGGTTTATTAATTTCTGCTTAATTACTAACTTTTGCCCAAAGTGTTTATTCTTATGAACAGAGCATTATATATGTATTATACAATATTTAAATTTAAAAAAAAAACGTTTCTTTTCTATTATCTTTTTGCATGAACAAAATTGTATTGAAACCTTACAGAATTAATATGGCATTCAAAATAAGAACTTCAGGAATATTTGTTATGTTATATATTATTTTAATTCAAAAATATTTTCATTGTTATCATTGTTATCACAGTTAAATTGTATATGATGGCTCATTCAAGGAAAATCATATCAGTATTTAAATGCATATTTGTACCTTTTATTACCCTGGATGACGTAGAGCTAATATAAAAATTTATAAGATGATTGCATTCATATCTCTAAATTTAAAACTACATATAATTGTGATTAAGATCACTGAACATTTTACTTAACATTTTAATTTGTTATAATTAGTAAACATTTCCACCAAAGTACGTTTATTTTTACAAACGTGTCAAATGCTCTGTCTGGAGATGCTTTTGAAAACCATACGGAGAAAACTCCCGTGCCGGCAACCTCTCCTGTGACATGATTCTAGGTTTGCCAGATGTGGAAGTCAGGAGAAAGGTTGCCAGATTTGGCGATTTATCGCCAGTTTCTCGGCATTCGGCGACTTTTCGAAGGTTTGAGAAAGTCTTCGAGGTAGTCAATAGTCGACGAGGTATGAGAGATTTCCAGAAGTTTCTAGAGATAGTCCATTAAAGGTGTCACCACTCAGTTGGAGAGGAGTTGACGAGATACGATCTACATTAAACTTAGTTAAATGCTTTGAGAATAGTATCAGATATTTTGTGAAATTAGTGTATTACTTAAGTTATATTTTTCTGTATATTGCTCCTGTTTACGCTGTACTTGTGAATAAACATGTTAGTTATCCAGTAATTTGGACTCATTCTTATATTCTGGATGCACACACGCGAGTCCGGAGGCTACTTCGTAACACTATGTTTAATATTACCCAATATAAAATTCAATATACATGTATTATGATCTATATTAATATCCATGCCAAAATTCGACTATCTTGATATACAGTATTCTTGCATTCTTATGATATAGTTAGTATGCAACCATTTAATTTTTGAAAAAATATATTACTTTCTGGGAGTTTGTGGTCAACAAACTCTTCAAACCATCCTTTAGTAAGAGTCTTTGAACTGTCTGTAGTTTCATTTTTAGTCCCCGTTCTCTCAAGGAAAGTAAACAACAAGAAATAACAATCATGTAAAGCATTGATTATGAAACACTTTTCAACTTCAATGCAATTTTATTTAAACATCACTAAAATGCAATACATTCCTCGGTAATATTTTAAAACTTATCACAATACCACATTAATTTATTATATTTGAAAACTTAAACCTTCATCGAAAAAAAATAACTTCATTCAAATGACGGCATTGAAATATAAATTGCCTGGTTTAAACATCTCTAAAATGTGATACATTCCTCGGTAATAATTTTAGAATTATCATAAAACTACGATAATTTATTATATTTGAAAATTTCATCGAAAACAACTGAAATTCTTTCAAATGATGTCATAGAAAAAATAACACGCCTGGCTATCTCTATAAAAGCAAATAATTTCCCATTCATGTCATTCATCACAATACTATAATAATTTATTTTATTTAAAAATTAAGACCATGGAGCTACAAGTAATTAAACTCAATGCTTAAAACTTCATCGAAAAAAATAGTCCATCTCTTTGTAAAATTAGTGAATATTTTATTCATATCAGCTATGCAGACTCCATGAACTAAATGATTTTGTGTTAAAGAAATACAGCAATTCTAATACAACTCATTCTGCATATTTTGCTGTTTTCTTTACATTTTACATTCTAATAATTCTAATTCAACTCATTCTGCATATTTTGCTGTTTACATTTTATATAGGTGAAAAATAGGCTTCGTTGAAGAAATAATCAAATTTGGATGAGAATTTAAACTCAAATATATTGTAATTGAGTTGTTTCAGTATGTAGATGCACAGAATTTAAGCAAAAATAAAGTAGTTTTTGGACGGATACAACACTCAATATGAATTAAAAAGAACTTTAAAAATCACGATTTTGAGACAAGATGGATGCCATATATCATTTTGAAGTCTGTCACGTGATCGGTTCATATCATGGTCACACGATCGCTTCATATAAGAGGTGTTATTATTATTTTAATTTTTATTTAAAAATCTACTGAATATATTTCGCTGAATTTTTTTTTATGGAACAATTTGAATATTACCTAAAATTTTCGAAGCAATTTGTGAATTTTAAATCCGCTTAAAAAAATGTTTGAAAAATTAGGTCCTATAGGGCTTAATGTATTTCATTTTTTCAACCCGGGTTCAATCCGAAACTAATTGGGTGATATTATTCATTTATATTCCCATAGGTCCTACAAACCGTCTGACCAACATACTAAAATTTCATTTTGATTAAGTCATTTTTACGGCAGTTATCGTGCTAACGGACAGACAGACAGAATGAACAAAGTCATAAACACTTTTCAACTTTGTTGTAAAGTGTTAAGAAGTATCAACCATTAGATAGAACCTACCGGAACCGAATTTTTGGTTAGGGTGACTATTTTGAAGCTAAGCATATATTTTAGCAAAAGAAAATTCATTAAAAATTAGCATCTTTAGTTTAGTTTTATACTTCTCCTGCCTTTTACAGGCTTAAAATCTATTTTTTGTATCGATTTACTTTATAATATTTGTCAAAGAGGTTTTCTTGGAAAAATATTTACATCCTTTTACCATCATCATTTTGATCGAAGCCACTAATAATAATATTTTGCCTTGAAATATTATCCAAACACTTCGATTTTCGACATTTCAGAGTATATTTTCACCAACAAAGAGCTTCCAAACACATAATTACCATTTTTGCTCTATCCATCAATGTTTCTACCCTGAATCTTCTGCAAAAATCTTAAATAATAGGTCCTTCTAAGAGATTAATAATAGTAATAGCGAACATCGGATAAACGAAAATGCGTTTTTCCCAACTATAAACTTTCGCAGCGTTTAATGGTAATAATCATTTACTAGTGATGTTTAGTAGATGGTATAATTTAGCTGCGAAAGTTAGGTTTTTCAAACTCTTGCTTTATAAAATGTTTCTCAAATGTAATGTCTGTCTTAGTTAAATGATATGGTGGGTAATTTATATTTAGAAGAGTGATTGGGTATTTATCAGGAATATTATAATTTATCTTTGAAGAAAAAATTGATTACAGTGGATTATAATATTTACAAAATTTAAAGTATAGAAATTCATGAAAACTTAATGTATTTTTACTCGTTATGTTATCGCTGACCAGTACATTATAAGGGTATAACTTCTATAAGACTTAACGGGTATTTTCTCGTTATATTTTGCAAATTCGTGTTTTATAGGACGAGTTCACGGATGAATTATATTATCGGCTAAAATTTGCTCTAGATGCAGACTCTTTAATTATGTAACTTTTGTGTCGATAAGACCACCTGAAACTATCTGGATTTTATTAAATTTAGATACGTAGCGAAGATAAGAGTTTATTTATAAACATCTTGGGAAAAAATTGCACCTAGCGTCCTCTCAATACAGGAATCGAAAATAAACATGTTTTTAAAGCCAAGTGATTTTGATGATATTTTTGGATGATGTTCCCACGTTGTAGTTTAATGTTGTATAGCGAGTAATTTATTGTAAGTGTTCGAAATGAAATTGTACTAACTGTTTAGAAAAAACCGTTGCTGAGAGTGGCGGCGGAAGAAAACTCATCAAAACTGCAATTGTAGCTTTCCTTGAAGTTTTCAAATGCGATACATTAAAATGATTGTTGATGTGAACTTATTCATTTTGGTCTTCCCGACGCTAGCTCACCATAAAAACAAACGATTTTTCAGAAATTTGGTGCAGATAAATTTCGCACTATAGATGCAACTTACAATAAGAAAGATCAATCATGCATAAAGCATTGAATATGAAACACTTTCAAACTGAAATGGAATTTTATTTAAACATCTCTAAAATCTGCGATACATTTTAAATCGCTTATATATTTTAATACGGCGTTCGATTCATCGCTGACATACATCGCAGTACTAAAGTAATTATTTTATTTGAAACTTAAATCTTCATCGAAAAAAAAAAGAACTTTATGCAAACGACATCATAGAAATATAAATCGTCTAGCTCTCTATGTAAAGGCAATAATTTTTTCATTCATATCACTTTTATTACAGACACCAGAGATAAATAATTTTGCATGACAAAATTCAGCAATTCTTATGCAGCTCATCTTACAATCACTTGTTTACATTCTGCCTCCATTATAATTAGGCTTCGCCGTTAATCAAAGTTTGATGAGAAATTGACCTCAAAAATATTGTAATTGCATTGGAGCAGAATATAGATGCACAGAAAATACGAAAAATTATGCAGTTTTAAGACGGATGAAATACTAAAAACAAATTTAAAATAACTTTAAAAATCACAACTTTACACTGGGAAAAAAAGAGCTATATTTTATTTTGAAGTGGACCACGTGATTTCTTCATATTCATCTGAAGCAATTTGTAAAATTTAACTCTGTTTAAAAAATGTTTGAAAAATTAAGTCCCATATGGTTCAAAGCATTTCATTTCTTCAACTCGGGTTCAACCCAAAACTAATTGGGTGATGTTATTCATTTACATCCCGTTATGCCCCACAGACCGTCTCAAGAACATACTAAAATTTTACTTTGATAAAGTCATTTTTTCGGCAATTATGGTGCGGACGGGCATACACACAGGCAGAATGAACAAAGTCATAAACACGTATCAACTATGTTGTTTGTTTTGATATAACCATAAAAGTGTTTAGTTGTTGGTCAGTGATGGCGAGACTTCATAATTTTAATCATTGGCGTGAAAAATAGAGCGATAAAATCACCCCTTTTCATGCCCTTTAAAGTGAAGGATAACACTCTTTATTCGTAATCATTTTAACCCACAATGCAGATTTTTCAATATTTTTCTTACAAAATTTGAAAAAATATATGAATTCCTGTACGAAAATTTCGAGTAAATTGAAAACTGCTGTTAATTTAAAATTAAATTCCTACTCACTTTACAAGAGTCATACCAATATCCATTAAGAACATTTTAATGGATTGCAATAAAAATCATCTGATGTGGGCAGCACATAACTTTTACTGCAGACATATATTCACGTTCTCTTTATTTTCATTAAATTTAATTCACTTTTAATTCAATTTTCGTTCTCATTTGGTAATTGGACTTATTTTCAAAGGTGGAGTAGAGAAAATACGAAAAAACTAAAATGCCTCGAGAACGACTAGTCGTGGTGTAATGGGGTTAGTCTTATTATTTTTTTCATTGAAAATTACGTATAAAACAGGCATTTAATGGATATATTTGAGCATACGTAGTTTTTTATTTTAGATTTTGACGATTTGTGTTTGCCATTTTGCAAAACAAAGGCAGGTTATTTTTTTCCGAATCGCACCAAAATGTTATCAGCACCATGGTGACCCACAAGGGACTTATTTACTGAATTTTGTGAAATTCGGTCCATTAGTTTTTCAGCTAGATTGGATACAAAATCTGCACCGACAAACAGACAGACAGACATACACACAGACAGACACACAGATACACACAGATGTCACGTTAAAAATAGTTTTTTCGTATTCTAGAGGTTTCGAAACGCGTAGATCCGTCGAAAACTCGAGTTGCGATTTTCGGCATGATTCCAATACATTCCCTACACATTACCATGTATTGCAGGGAAAGTAAAAATTTGTACCCAAAATATTTTAAAAGAAACCATTGAATAGAAAGTAAGGGCATCTTCCACTAATTACACTTCACTACATTAATAGTAATCCATAAACTTTAGATATTAAGTAAAGTATTTTTTCAATTTTAGAATTTCTCTTTTACACACTTTTCAAAATATATTTTTACCAAACAAAAAATTTCAAAACACGCAATTACCATTTTTCTCCAATCTGTCATTGCGCCAGTAGAAACTTCTTCAACATTCTCTGAAATAATAGGTCTAGCGAAGCAATTAATACTAATAATAGTAACTTTTGGATGACCGAAAATAATATTTTTAGTTCTACTAGAAGATTTGAAATCACTTAACGATAATCATTAATCATCATGTGTTTTCTCAAAATTATGTTCTACAGAAGGTTTGATAAAATTTAAAAATACACTTTCATAAAATAAAGAGCTAATTAGTTGTTGTAGTCAATTTAGCTGTTTTAGTTTATGTAAATGATGTAGTTAACGTAGTTTTGAGTAAAATTTGGAATATTTTTTCTAGAATTTCGAAAAATTTTATTGAAAAATGTATGACTTACAGAACAAGGAATAAATACGCTAAAAATTTGGTTATGTCTGCTGTTTGAAAATTAGTGAATAAACAATTGTGGTTAAGTATAGACAAATTTTCACGTAACCTAGTTATCCTATTATTACCAGTCATTCATGACTAGTAATCTACTATATATTAAAGAATATTAGTGTTGTCGGTGCAAGTACGTCTGCTATAGAGTCCATTGAATTTTAGGAACGGTGAAATTCGAATGTGATTTCGGATGATCTTTTAATTAGTAAATACAGGGTTCCCAGGAATGCCCTTAAACACGCCAAACAATTTGTAAGGAGACGTCAATGAGTGTAAAACTTAGATCTATCTATACCAAAGGGACCATGATCGACCGAATAATTGTGTATCGACTTTAGTGGATAATTTAAAAAGTTGGGATAAGAAATTCGGCAAAGCGATAGAAACAAATTATAACCAATTACAAAATTTTACTGCATTATCTAACTATATGCAATTGACAATAAAAATGTTATAAAATGCATTTATTTGACATTTCTTTGTTACTAGCAGAATAGAGTTCTTTTCTAAAAGGCTACAATAAACAACACTAAAATTCATATTAATCTAGTGTAGAGCTTGTTAAAAATGACCTCTCTTAGCCAGAAAGCACATTCGCATTTGAAAAGAATATTGCCACCTACTTGGTCGAGCATAGCAGATATATATTGCAGGCCATGCTTATTACTTTTTAACAGCTATATATTGCCTTCCATATACTCATTTCTTTCTTTCTTTT
Organism: Amaurobius ferox; assembly: GCA_951213105.1. Taxonomy (NCBI): domain Eukaryota; kingdom Metazoa; phylum Arthropoda; class Arachnida; order Araneae; family Amaurobiidae; genus Amaurobius; species Amaurobius ferox. The sequence continues at coordinate 71,329,267 of OX578148.1, forward strand.
CATCAATTCTTAATAATTAGACAATGCTCTGCAGTTTTGTCACTGGATTTTTAGTCTTATCTCTCATTGTTGTCGACTTTTTTTATCCTAAAGTTATAAATTCTCCCCTAGAAGGTGTTGCAATCACTTGTATTCTGTCGGGCATGGTGACTTTACTTCAGATAGACCTAGCGTGTATATTGTTCCGCCATTGACGTGCTTAAAGACTCTATGGAGACAAGACCTCTAGAATACGAAAAAAACATTTTTAGCGTGACGTCTGTGTGTGTGTCTGTGTGTATGTGTGTCTGTCTGTCTGTGTGTCTGACTGAAGTGTCTGTCTGTTTGTGCAGATTTTGTATCCACGGTAAGTCACTTATGGGCGAGTCTGGTGTTGATTAGTTTTGGATACGATTCGGGATAAAAGAACACGCCTTTTTTTGCGAAATGGCCCGCAAAAGCTTGAATCCACTCTAGCTGAAAAACTAATGGACCGCATTTCACAAAATTCGGTAGATGAGTCACGTATAGGTCACCCTGGTGCTGATTATATTTTGGTACGATTCAGAAAAAAATAGCCTGCCTGTTTTTGCACAATGGCCCTCAAAAACTGTCAAAATCAAAACTAAAAAGCTACGTATGCTCTACATCCATTAAATACTTGTTTATTATGTAATTTTTAACGAAGAAAATAATAGGACCAACCCCATTACACTAGGACTAGCCGTTCTCGAGATATATTAGTTTATTTCATATTTTCTCCACGCCAACTTTGAAAATAAGTCCAGTTATTAAATGAGAACGAAAATTGAATTAAAAGTGAATTAAATTTAATTGAAATAAAGAGAACGTGGATATAAGTCTGTAGAGACAGTCATGTGCTCCCCACATCAGATTATTTTTTTTTACTTTATTTTAACATTCAAACTTTATTTTTTGCATAATAATTTGTTTTCAGATTTCTATAATGCATAATTTGTGTTTGTTGTCATTGGCAAATCACTTGCTTGGTGCCGTGAAGTATTTAATGGCGAGGTTTGGTCCCACCAAGCTCTTCTACTTCTGTTTCAGAAGGTGAATACTCACCCAACTAATTGCCAAATACTCCACGACGTGTATCATGTAAATCATAGCCATGAGCTCACTTTATTCTTGATAAGTTTAGATATAGTTTTAATTGTCATATAACGTACGTAAAAGTTAAGTTTATTACAATATGTCTGGTCTTTCGTGAAAGCAAACTTCTGGTGGTATTGGAGTTTAACCAAGCAATCTTAAAAAAAAACAGGCAAGATTGTCTAAAGGAAAAATTGTAGCGAGGCAACTAATTAAAGTGGAGCACGTCCGCTACAAAGTGGTGGCCTGGACGTTATTTGAACACCCAACCTTCTGATCTGGAATCAGTCCTTAAAACCTAGTATATGCAATTATTTATCCCTAGAACCCTGTATAGTGTAATTGAGGACTTCTTCCAAGGCTTGACTTCAGCTCTGAGCATTTCTAGATACCGAAATAACAGCATTTAGCATGGGTTCAGATCCAGATCAGTAAAATAACCAGGCAAAACGTCGTCATAAAATAATGCTTATTTGAGATTTAACATAAGGTGAGGGACATTTTAACAGACAAATGTACAGTAAAGTTCTTCTGGTGTTCATACACTTAGCTAGTTCTAAGATGCTCTCAAAATCTTAGAAAATTTATATGAAATTATCGGCGTTTTTAGGAAGTATTCTGATCAATGTTCTTCTCCCTAATGTTGCGAGTTCATTGTATATATCATCAGTTATAGCAAATACCTCCCACCCCCATTGTTTCTCATGCAAACTAACCTGACCGTTGTGTATAACACTTTTAAGTGGTTGATTCTGCAAAAAGATAGAGATTCACCTCATTAGCTGGGGTGCACACAGGTTAAGATATCTTTTGGGGAATACAAAAAATTCCCGGAAGCACTAGAAATTATTATCCAAATAGCCCATTAATACGTCAGTTCTACGGCTCTATACTTTTCTCAAAACATATTCACACATAGCTTATTCCCGGCCGTCCAAACAGTTACCTTACACCTTTCTGGTAGGTCGGACGGTCTAGGACTCAACAACAACAACACATAGCTTATTGATATTAGGAAGTTTGGCCCGGGCCGGGTTACTCTGGTTAAGACGAAGATATTGAACGGTGTAGTCCATAGGTCGATCTACACGTCGTTCAAAACTATCCCCATGTCTACGTGGAGCATGGGCACGATAAAACTGCAGTATCAAAACTCCATTCAAAAGGCGATGAGTCAGGAGGTGGATGGCACAGTCCTCGTAGTTGCTTATGTCATATGGTTTTGTTCCTAGTGTAGTAAAAATACTGTTAAAAGCAGTTTATTAACTCGTGTCAACTTGATCAGTTTTGCAGCCTTATTATGTTCGATTTGGCTATTCTTCGCTCAGTTTAGAACGCCCAAGTCCATTGCTATGTATTCGGTCTTTATTGACGTCAATGAAGATTTTGACATTTCTTTCCAACTAGAAACCGCACAGCAAGGTAATAGTATTTATGAGCACTTTATATTATAGGCGTTTAATGTATCAGTATGAGGAGAGCAAGGCTTTCTGATCAGTGTAACTTATAGAGAAGGATGAAGGAAAAAAGCAGAGAAAACCTAATGAGCACTATAAACAACACGAGTTTTAAAATTTATAATCAAACGATTTCTGTACCATATTATTTCCAGTCATTTGATAAACTTGCAGAAGTAAAACCAAACTCGGATTAAACTGAAAATAGTAAATTTGTTCCAAAATTGCCAGATAATTTTAAAATAAAAAAATATTGGTATACCTGAAGGAGATGAATTTATGACGCCCCAACTATCCACTACACTAAACAGCTATCCGATAAGTATAAGAGTAATTAGAGCAGTTTATGTTCTTCAGGTGATATAAAGGAGTTGGGGTACAATAGGGATATTCACCTAATAACAAGTAATCTTTACGAAGGTACTGAGAAAATTCAAGGAAGGAACGTGCTGCGAAGTATGCATTTGAAATAATTATACCTCTTTCTGTAATGGTTCATTGAGATACTAAACTCTTACCAAATTTAACTCCCTGTTGTTGTCGCATATGGAAACGAAGAATATCTAATTGGATTTCCAAAAAAATACGCAATTCTCGTCAAACACAATGTCTGGAGTACTTTACAAGGTTTTGCTCAGATCCTTTCTTATGATACAACTGAATCTAATACTGGGTTTATAAATGGCACGTTATTATTGAACAGAAAAAGGAGATAGATTCAATGTTTTTCCTTTGTTGACAACGCATTTATGAGCTTGCTTTATGCAGTGCTTTTAGAGGTAAAGTGTCTGTAGCAACAAGGTGTTCAGATGCACCTTTTTAAACATCTATGTAGTATTGGGAAACATATAAATACTATACGAATAATACTAATAATATAAAAACAACCTATTAAAACGGCCAACATGTGATCAAAATATCTTAAGCAAACTCAAAATATAGGGTTTTTTTTACTTTTCTAATAAGGCACTACTTATTTAGAAAATATTAAGAAATAATTATTTCGAATATATAGAACTATCCGGAGAGATATGCAGAAAAATTTAATTGGCTATTCCGGTCCTATGCATCAAACTGCATGTATCAAGTTGCTATGCATCAAACTGCATGCATCAAATTGCTATGTATCAAACTGGATCTACAGAACAATATACGCTTTGAAGATGATTTTACTTAGACATATATTTAAACTTCATTCAAATAACGATAAAGTCTTACAAGATATATGTTCGTTTTCAGCTGAAGTTTACAATAGAGTCTTGTTATCAATCAGCTGCTGTAGAAGTCGTACCTATCATATGTTAAGATTTATCTATACTAAAAAGTATGAAATCATAGACTAAAACTAATTGTTGAGAAGCTGTGAAGAAGGTCCTTAATTATGTTTAGTAATTATCAGAAGAAATATCCATTCTGGCATTATTTGATGTTGATACTCAAACAAAAGTTAAAATGATGTAAAATTTGGCTATATAAAGCATTAACGTGGGAAAGATACAAATCAGACTGATGATACTGATGATAAATATTTTCCTATGTTACCTAAGATTTTCATTTATAAGAAAATGCCTGTATTGGATTATAGCTCAATTTATTTTACCTCTTTATAGAAAAAACTAGTGTCTGCATCTCAAAACAGAATGGATATATTTTCTCTTGTTTGGAGTTAAAACCAAATTTTCTCAAAACCTTCTTAATACATGGGAGCAAGACATATCGTATTTCAATGGTAAAATAGTTTGTTTATTCAACATTAAACGATACATCTGAAAGAGCTTTTAAATTGATGCAGGTCTACAATAGGCTACTGGTAATTAAAGGGGAATAAATGCAATATGTGTAGTGTTATGCTGGATATTTCGACGACGGTATGCAGATTGTGAAAAAGAAACGTTAGAATAAAAAAGTTAAATAAACAGTTCCATTATTATAATAATTTGATTTTTTTTGTAATATATAATTATGTAATGAATATAATATATTACTTTATATATATATATATATATATATATATATATATATATATAAATATATTAGAAAGAAGTAATAATAAAAATAATTAATTCAAGTAATCGGGAAATATTAACATCACCACAGAAGTCAAACCACTGTCATAATGCCGATAATAGAAAAGAGCAGCATCGGCCCAAATTCCGAGATTAAAAAGATTTAAATTCATCTTCAGGTCTGAGTATTTAATTCTAAATAACCCAAGCAAATGCCTGTTTCAGATTGGACAATAGTACATTATATATATATATATATATATATATATATATATATATATATATATATATATATATAAGGTTGTGGAATTATAAGATTAGGATGTCAGAAGTATGGATCTGCTTTTAATACTACAGAGTGTTGAAGACCCAGACCGTCCGACTCGTCCGAGGACATGAGCAGCTGTTTGGACGGCCGACTGCTACAGAGTGTGCAATTTTCAAGGGGAAGTTGCCATTAGATATTAAATGTCTTCATGTAGAATTTAATCAAAACTATACTTATTAATTTTTCCCGCTCACAAAAATCACAAAAGAGTTATATGTATGGAAAGCATAAACATTTTATGTAGTTACCCTCTATTAAGTTGTTATTTTTAAATTGCTTTTGGCATCTTTGTAATATCACTCTAGTTATCTTTACCCTTTTGTATTTCCTGGATTGGTTAGATGTAATAATCCATCCCTAAAATCCAACCGAAAAATATGAAACTGTAGGCCTTCATTCCTACAGAATAAATATTCTGGACATTAATGAATGGATATGTCCCATTAAGTGCATTGAGCTAAAGCTTCATCATATAAACTATGAATATGTAACAATGGTAGTATCACCATCATCACCATACCATTGACTTGACAACCAATTATGAGTCTTGGCCTTTTGTTGAAACTCCCTCTATACAACTCCACGACTTGGTTTAACAACCGTCCTCTAGTCCACTTTCCCTACAATACATGGTAATGAGTTGGGCGTTTTTTTAAACCTGTTGGAAATCGCAACTTTAGTTTTCGGTGGATCTATATGTTTAACGCTCTCTAGAACAAAGTGAGGTTCTGTGAACGTGTCTACCTATATGTGTGTACGTTATATATGTATGCATGCACTTTAGCTGAAAAACTAATAGATCAAATTACACAAAATTTGGAAGATAAGTCACTTGTGTATGAACCTACAGCTGAGTTGTCTGCAGCATAAAATCAAACAGAGCTGAAATTCGGTATTTAGAACGATACGGTTAGGTGAGATTTTTTTAATATTTGAATTTGTTTTTAAATTATGAACATTTAAGGAAATCTACCGAATTTTCGGCTTTATAATCAGTTTCGCTTCGGATACATGATTTCCGAAAGCAGGAGATTGGAATACATGGCAGATGTTTTAACTAGACAACAGCTGTTTCCAAACAATGTGGATTTAATTGATCAGTTTTCTAACTTACCAAATTTAAAAGATATATTTTTATTTTTGCTTTGGGATAATCTTATCATTTTATATATTTAATAAAAAATGACGAAATCCTGATGAAATATCGCTGTGGTAGTATTTATTTTCTTTTATTTCTCTTCTTGGGTAAACATACTTTTTAATTTAATTGAATTGAATTTAATTTATTTATATTTTTTTTTATTTTGAATGAATCATTTCGTTTACGTATTCTGAAAGGAAAATAAAATACAACTAAAACTGTGTATCACCTTGTGTCCCTCCTGCACGTTTGTTTGGGGCGTACTACGTAGGGCGGCGCAGTTATTTGTACTAAGAATTATTTGTACCATTTGTTATTTGTACTAAAAGACGTATCGTAAAATTGTTGTTTGCGTTTCACGAATAATCTGGGTGACCCGGTGTAATTGTAATCTGAGGTTTGCGTCTACCACCCGAGTAAAATAATATGTGTGCGTGTTGTCTGTAGCGGGAAATCTAAGCTTCCGACAGCGGCGAAGTTTGGTACAAGGGTACTTCAAGTCTCGAGACAATATAGCTCGGTAAGAATTTAAAAGTATTCAAAATATATTTTAGATTGTTTATGTTGATGCAGGATTTGTAATTCGAACATAGAATTCGATTCATAGAAAAAACCATGAAACGTTTATTCCAATGATTTTTACATCGAAATCGATAATCCGTAATATTCTGCCGGGAAAACGAGTGGAAAATCTGCTATCACTATTGTTGAAGATACTTGAAGATATTGAACAAAAGAAAATTGGTTAGTCTCATTTTATTTTGAATCACTATTCACATTAATTAATTGGATCATTTATACTGGCTCTAAGTAATAGTTTTGCTTAACACTATCTCAAAAATTGTTGGAAAATGGCCCAGTAAGGCTCTGTGCTATCGATACTATCCGTTTGCTAATTTTTAGCCTTCTGGGTTACAGGGAGGAATCTGGAAATATTTTTCGACCCTTATCCATTATCGACCCTTATCCATTTTAGTTGACTCAGGAGAGAAATCTAAAATCTGTCTGTGGTGTCTTTGAGCGAAGATTCAGTTATCAAAGTCACCCGAGGGATTCTGGAAGTTATGGAAAACTTTTTGAAAACCCAATTCCTCCGCCAGTTTAGAGAGGGAATCAAAAATTCCTGTTTTATTCCGTGGGCAATATTATAAGAGTACAAAATTTCGGCCTTCTAGAATCCCAGGGGATTCTTGAGGGTTTGAAGAACCTTTCAAAACCCTTATTTGCCTTCGGGGACAGGGGATATAAAACCCGGTTTTATTACATTTAATTCCGTGGTCGATAGATTGTATGGTAATATTCACTCTTTTAAGTCACTAGAGAATTTTTAGAGGCTCTGCAAAGACAAAAACACATTTGACAGTCACTAAATATATAAATGCAGTATGATAAATGAAATCCAAGACAAAATGTATTAAATAGGACTATTTCAGGTTTCAAAAACAATGTATTACATTTTAGCTAATCATCGATAAAAATAATATTTCCTGACAAGTTCAGTAAAAATAATTTTTGCATTCATATACAACTTTCCATTGAAATGTCCTTTTCATACCGTATTCACAGTCACTCTTTAATCCCCTTGTGTACTGTCCAAATACCCTTCTCAGATGCGTTATGTTTAATAACCATCCATAGCTAATGAAATGCGTAGAAGCTGCACACTTATATTATCTATATTCTCGAGGATTAAGTCTGTTGGAACGCAAATGAGTGGCTCATGTGTCTACAATGTTAGACGCCCAGTGTATAATTTCTCCCCATTCTCTATATTGGAGTGGATAAAGTTAAATTGCTGTGAGACAGTTTTGTAATGGTCTGAATGTAAGGTAGGCGTATAAAACTTCCTTGAACAAATTGTGCTTATACAAAAATGTCCTTGCAATTTCGACAATAGAAATACAGGACATGACATTTAACTAAAATTATATTAATCCTTGAACAACAATGCAGAACAGAAGTGAAGAAAATATTGTAAAAAGTATTATATATGACTTTTGAGTTTATAATCACGCACTTATTTCAAATATGAAATACCATTTATGTTATATATTTTTTCTACATATGCATGAAACTGCTATTTAAAGGCAGGCATTAGAACATATATTACTGTTCTAGAAACAGTTCTGCACCGAAATGTGTTATATCTTTTAAGAACGTGGCATCGTTCTGCCGGGCCAAGTTGTCATGTTCGTTGTAGCTGGCAAGTGTATATTATACTCCATATGACAAATCCCGATTTCCAGGGATACAGTGCTTAGCTTCCAAAACGACTGAAAATATTTTTATTGCAAAGTCAGCTCAAAGCAGATAAAAACGAAACAAAATAATTACAATTGATAAAATAACACACGAGAAATTATAACTTCGAATTAATAATTACTGCGGTTGTCTTTCCTGTCGTTTTCAATTCATTTTGACGGATCAACACATTTTTCAGAACCGATTTTAATGAATGATGTCTCCACTTTGCGTATCCCTGGTGGTAGATAGTTTTCTGGTGGTAGATAGTTTTCTGGTGGTAGATAGTACGCAAACCCTATATCAATACACTCCGCTCACTTATTTAAGGCGTATCAGATTATATAGGGTATATCATGATAAATTATTTAGGACGTACTTTGCCCACGCAGGGGGCGAAGGCGTACTTAGGACGTATTAAAGAAATTTATTTAGGACACATAAAAATAACTATTTCAGGGCGTATCAAAGGACCTTGTTTAGGAATATCAAAATAGCTTATGTAGGGCGTATCAAATCAGCATGTTTAGGGATATCAAATGCGCTTATGTGAGGCGTATCAAGATCGGTGATTCTTGACGTATTACGCCCATGGATAGGGCGGAAGTTGTACTTAAGTCATAATACATAAACGAGTTAACGGCTTATCAAAGACTTTTAATTAAAGTTTAAAAATTAAATCCCCTACAGCACCGGCTGCATTTTCTAGTTTTGTTTTAAAACCCTTTATTTGCTATTTGTCTTTGTAGTGCTATTAATTTATACTGGGTTACAAGTAACATAATAAACAAAAGTAGTAAATTCTAATTTTTGATTACACTTTCGAATTCTTCACTTACTAATAAAAATGTCAAATTTTCAAAATTTCTCTACCAACTTTTCACCTAATTTTTGCTTTTTTTTTTCTCAGGTAAAATCATCCAATGCCTGATTCCTTCAGTCCTGATTTTTTCCTTTAGACAGGATCTCTAGTATATGACTCCTCGATTGCGATTACGTTCAATGGAGAAATATATAGAAATGGCCATCGACCGTACGCTTCAAGAGTGGGAGGGAGCATGCAAATTGAATGCGATCGCGTGTGTGCTTCTCGCATATCACACGCACACCATCTCAGACTACTTGACATAATGAGATTGCCAGACCGCTTCCAACGTCTTTCTAGCACGCAAGCCAATGGAATCATCTTTCTTGCCTCTTTCACCTGATCTCTCTTTCTCTTCTCTTTCCTCCTGTCCCTTGTTCATTTCTAGACGGAAATCAAATTGTCATAATACGGTCAGGAGCATAAACATCACAAGTTTTAAAAACTCGATTGGGCGGCTGGGATATAATGTAAAACAGTCACATACCTGATACGTCGCCACAAGATTTTAGTGTGATTAAATATCTAAAAATTAGACATATTTCTAGAAAGCTGGCTGCTGAAATTTCATCTCCGTAATATTAAATTAACTAGGCTGTGGATTAACTCTATTTTCTCATATCGAATGTATTTTTTAGTAAAATTTTTTCTTCAAATTTTATAATTTTTTTTTTGAAAAATCTGTACCATGAGTCCAAATGATTACAATTATAGCCTGTTACATTTCACATTAAAAAACTTGAGAAAAATATTTCGATGTATACCAAACTTGACAATGTAACACCCCCCCCCCTCCCCCACACACACATCTCCGGGGGTTAACTTGCCCCAGTCTAATGGTGTCACGAACAAAAATATTGTATCGCAGCTATTTTTCACAACAGTGATTGAAACTATTAAGTCTTGTGATTATTGAGCCGTAATCTCGTGATTATTAAACCGTATTGAGATTTTATGTATGATTATGTCCAATTTTATCCGATATTGCTATGCTAAAAAAGTATAAAATTTCGTATATGTTTCGAAGTTTTCGCTCGAATTAAAAAAATATCTATTTATATAAATATATAGCGATATTTTCGTCAATCTGAGACGAAATATCGCCACCCCTAAATTTATCTCTAAAGTTCACTAACTGTATCATCACCAGCCAGTACAGACAAACGGTGAGAATATACCTTATATATATATATATATATATATATATATATATATATATATATATATATATATATATATATATATATATATATATATATATATATATATATATATATATATATATATATATATATATATATATATAATGACTGGTGAATTGTAAAGTGTCAAAATACAAAAAAATTACACAAATTAACTCTCGTGAGTAGAACGAACTTGATCCACGAGGATGATGTTTATACATTTATCACATTATATTACATATGCATTGGCGACTCATACCTGAACGAATTGGTGAAAGAGATTCAGTAGCGAGATTCTCCCCTTCTCCTCGACAACGAATATCATCAAAATACATCGCGGTACTCGTACAAGTATTGTCAAATTATATTTAAAAACAGCCAAACGAGTCTGAAAAATTCGCCAAATAAAAGTAGTAGCTTAGGATTCATAAATACTCATATATGAGCCTTATAGTAACCCATTCTACCGATAATGTCAGGAGGCGTAGTTCTCGTGCAAGACATACGGTTTTCTTTTCAAAGTTATAAAATGCTAACGAGCATTCCTTGATGTCTCTATTTTCACGAAAAGTGCTAATTCCATGATAATCACCGCCTTCCAAATAAATATTTGTAATATAACCCATGTAGAATTATACACGTGAATAAATAATCGAACTATAATTTACAAGGAATCAATCGTTAATATTATCTATGAATTTTAATTCAACGTCATCTTCATGGGAGGAATCTTTATCTAAATTACATTCACTTTAAAAGAAGCTTTATACATATGCATTCCTCCTTCCGAGAGGTTGGTGGTAGGGAAAGGAGGGTACGGTCCCTGTGGATGTCTCCCTCACTGGATTCCGGTCTAAATTGGGTGGCACTTCCCGGCCGTCCAAACGGTTACCTTACACCTTTCTGGTAGGTCGGACGGTCTGGGTCTCAATAACATATGCATTCCTCATCAATATTTTATAATTTGATGACATCAAAACAGCTCCTAGTAATGTAATATCCATAAAAAGCACAGAATTTTTCGCATAGGAAATTAATAAATTTAAAACTATTCCGTATATAACAAAAACAAGCATTTAAACCCTTTAGCGCCAGGCGTGATCATGTGGGCACGGTTGACTTTTCAGTCATTAAGCATACATATAACTTAATCAAAAATCTATTTTTTGTCTGATTTAAGCACTGTTTTTAGTGAAAACTATGTTCAATAAAAGTTATATCAGAAAATTTGTAAAAATTATATATTATGAGACAGTACAATAGCATAAAATTGACGGTATATAACGGCAACAAATTGGAAGTATCAACAAAGCCAACTACGTTGTCATCCATGATAATCTGTGATCATTTTACAATACATACACATACTTTAATAGGTTTTACCACCTGTCGGTAAAGAAGTATTTTGAAAGCCTTGAGTCTTTATTTTTACTCTAATATGTTATCTATACCTGGTTTTGCCGAAAATATTATCTCTATTACAATTATTCCCAAATTCACTTCTTATTGATAAACGTGTGTACTTTATCAGATAAGCTTAATGAGATGAAATTAAACTCAACAAACTTAATTTAGTGGCATTCAATTTTTGTTAACTAAAACAATCATTAATTATACCTTATCACTTGTTGCTGTGCAAATCTCAGAGTTGCTTTTGAAACAAAATTAATGAAACAATTTTAAGATTTAATCATGTAACCGATATTGATAGCAAGAATCTGAAACCGAATTTTAGACCATAATGACTTTCTCGATTCATTACCTATTAGTGCCGAGACTTGAGATTATTTTATCGGCAAACGACCTTAATGAGTATTTTGCCGATAAGATTGTAAGAAAAAATTCTAGCAAAAGGAATTATTGGGAAAAGTATGGGGCATATTTTTCAATATAAGCGTTAAGCCTAAAATAACCTCCATTACGAGTAGCTTGAGCTATTGATGTTAAAATGCATTAAGTATAAACATTTAAAGAAAATGAGCTACATTATAGCTGCGGATTTGTAATATATATATATATATATATATATATATATATATATATATATATGAAAAATGTAATAATAAAAATTCAAAAAATTCAAGTAATATTAACATCACCATAGAAGCAAAACAACAGCCGTATTGTCGATAAGAGAAAAGCACAGCACCGGTCCTAATTAATCATTATATTGCTTACATGTCAACTTCAATAATGCATTAAATCAAAGAGAACGAATCGTAGATTAAAAGGTTATTTTAATAAAAACCATCCTTTATGGTCTTACAAATATTAAGAAAGGCCAGAGCGCTTTCGGTTATCAGCATACCCTTCATCAGTCGCTATATAAAAATTACCTTGCAAACAAGCTTATCTACAGACCAAATCGGCCGTCAAAATTTGCATTAATTAACTACGGAATAATGATAATTAAATTGTATTATAAACAGCCTAGTTAAGATTAAACGATTATTACAAAAAATGCATTAAATAGTATTATAAACTGGGAATTTAAGATTAAACCAGTATTAAATGCAAATACAGAAAAAGAAAAGAAACATGTACACTATATATATATATATATATTATATATATATATATATATATATATATATATATATATATATATATATATATGAAAAATGTAATAATAAAAACTCAAGTAATATTAACCTCACCATAAAAACAAAACAACAGTCATATTGCCGATCAGAGAAAAGAACAGCACCGGTCCTAATTAATAATTATAGTGCTTACACGTCAACTTCAATAATGCATTAAATCAAAGAGAACGAATCCTAGATTAAAAGGTTATTTAATTAAAACCATCCTTTATGGTCTTACAAATATTAAGAAAGGCCAGAGCGCTTTCGGTTATCACCATACCCTTCATCAGTCGCTATATAAAAATTACCTTGCAAACAAGCTTATCTGCAGACCAAATCGGCCGTCAAAATTTGCATTAATTAACTACGGAATAATGATAATTAAATTGTATTATAAACAGCCTAGTTAAGATTAAACGATTATTACAAAAAAATACATTAAATAGTATTATAAACTGGGAATTTAAGAGTAAACCAGTATAAAATGCAAATACAGAAAAAGAAAAAAAACATGTACACTATATATACATATATATACACACTATATATATATATATATATATATATGAATGAAGGTAGAAAAGAACGGGAGTGACCATATGAATTACATAAGAATGGTAGGGGGTTGAGTTTTTATTATTACATTTTTCATATATATATATATATATATATATATATATATATATATATATATATATATATATATATATACTATTACGATAAAGTGAGACTAAAATAGGATATATCCCAAATAAGCCTGAAATTAAAAGAACGATTCACTACAAAGGAGGAGGCGCAAATGCTGCTCAAATTCCCTAGTAGAATACATGAATGAAGGTAGAAAAGAACGGGAGTGACCATATGAATTACATAAGAATGGTAGGGGTGGATTGCGACACCCCTTTCCCGCTTAAAGCAGCTTTTACAACCCGGGTAACGCTCACGGAACCAACATAATTCCATGGTCAGCCTCCCAGATGTGCGAAAATAAAAGCACCAGAACAGACTCAGAACCAAAGAAGTAAACGAATCCATGAAGGAGAAACATCCGTTAGTTCAACTCGATGGAACGTCACTTTATATAAGTAAAGTTGCTCATGCGCAGAGAAATATCAGGATAACAGTTTCGCAGTCATGAATATTAAATCTCTATATCAACAATCAAATTACAAATTTTCATTAAAAAACGATTTGTAATAAAGTCGTACAAAATTGACTGGATAATTTCCTTTTAAAGCTTCATCTGCAAATTTTTTACATTTGCAAATGCAGTCTTTCCTAAAAGTATTATAATTTTGGTTTCTTCTAAAATGTCCAATTATTATATTTCTGAAGACATACTTTGCAAGGTTTGAATTCTAATCGATTAAATGATTTACCTTGATCCTGTATGAATCTCTTTTGTCGTGTAACTCTGTGTATATTCCATATTTCTTGTGTTTTTTGATAGCTAAATCCAAGAATTTTACCGATCCGTCCTCACACGCTGGATTTTCAATAAGGTCCAATTCGCTTGGGTAGAATGAAAAGTCAAAACATGGGGTGTTTTCATAGCCCCCAATTATCACATCATCGACATAACGGAAGTAGGGCATTTCCGATAGGATATGAGTGCCTCTTTCGTATTTAGATAGATATATATCTGATAGTATTGACGAGCAACTCCCTCCCATAGGTATGCCCTTGATTTGTTTGTAAAAATTGCTTCCGTCGTGTAGTATGTTTTCCTTCAATACCAATTCCACCAAGTCCATGTACCCTCTATAAGTCCATGTATCTTCTATAAGTTTAATTATATTAAAACAGAAGAAAAAATATTGAAATTTTTAAAAACTGAAAACACGATGAAAATTGGATGGATTAAGAACATGGCCTATAGTATCAAGCTTAAATATCTACAGAAAATATGGAATTACATAATTCATTTCAACTTAAAAGAAAGCAATTGCCAAAATGAAGAAGCAAGTACTAATATTGATATCCTATTGGATTTAATCAAACTCAGAGCCAGAATTTTTAATTTAACACTTACAAAAAGTGAAATTATAAAACAATCTAAAGAATTTTTTATTACAACTTTCAAGAACAAACTGTATGAGAACATTCCATTCCATTCTATTTTAAATCATATTAACGTATATCTTCCTTTGTCCAATATAAAAATCATGATCAATTATAGATTCGTCAAAACCAACGGAAGGAAATTTTTCAATTATAACAAAATTTGTCAAGATGTTGCATCAAATAAAGTAGATTCTTGTAATTGTCATGAGAATATTCATAGTGACACTCATCATAAGCATAAAATCTCCGGAAATCTAGATTTTATCAAAGACAAAAGACTTAAAAACGTTCTTCAACTCGGTACAAAGTACCGTATACAAGAATTTAAAAATGTATACGAAGAATTTTATAATGATCTCGACATCTTCATTTATAGATTGGCGGTAAAACATAGTTTACCAGTACAAGTATTTAATGAGTGGAAATATAAATTTTACAAAGCGTTTTGTCACTACTACCCGCAGCACTGCAAAAACAATAGAGAAATTAAAGTTCCATCCTCGTTCAAGCAAATTAAAGAAGAATATGTATTAACATATACCGATAAAATTGTATCAAATTATGCCTTCACTTGTAAAAAGTTCTACGTGGATACACTAAACCAAAGTTACAGGGACAGTGAAATGTATGCTTTAATACCCAGTAACGCATTGATACTGACTAAAAGAATAGAGGCACTTTACAAAAGATTAGGAATTGATATTAAAATAATAAAATATCCATATTTGGTCCTGATCCCCAAATTACACAAAATACCTGTCAAGTTTCGAACTGTGACGGTGGGATGTGGTTCATATTTGGAAATAGCAAACAAAAAACTTTTGGATTTACTCATAATAGTTATGCATGATATTAAAAGACATAACTCTATTATGATAAAAAACGGACAGGAACTGATAAACCGACTAAAGTTAAATAACGATATCAACTTTAGGAGTTACGACTTTCGAGATCTTTTTAACAATATTGATTTGGATAATTTACAATTGATTCTGAAAGATCTACATGAAGAATACGATATAAAGCATTTTTATAACTTATAGAAGATACATGGACTTGGTGGAATTAGTATTGAAGGAAAACATACTACACGACGGAAGCAATTTTTACAAACAAATCAAGGGCATACCTATGGGAGGGAGTTGCTCGTCAATACTAGCAGATATATATCTATCTAAATACGAAAGAGGCACTCATATCCTATCGGAAATGCCCTACTTCCGTTATGTCGATGATGTGATAATTGGGGGCTATGAAAACACCCCATGTTTTGACTTTTCATTCTACCCAAGCGAATTGGACCTTATTGAAAATCCAGCGTGTGAGGACGGATCGGTAAAATTCTTGGATTTAGCTATCAAAAAACACAAGAAATATGGAATATACACAGAGTTACGCGACAAAAGAGATTCATAGAGGATCAAGGTAAATCATTTAATCGATTGGAATTCAAACCTTGCAAAGTATGTTTTCAGAAATATAATAATTGGACATTTTAGAAGAAACCAAAATTATAATACTTTTAGGAAAGACTGCATTTGCAAATGTAAAAAATTTGCAGATGAAGCTATAAAAAGAAATTATCCAGTCAATTTTGTACGACATTATTACAAATCGTTTTTTAATGAAAATTTGTAATTTGATTGTTGATATAGAGATTTAATATTCATGACTGCGAAACTATTATCCTGATATTTCTCTGCGCATGAGCAACTTTACTTATATAAAGTGACGTTCCATCGGGTTGGACTAGCGGATGTTTCTCCTTCATGGATTCGTTTACTTCTTTGGTTCTGAGTCTGTTCTGGTGCTTTTATTTTCGCACATCTGGGAGGCTGACCATGGAATTATGTTGGTTCCGTGAGCGTTACCCGGGTTGTAAAAGCTGCTTTAAGCGGGAAAGGGGTGTCGCAATCCACCCCTACCATTCTTATGTAATTCATATGGTCACTCCCGTTCTTTTCTACCTTCATTCATGTATTCTACTAGGGAATTTGAGCAGCATTTGCGCCTCCTCCTTTGTAGTGAATCGTTCTTTTAATTTCAGGCTTATTTGGGATATATCCTATTTTTGTCTCACTTTATCGTAATAGTATATATATATATAAATATATATATATATATATGAAAAATGTAATAATAAAAACTCAAGTAATATTAACTTCACCATAAAAACAAAACAACAGCCATATTGCCGATCAGAGAAAAGAACAGCACCGGTCCTAATGAATAATTATAGTGCTTACACGTCAACTTCAATAATGCATTAAATCAAAGAGAACGAATCGTAGATTAAAAGGTTATTTAATAAAAACCATTCTTTATGGTCTTACAAATATTAAGAAAGGCCAGAGCACTTTCGGTTATCACCATACCCTTTATCAGTCGCTATTTAAAAATTACCTTGCAAACAAATTTATCTACAGATCAAATCGGCAGTCAAAATTTGCATTAATTAACTACGGAGTAATGATAATTAAATTGTATTATAAACCGCCTATTTAAGATTAAACGATTACAAAAAATACATTAAATAGTATTATAAACAGGAAATTTAAGATTAAACCAGTATTAAATACAAATACAGAAAAAGAAAAGAAGCATGTCCAAATTTCAGCCAAGCATAAATAACTTTAAAGTGAAACGTTATAGATAACTGTGTAGAGGTTTGACAGGCATACACCTTTCTGGTAGGTTGGACGGTCTGGGTCTCAACAACAACGCATAGAGTCGAGGACGACTCGCCAAGAGTAACTTAAAATCTGCACAGGATCATAATTATAAATGGAGTCATGGCACATATAAATAAATAGGGATTCATGAAGAAGAATATTACAAAGGTTATTGCTACTAGTGAAAAGGGACTTTTTTTTTTAAAAAGGGTTGAAAGTTATCATTACATAACATTGGGCAAAATAGGTAGAAAGTTTTCCATTCCTGACGTCACTAGCAGGCTCAGCTAAACGGATACCGACAGTATGTTTAGTACTACCAATATAGAACTTGTATTCATTATCAGGAGATAAAATGGGCACGACGTACACCCCAGCATGGATTTTAAAGTTATCTCTATCCCTAAACGTATCCATACGAATACGATTGAATAAAGTAGTAATATTCGTGTGAGCAGGTTTAAAATTACATTCATGGCAAAATTGAATGAGAGATGAAAAATCTTTGCGTAATACGGAAGACTAGATTCCTACGGTATTGGGTCAACAACAGCAACAAGTTTAGTATTATAGGTTGAATAAATTTACGGCGAATATGAGTGAAAATTTTATAATTAAACTCAAAGGAATAAGCGGCTTCATGGCCAAAACTAAAGATAAAATTAATTCCATTGGTTAAAGCCGAAATAGAAGACAAACGTTAAAAGAACGATTAAAATAAACGTTAAAGGAAGCTTTTTAGAGGATATAGGATGAGATGAATTAGCAGTGATACAAGAGTTAGTAAAAGTGGGTTTACGAGAAATAGAGGTATGAAAAGCAAAGGAGTTACGGGAAACAAGAATATCCACAAACGGTAAAGAAAAATTATACTCATGCTGAATTGTAAAATGGATAGAAGGGTAAAAGTCATTAACTTTATCCAAAAGACTAAGGAGATCATTTAAATCATGATCCCAAATTACAAAAACATCATCAACATAGCGGCACCAAAGAATAGGTTTAAGAATTAATATATATTAAATGACATCTAGCATTTAATATATATATATATATATATTAAATGACATCTAACATTTAATATATATATATATATATATATATATTAAATGTTAGATGTTAAATTTCAAATTTCAAGTTCTACCTACTGGCAATTAGCACTACTAAACTTTTATATTTTGTTGTCTGAATTATTCTTAAATACGGAATAATTGTTTTAAAGTCCCCTGTATAAGGTGGTATGCTTCCTTTGGTAACAGGATCAATTCAAGACACCACAATATTCACTGTTTTCCAAAATTTGATCACGTGGTGCACTTAACTCTAAAAGTTCTACATTGATTGACTACAAGTTTCATAAGAAGGTAGAATGATCCAGACCGTCCTACTCACCCAAGGACACGAGCACAAGAAGGTAGAAAATGGAGTAATATATTCACGGGTATAGTAATAAAATTAAAGAAAATATATTTAAAAGCTTAGTTCACTCTTAGTGTGTTACACTATATTTATAATAGTCATACTTTACTCTTAATAGTTATACTCTTAGTAGTTATACTACACGCTTCACTCTTAATATGGAATGTGATCTTCCCTGACTTTAATACAAGATTAGCATCGAGTTTATATCCTTTCAATCAGATAATTCAGCACAGCAGAGGTTAAAAACTGTCGTTTCTGTAGAAGGGCAGCCTTTAGCTATTTTAGAGTTGTTGGAAGGGACAAACGGACAGAAACAGCTTTTACAAAGGCATTCCAAAGATTTTCAATAGAATCCACGTGCGGAAAATACACTGGCCAATGCATACAAGCAATAAATTTGCTAGCAATGTTCTCGTGCACCAGTCGTTTTCTGTAGGGACGAGCATTACAACAAGTCAATCAAAATGAAACATTCGAATAGCTATCTACAATCAAGTCTCACACGGCTGATGCCGAGTCTATGTGGCACTGCTTTGAAAAATGTAGTTCTTATTCATAATTTGCAAAGCTCTGAACACTATAGATTTTTCGTACATTCGAATAGCGGTCTGCAATCAAGTCACATTGATAGTGAATATGTATGACGCTCCTTTTAAGTAAATAAAACTATATCTAGCTAGTCACTTGAAAGTTTTGAACGCCATGAATATTTTGTTATTTCAAACAGCGGCCAACAATCAAATCACATAGTTGATGAGGTGATACAACTTTGAAGTAAGTAGCATTTAATTATAATTCCCAATTTCGGAATACCATGAATTCTCGTATATTCAAACAGAGGTCTACAATCAAGGCACACAGCTCTTCTATTCTGTGGGACACTACTTTGGAATAAGTTGCTCGTAATTATAATATCCCTATAATTTACAGGTTTCGAACACCACGATTTCTTGCACATTTGAATACCGATCTAGAATCAAGTTACAAATTTAGTAACTAATAGGCCAGCATGACGATATTTTGATGTAACACTTTAAATTAGTATTTGACTATAGCGTATGCAAGTTCTGAACATCATAAATATCTTGCATATTTGAATATCGGTCAACAACGAAGCTGAACTGATGTCGAGTATGTGCCACTCTGTTATGAAGAAAGTACTGTAAACATTTGAAAGACGCTTCCATTTTAGATATTCCTATCCATGGAACTATTCCATGCTTTTTATCGCTTGTCAGCATGGAATGAGCGATATGCAAATGTCAGCGAGAAACTTGCTATAAACCACCATTAATGAAAACTTCTATGGAAACTTGACGATTTCAGTCCTTCCACGTGGCCGACATAAAATTCGTTTAGAATTTAAGCTCCTCAACATGAAGCTGCAAAGCCAAAGTTTGTCAACACAAAACCCGCCTATAAGCGGCGTTCCTAAAATTCGGAAGACACCCCCCATTGCAGATACCAGTATCTATGGCCTGAGTTAAGGGAAATATTAATTCAGATAATTTTGCGATTATTCAATATTAAAATATTTTCAAGTATTTGCGTAAAACGTTAAAGAGCTTTTCAATTTTCCTCATGAGTATTTAAAAAATACACTTAGGCTTAAGCAACAGCAAACATAAATGAATTGAATATTCCCCCAATTGAAAAATAAAGTCACATCCTCTGCATACACGGTTCAAGAACAACTGGCAGCTTTTCGTACTAATAAAAAACACTAGATTTTCTCATAACGACATATTTGCTGATGCAAAAATACTCAAAATGCAACTTTCAATGTTTATCAGATACTTAATAAGTAACTTTTCATTAACAAGTGCTTGATGATGCATGCGCATAATACCTCATTTTTCATAAAATCTCAACAAAGTTGCCACTTCGAGAAAAATATGTTTCACTTTACGTTTTAAAATTTTTACTTCCTTCTGCAAGTTTCTTTTTTTAATTTTATTTCAGAATAAATTCTCTCGAATCCCGCACTTGAGTGGAGATTACTTCTGAATTCCGAAACATTGTAGGCTTAATGGATATGCATTCAGTGATAATTAGCTCATTTTCACGAGTACTTAGGCAGTGAAAAAACTCGCTTCGAATTGGAATGATTAAATATGTAAAAGCGTTTTTTTTTCCTTTAAAGAAATATCTGACGATGATGCTAAATAATGTGCCGTAGTGTAATATTTGTATACAATGAAAACATTCGTTGATTCAAAGTCTAAAAGCAGGAAAATGTCACGAAAAATAGCTTTTAGTATATTTATTTAAAATATCTTTAAAATGTCATCGACATTCTTTTATTATATTATGTTCTTTTTATGTTCTTTTCAGTGATGTAGGTAAATAGCTATATTTATCTCAAAAAAGATTTCCATTATAGAACGAAAATGCTGAGAAATCATACATAAATGTTTTGTATTAAATCAATAAATACTGAATATTGTCCCAATCTTACACTGGATTTCTAAGAAACTTTTTAAGCACTGCAATATCTTTATGAGCAAAGGTCCGTAAGTGTATACGTTAGGCTTGTTTATAGTAAGATGTGACCATTCCCGATTGATAAAAGCGATAGTAGCGCCCCTAGCGGAGGATGTAAAAATTAGAATAACTTAAACAGCAACGAAACAAGATAGACGGCTATAATAACTACATTTATCTCAAAAGGAATTTTTATTATAGAACAAAAATAATGAGAAATTATTTATAAATGCTTTGCATTTAATCAATAAATACTAAATATGGTAACAATCTTACATTGAGGGTTCCTGCAAAAATTTTGAAGCTCCTCAATAACTTCATAAGGAAAGGTCCGTGAATGTATACCTTAGGTCTGTCTATAATAATGTGGCCATGCCCTATTGAATAATAATTATAGAAGCGTCCCTAGTGGATGATTTAATAAGTTAGGATAGTAAAATCGACAGCAAAGCAAGATTTACGGAAGGAGTTGATTAGAAAGCTGTAAATCACCTGTTCTATACTAGTGGACGCGTACCACGGATGGTGCACCAGAAGATAATCAGTGGCACGTGGATAATAGGTGCTATATACACTACAAAAATTTTACTGTCTAAAAGTAATGCTTATTTTCAGAAATATTTATTCTCATTTTGAGAACCGCAGTTATCTCAACTCTGGCTTAGCACGAGATGAGAAAGGCGTATATACTTCAGGATAAAACTAAAGATATATTTTTAAGGTCATTTCGGAGCGAGCGATTATATTTTAATGACATTTTGATCTACGTGCTTATACAAAGCAGAGTTTTCTTCAATGTTACTTTTTTAAAATGAACACAAATGAATGAATTTTGACACGTAGCCAAATTTGCTTTTACTATTAAGAAATATAGAATCCGATATACAGATATCAATTTCTGTCAAATAACCACACATATCACTTGAAATAATTTTGTTAATCACATTGGTAATAAATAATTATATTGTTTCTTAATCATATTCTGCATCGTAGTTGCTAATATGTATTATTTTTCTTCATTTTTATTTTATCAGAAACAAAATTAGTAATGTGTGGTAACAGCTCTATTAAGCATAAAGTCTTGATTTTCTACTTTTACACAAGGCATATTTTTTATGTGGTACAGGAATTTTTGAATTTTGGTATTTATGGTACGGATTTCTGAAAAGGTTGAGAACCCCTGCTGTAGAGCATTATCTAATTAGTGAGAATTGAAACTAGGGACTATAGAAACCCGTATATGAAAGTAGATTAAATTTCTATATAAAATCCGTGCCATTTACGGTCCGTAGCATGGTGACAAATACAATGATTTTCAAAGTACGAGGTATTGTTATTTCTTGAATTGAAATATAAATTGAACGTTCCTTACGAAGTTATTGAGATGATTATGAGGATATTCTCTCTCTACCTGTCGTTTCCTTTTCCCCATGGTAACCTAAGGAAAAAATCTGAGATGTGGGCAACACATGATTTTCCTTATATAATGAAATGCATTTACTACTTTTACAATTAAAAATATATTTTTTTTATAGTAGATAATTATATTATTTCCAATTTGTTGAATTTTCCTCAATTTCATTGATTTAGAGTCATTTTTCTCCACTTGAGGAGGTTTTCTTTAACTTGGCAACATTTAAAAATGTCGCCAAGATGGCGACATTCCGCGAAATTCGGCGTCAAAATATCGTCAAGCGTTATGAATGGAGAAATAAGTGATTCTTGCAACAGATAAAGAACTATTGGCGTTCAAATGCAAAAATGTTACTCAAAGTATCTTTTCTCATGAATGGAACGAGCTAGATCCACGAGAATGATGTCACTAAATTTATCGCATGATATTACATATGAAGAGTGAACATGTTTCTCAACAGTTAATATATTTTTTTTTAATTTATGGGATTTTTTGATAAATTTATTTTAAAAATGTGCAATATCTCAAGAACTGTTCATGCTCTCGTTCTAAAGTTTATGTCAATCGTTTTTTAAGGAAAAATTACATAGAAAATGCCTACTTAAGTAACTTTATTAACGGTTTTGATTTTTTCAGAATTTCACTCCGAAATTTAGGGGGGGGGGGGTTCTGAACATTCGATTACGTTTAAAAACAATAGGCTTCCAGTATTCACGGATTGTGATTTTTGTACCAAATTTCATTCGAACCGCTCTTTGTGTTCGTGAGATATCGCCTCCACAGACTCACTGACACACACACTCACACACTTTCACACACACACACATATAGTTTCACACACACAAGCAGACATCAGCTAAAAAAATGTTTGATTTGTGATCAGGCATGTTTGAAACGTGCTCTCCCGTCGAAAACTCGAATTCGAATGTTCGACTCCGTCACAATATTATTCTTATACATTATGTATATAAGGAAAGTAAAAAGTCCTAGTTTAGAATTTCAGGATTGTTTTAAACTTTTTAGCAAAGCATAGATACTGAAATGAGAAAGAATTACGCGTTTAAAAAAACTGTAAACTAGTTAGAAATTTTATTTTATTTTTTTATTTATCGAAATATCAAGAATTAATTTTTCAGAAATTTTAGTAATACTTTTAAAATTTTTTCGATTTTTTTTAAACCGCAGACCATCATATTCTCAGAATCTGTTATATGTAAAAAACGTCGAGAAACAATTCCGAAAACTGAGAAGTTAAATGATTTTTTCCATAGGTTAATATGGAGAAATAAAATAAGCAGTTAGAGAAAAATTATCCTGCTAAGGATTTTCCTAGGAACTCGTTATATATGAAGGGAACATTCTTCTACAGGTTATAATTTAAATAGCTTCTGAACAGGAAGATGGATTTTGATGACTCCCTTTCAGACAATGAGGATGAGTTCAGGGAATAATCTGATGTAAGTTTTATCCCTCTAGGGAGAGTTGAAAAATACGAAAAATTAAAAATAAAACACTTATGTCTGTCAGTGATGACCGTCTATAACTCGGGAATGGATTTACAAATGTTTTCACTGTTATTCCAGAGTCTGGCTGAAACTATAAAAATATCTCAAACTAGTAAATGTACTCGGTGTTGTTCGGGGTTTAAAGCTGGAATCAATAGAAGACATGCATTCAATTTTCCAAAACACGTAGTCTGGGTGGGATAGCCCAGTGGTTAGCGTGCGGTGATTGAACTCAGACGACCAGAGTTCGATTCCCGGCTCTGCCCAAACTGCTCCCGTATTTACGCGAAGTATGGACACGTTAAATATGTGGTTCCGTAAATCCTTCTGATAGGTTGGTGATAGGGGAAGTAGGATACAGTCCGTGTGAATTACGTCGTCACAAGGTCCCGGTTTAAATTTGGTGGCACTATCCCGGCTGTCCAAACAGATACTTTACATATTCGTGTAGGTCAGACGGCCACGATCAATCGAGCAAAATTCGTAGTCGCCAACTAAGCGGGTCTAATGCGCTTTAAATACGTGTATATACAATTAGCCCGCTACGCGGGCAAACACGTCCCCATGCCACTCGCCTTTTGTTTCGCGGACACAAAATGCGATTTGGGAACGCTGCGTGAGCGCTTGGTATATCGACTGGTATGCCCTATTACGAATAAGTATTACGTCATAAATAAGCACAAACTTTTAAAAAACTCTTCACTGTAATAGCTTTCTTGAAGTAGCTCTCGATCCACGTATCCTCGATCCACGAATATCTCGATCCACAGGGTACTTCCTCCTTACAAGCTCATGGTACATCAATGCGCCCTGATACATGCAAACGACAGCTGAGGGAGCAATCGCTGAAGGGACCCAATGCACAACAAATAATCAACTAAATACATCCCTTGCACGTAATACGTCCTAAATAAGAGAATTCGGCTGGTACACATGCAGTCCATGCAAAAATTTTCGTACATAAACTGTAACATAACTTAAATCATAAACTTAAATCGCCACGGTTTCACAAAATAGACCATATTTAAAATATTTATTTAGTTGACACAACGCTGTCGAGGAGCAAATGGCAAAGTTCCTCTGTAGTGGGAAAATAATATTTAAGGAAATTGAAATTCCAATTCCACAACTGATTTACAGAATTTAGAAAAGTCAAGTAGAACTAAATATATATTTCGGAAATTTATAAAAATGAGTATGAATCATAATTGCAATCTAAGACGGAAAATAATTCCAATTAAAATACAACGTCAAGTTGAACATTTAACTTTAAACTTTGATTAAAACTTTGATTTAAGAAAATTTAAAACTATACGATGTTTGAGCTTTTCTACACAAAACGTTAGAACTTTATGCCGTCAAAACATTGGGGGAGAGCTCAATTCCCCTTCTCTTCTCGTTTCTTTCCCCAAAAAGTTGATCCCGAAGAAAGATTGCGTTTTTTGCCTCTGCTAGGAACTTTGAAAATATATGAAATATTTTACATTAAAATGCATAGAAATGTCAATGAGTAGCGTAATTAAAAACAAGAAGGATCAATCATGCTTAAAGCATTGGTTATGAAACACTTTCCAACTTCAATGCAATTTTATTTAAAAAAGTCGAAAATGCAATACATTCCTCGGTAATATTTTAAAACTTATCACAATACTACATTGATTTATTATATTTGAAAACTTAAACCTTCATTGAAAAAAATGCACTTCATTCAAATAACGGCATTGAAATATAAATTGCCTGGTTTAAATATCTCTAAACTGCAATACATTCCACGGTAATATTTTTAAAACTATCATAATACTACGATAATTTATTATATTTGAAAACTTCATCGAAAACAACTGAAATAAATTCAAATGACGTCATAGAAAAAATAACACGCCTGGATCTCTCAATAAAAGCAGGATTTCATTCATAACTTTCTCCCATTCATCACAATACTATAATAATTTATTTTATTTAAAAATTAAGACCATGGAGCTACAATTCATAAACTCTATGCTTAAAACTTCATCGAAAAAAATCGTCCTTCTATTTAAAACCAATTAATATTTCATTCATATCAGACATGCAGACTCCATGGACTGAATTATTTTGTGTTAAAGAAATACAGTAATTCTAATGCAACTTATTCTACATATTTTGCTGTTTACATTTTACATAGGAGAAAAATAGGCTTAGTTGTAGAAATAATCAAATTTGAATGAGAATTTAAACACAAATATATTGTCATTGCGTTGTTTTAGTATGTAGATGCACAGAATTTAAGCAAAAAAAAGTAGTTTTAGGACGGATACAACACTAAATATGAATTAAAAAGAACTTAAAAAAATCACGATTTTGAAACAAGATGGATGCCATATATCATTTTGAAGTGGGTCATGTGATCGTTTCATATCATGGTCACGTTATCGTTTCATATAAGATGTGTAATTATTATTTTAATTTTTATTTAAAAAACTACTGAATATATTTCGCTGAATTTTTTTTTATATATTTTATGGAACAATTTGACTATTATCTAAAATTTTCGAAGCAATTTGTGAATTTTAAATCCGCTTAAAAATTTTTTGAAAAATTAGGTCCCATAGAGCTCAATGTATTTCATTTTTTCAACCCGGATTCAATCCAAAACTAATTGGGTGATATTATTCATTTATATTCCCATAGGTCCTACAGACCGTCTGAACAACATACTAAAATTTCATTTTGATTAAGTCATTTCTACGGCAGTTATCGTGCTAACGGACAGACAGACAGACAGAATGAACAAAGTCATAAACACTTCTCAACTTTGTTGTAAAGTGTTAAAAAAGGGTTAGAGTGCAAAGTTATCACCCAATATTATACCAAAAATTGGAATTGTGCGAATCTTAAATTCTCAGATGTTATAATATACATATTAAATTTCAACATTTTAAACTTTTCAAATTTCGATCAATGTGCAATGTTTGTAATAAAATATGAAAGAAAGCTCGTTTAAAAGATTGTTCTACGAATTTTCCGATGGTTTTAAAATGGAAATTGCGATAATATTTTCGATCGCTAAGGAAGCAATAGGTTCCGAAATCGCTTAAAATGGTGCTTCAACATTTAATAACTTAAAATCAAATTTTAATACAAAAAATCGCTCCGAGATATCTGATTTGAAGCGTCTTGCACCAGATTTCTGTAGAGGTGGGTTGCTTAGACTTTTCTATAGGCGACCAATGAAAAAAGTTAAAAATATTCTGCTTTTATTATTATAGATTTTTGTCGCATTGATTTTTACTTTCCATGCAATACATGGTAATGTATAGGGAAAGTATTGGAATCATGCCGAAAATCGCAACTCGAGTTTTTGACGGATCTACACGTTTCAAGACCTCTAGAATACGAAAAAACTATTTTTAGCGTGACGTCTGTGTGTGTGTCTGTGTGTCTGTCTGTCTGTGCAGATTTTTTATCCACTCTCACTAAAAAACTAATGGACCGAATTTCAGAAAATTTGGTAGTTAAGTCACTTGTGAGCGAGTCTGGTGCTTATTAGTTTTGGGTACGATTTGGAATAAAATAACCCGCCTTTTTTGCGAAATGGCCCGCAAAATCTTGTATCCACTCTAACTGAAAAACTACTGGACCGAATTTTACAAAATTCGGTAGATCAGTCACTTGTGGGTTACGGTGCTGCTTATTAGATTTTGGTATGATTTGGAAAAAAATAACCTGCCTTTGTGTGCAAAATGGCTTGCAAAAATAGTCAAAATCTAAACTAAAGAACTATGTATACTCCAATATATCCATTAAATGCTCGTTTAATACGTAAATTTTAACGACGAAAATAATAAGACCAACCCCATTACACTAGAACAAGACGCTTCGAGATATTTTAGTTTTCCGTATTTTCTCTACGCCACCTTTGAAAATAAGTCCGGTTACCGAATGAGAAAGAAAATTGAATTAAAAGTGAAATAAATTTAATTAAAATAAAGATAACGTTAATATAAGTCCGCAGGGAAAGTCATGTGCTGCCCACATCAGATTTTTCTGTATTATTCTGGGTAACACTGGTATATGTGTTTTTTTATTCTAGTAATATTTTATTATAATAATCTTCTTGGATTGTGTACTAGGTGGTTTAGGAAATCCAATAATGTTCGAAACGTAAGGAAGCTTATCTCTATTTGCGTCGCATTTCAAGTTGTGATCCATTTTATTATTGATTTTATGCAAAGTCAACGTTTTCATTTATTTGATGCCACACTTTGTAAAGAACTCATGTTAGTTCAAGAGTCATATTAAGAGCAGTAGATTAACCTGTCAAAATAATCTATCCAACTGCTAAAATGATTCTCTCCATCATTATCAGAATTAAACTTCACATTATCGACTTTCCTATTTTATATTGCAATGCAGTGGTTCGATCAATCCCCATATTCGTCTGCGTATTTTTATTCAAGATAGCAATATGTCCATGGCATTTTGCAAATTTAAACCTCTATCATAAATAATAAAGTCCTCGGCGATCTGTTACTAACACGCGTGAACCGGCGTTGCCCGTATCTCAAAATAAGCATCTACTAAGTAAATATTACAGATATTGATAAAACCACTCAATTTTCAAATTATTTGTTTTGAACCACAATCATTTCCGCTCTTAGTGTTTTCTGTAACATCGCTATGATTAGATTATAATGCCAGAAATTGAAGTTCCAAAAGTAGTAAATGCAATATCAGAGAGTTTTTGGTGAGACACCTGCCATGTATTAGCACAATACTCATAATTATAAAATAATACCAAATAATATTAGAATAGGATCTTTTAAATTGTTAAAGTTAGAAATTCGATGAATCAAATCCAGTTCTTTTGGCTGTCTAGCTGTCTTAAACGGAAGATCATCTGTATGCGTGATGTAAATAGATTGAACAAAATCGCGGAAAATGGTTGATTTTCGGTTTTAGAAATTCATAGCTTTTAAATTTATTCAAATTTTTAGGAATTCTCGGAGACCTGAAGTACTACTGTTTCACTATTCACTACTGTCCAAGACTACAATTTTCTTCTATGCAAACGAGAAAGCCAAGCAAGCATCTTTTATTATGTAAATTTCAGACCTCAGGCATCGACTGCATCCAATTTGCTGGATAATGTTGTTCGAGAGAATTTGTAAAGAACATTTGATCTCTAGACGATATAAGATCCATTAATCTACCCATTCGGCAATCTTATCTCTATATTTGAAGCAGACTGCTCACGGTTTAATTCTGTCAAAATTATTCAGCGATAATTAATTCATTTTGTATATTTTCACAACTTTAAACAGCAAAATAATATTCAAATTGAAATTAATAAATATATAGATATTCTATAAATAAGCAATGGCGTTAGAATATGTCTTGTTCCACTTTATGTTGTAATTTGTTACATCATTTGTTTATTCTCTTAAGGAAATGAAAATCATTCTGATGGAGATAGCGTCAGCTTTATGTCCAGAAAAATAATAGTGTTTTCTAAATGTAACTAATCTGATTGGATGTATATTAGTTCTACTTCTTTTAAATGTTTAAAGTGTGTTTGCATAACATATTAAAAAAATCTGATGTAGGCCGCACATGACTTTCCTTTTATAATGCAATGAATTTACTACTTTCACAGTTAAAAAAATGTTATTCTTATAGTAGATACTCATATTCTTTAAAAGAAATTGAATTTTCTTCAATTAGTCGACATTTTTATTGATTAATCGTCATTTTTATCCATTTGGCGAGATTTTCGTTAACTTGGCAACATTTAAAAATGTTCCGCTAAATTCGTCGTTAAAATCTCGCCAAGCGTTATGGACGGAGAAATAAGTTATTCTTACAGCGGATAAATGACTATTGGCGTTTAAATACAAAAGTATTACTCAAAGTATCTTTTCTCGCGAATGGAACGAGATAGATCCGCAAGAGTGATGTCACCAAATTCATCGCATGATATTACATATAAAAAATGAACATGTTTCTTAACAGTTAATATTTTTTTTAATTTATGGGATTCTTTGATAAATTTATTTGAAAAATGCACAATATTTCGAGAACGGTTCATGCTAGCGTTCTAAAGTTTACGTCAATCGTTTTCTAAGGAAAAATTACATAAGAAATGTCTATTTGGGTAATTTTATTCAGGGTTTTCATTTTTTGATATTTTTTTCAAAATTTCACTCGATAATTTAGGGAGATTCTCTATTGTGATTTTTGTACCAATTTTCTTTCTAATCGCTCCATTCGTTCGTGAGATATCGTCTCCACAGACTCACTGACACACAGACACACAGACATCACTTTAAAAATGTTCGATTCGTGACCAGCAATGCTTGAAACGTGCTCTCCCGTCGAAAACTCGAATTTCGAAAACTCGAACTTTTGACCCCGTCACAATACTTACCTTATACATTATGTATATAAGGAAAGTAATATGTAAACAATAAATACAAATATTTTCTAGTGGAAATTATATGCAGATACAAAGTTTTTCTAATAACATATGATGATGATGTCGCTCGATGTCGTTCACTATGGCATTTTGCTAAATTGGATGCATTTTCTGGTACATTGTGAAAAGGAACGGAATTGTTACAATATTGAGTTTTAATATCATGAACTTTGCATATATGACATCCTGAACTGTAGTAGACTTTGCTGTTAGTTACATTTTTTAAATGTGGGCTGAGTTAGAAAATAAGTATACATTATGGTTTAAAACAATTATATAAATTAAATTATGGACACATGCACCGAATGGATATTAAAATACCGTAAATTTTATCAACAGTTTTCAATGGTTAGTTGAAAAATTATTTTGCAGAAAAAGAAGTTTAAGGAAAACTCAGTAAGTTACTTTTGAATTTGCATCATATAAATTTTCTAGGATCTGTTTCTTGGTGTTGTTCTATATCATGTACAATATTATAAAATAATTTTGCTTTTAATTTTAGATTTGTTGTATGTTTTTTGCTACTTTTAATAGAAAAGTTAATTCCACATACTTTTAATAATTCAGATTTATTTAAATTTATATGATATTGCTGACGAAATGTTTTTATTGAAGATATTTATATAAATCAAGAATTACAATATAGATATAGAACATCACCCAAATTGGTGTAAAAAATAGTGTAAATTTAAAATACGTCATTAACAGTAGCTTAAAACGTTGAATAAAGGCGCCAAACTTTAAAAAAAGTGGCATAACATGACCTCCTTCTTCAGAATAAAGAGACAGATCAATTATCCAGTAATTTTTTTTTTAACTATTAAATTGCTGAACTCTCTAATAGTAAAGAAGAAGCAATTTGTTGAAAACCATTGCAGAAAACATGCTCAAACTATATTCTTGATCATTTGTCTTATGCTTTTATCTTGTGCACACACACACACACACACACACACACACACAAATATATATATATATATATATATATATATATATATATATATATATATATATATATATATATATATATATATATATAGTGAAAAAGCAATCGTATCTTTAAAATATATTTGTTTGAAATCTATTTTATTTTCATGTATTCAAACATTTGTTCAAGCATATGAACAAGCATTTGATGCAAATTTTAATAATGATAATTCGACTCTGTCAATCTTAGGAAAATCTATCGAATAAATATTTCAAAATTAAAATTCCCGATTAGTGTAATTATTACAAAATTTAACTGTTATTATCAAATACACAGCAATCACTGTAAAAATGGCTGGTTATTTAATATACACTCAAAACTTGTAAATTCATTCAAATATGAGAGTTGCCCTTCGCATATGGTACGCACTGAGAGGAGAACACAACTGCACAATTATCGAATGATATTTCAATCAGTTTTCACGAACCATTAAGAAACACCTGCGACCAAAAATCTTTAATTCCTTGAACGCACCTCATTGGCCAAGAATGCAAAGCTCGCAAATAGGAAATTTCGTAATGCACCCCACGCTTAAAAGTCGAGGAAGATCTCTCGCATTCTTGATGGCACCCAGGTCAAAGTTTTGAGGAATGTCTAGAAGACCCTTGCTGACACTACACGTCTCGCCGTTTCATAAGGGTCGATTAAGGCCGCGTCGCACGTAAACCTCATTAGAACTTTCACGTTTGGTCCAACCTCTTGGACGAAAGTCCATTACGCTGCATGCGGCGAATCTCCAGACGTGTAACCGAAAAACGGTATAAACGAATTAAGAACGATGATGCTTACCTGTCTCGCTTAATAGGTGCATGAGATTAATAATGAGAGGAGATGCAAGAAAAATAATTTACATGGTTATGACTCATTTTGGGGTATAAGGTTATTTAACGGATGTTTAACGGCATTTTAATTTGAAATTTAGAGTCATCCATGTGAACAGCTTAAGTTTGTTCATTTTTTTAAGTTTGAACTTTGTTCTACATAATGTTTTCATGAAATTCATCGATTTATATATATATATATATACTTTACAACTTTGTGAGCTTCTCATCCGTGGTCTATCTGATATCCCCCGCGTCAACTCGTCTTCAAAGTAACGTACTATTCTAAAAGGCAACATAAAATACATGCAATGTGAGGCTCCATTCGACTTTAGCATACATCCATGTTCAATATATTATTTAGGTTCATTTGTATCATAATTATTGTTACAGTGGGAAAATAACTTTTTCGTGAGATGCCATTCATAAGTCATTATTTCTAAATTTCACCTTAAATTTTTTATACATTTATTTTTCTAGTTCACTCTAAAACATTCTGCAACCTTTGCTCATTTATTTCTTTGTTGATACTCTGTTGATAATTCCGGCAAGCTATCAGAAAACCCGCAATTACAGGCGTTTATGAAAATTCCAACTTTATTTCTATACATATAAATAACATATATATATATATATATATATATATATATATATATATTTATATATATATATATATATATATATATATATATATATATATATATATATTTATATATATATATATATATATATATATATATATATATATATATATATATATATATATATATATATATATATATATATATATATATTTATATATATATATATATATATATATATTTATATATATATATATATATATATATATATTTATATATATATATATATATATATATATATATATATATATTTATATATATATATATATATATATATATATATATATATATATATATATATATACATATATATATATATATATATATATATATATATATTGTCATAAATATCAGGAGCCTTCATCCCCTTTACGGGCAGATGATTCGCCTGATCCTTTCAGTAACATGCTTGCAAATGTTTTACAGTGTTGACAATATCGTAGCAAAATAGTTGTATGATATTTGTTGATTTCTGCTTATATATTACAGCCGTTTATGGATTTAACGTACCCCAATAGCGATGGGATATTCCTGGATGATAATGCCCCTTGTCACAGGGGCCCATATTGCTTATGATTGGTTTGAGGAGCATTCTGGATAATTCCGGCACATGATTTGGCCACCTAGATCACCAGACTTGAACCCCTTGGACCATATCTGAGATATGGAAAGTTCCATTCATGCCAGAATTCCAGCATCTTCCACAACAACGAAATTATGAACTGCTATCGTGACAGCATGGCTGAACATTTTTCCTGGAGACTAGTTGAGTCCATACCCCGTCGAGTTGCTACACTTCGCCGAGATAAAGGAGGCCCAGTACGATAGAGAGGTATCTCGTGACTTTTCGCACTTGAGTGTATATATATATATGTATATATATATATATATATATATATATATATATATATATATATATATATATATATATATATATATATTCACAATTTCATATATAGTACGTGAACTATACATGTATATATAGTAAGTGAGCTACACGCTATGGGATT
The DNA here is from genome assembly GCA_951213105.1 of Amaurobius ferox. NCBI lineage: Eukaryota > Metazoa > Arthropoda > Arachnida > Araneae > Amaurobiidae > Amaurobius > Amaurobius ferox. The sequence goes on from OX578148.1 coordinate 71,363,644, forward strand.
GTTGTTCCTCTGTTCTTTAATCTCATTTTCTCCAGTATACCTGCAGACTGTTGAGCTAAAAATTTCTTAAGCTCTATTTAATGCTTCCATATAACCGTTTATTGCGTATGCAGCACGTAAATGCTTAGTAATTTTATTATGGTCATCAGGAATCCTTTCTTTGACATCCCCCATTTCGTTCTATTTATTTATTTATTTATTAGACCAACTAATTTTTCTTCACTCTCACCAAATTTTTTTAATTTGAAGATTTGTATAATTTTCTTGCAACTGAATCATTAATATGCATCGTCATCAAACCATGAGGAATCGGATTTTAAACCCACCACATGATTTCATCTATACATGCTTATATAAACAGAATTGAAAATATGTCAGTCTGTCTGTCAGTTTGCTTGTCTCATCATCACGGGAGAACGGCTATACCGAATTTAATGAAATTGTATGGGAAACTTTGAAATAGCTCCTTTTAAATATAGTCTAAGTTATGAGTTTCTAAAACCAGGGGTTGTCGAATTATTTATGGAGAAACCATGTTTTTCCTAGGAGTTCTACTCTCTAAATCCCTTGTTCCTCCAAACGAAAAAGATTGGAAATCGTTGGTTTAAAACGTGTAAGTGAAATAAAACTCTATTTCTGAGTTTTGTAGGAGATTTTTGCTCTAATTAGTCACTGTTTGAAAATCGCAGGTTTGAAACAAGAATTTAAATGGAAACTTTATCACCATGATTAATTTTTCACAGGATTCCTCAACAATGAAAAGTATTAAGAAATCAAATTTAAATTATTATCATCATTTATTATCTTTATTATCATCATCATTATTTTACTATCATTATTTTATTATTATTTTATTATTTTATTGTCAACATTTATGAGTAAATTTATTTCTTGTATCACGATATATAATTTTTATAATTATTTTTTTGATCTGAATAATAAATAATTGGATATATAAATATATCTTATAAATAAAAGAGTTCGATTTTTCTTTTAAGTATGTTAATTGCAGACTGCTTACATCGCTTTCATTTATTTTGGCAAAGAGTTTTCAAACTTATAGTGTTTAGCCAATAAAATCATTCATTCTGTTTAGCCACAAGAATCATATATTGTGTTTATACAGTAAACTCATTTAGCCGATTTTTGAAACAGAATAAGAGTAGAACTGGTACATATATCTTTTAATACAATTTTAATATTTTCATTTAGTACAAACGGGATCAGGATGTTTTAATCCTCAGATTTGCAAACTCATATCTACGAATTTGGCCAGATATCGTTAACCTGGCAACTTTTCTTAAACGTTCGAAATTGGCGGAAATGTCGCCAAATTAATACATACGACGCTAAACCAAAAATTTATTTAGTCTATTGTTGAAACAGAATAAGAGTAGAACAGATATGTCTTCTAACACAACTTTAGTGTTTTCATTTAGTATATACAAACGGGATCAGGATGTTCTATTCTTCAGATCTGCAAATTCAGATCTACGAATTTGTCGGCATAATGCTAACTTAGCAACTTTTCTTAAACTTAGCCAAATTGACGGATATGTCACCAAATTGATAAAAACGCCGCTAAATCAATGAAATTAATTTTGGCTTGTTAGGAGTACTGAAATGATGTGTCGGTAGCATTCGTCTGTCAGTACAACTGCACTACTTAGTAACACATTTAGCGGATTTTTAAAATGTCTCCAAATTGATAAAATGTTTGTAAATCCATCAAAATATCTTGAAATTCATAAAAACAAATGAAATTAATTGTACTTTGTTAGGGTATAGTATTGTGATGATGTTTCATCAATTTGTTGCCAAGTGGAACTATCAGTTCTACAGTCTCAATTGACGAAAATGTGTCGATTTTTAAAATGTCGCTAAATTGACGAAAATGTCGCCAAATTGATTAAATGACGCTAAATTTATCAAAATAACATCGAATCGATGAAAATTCAATATTTTGAATAATTTAGTATGAGTTTCTGGATAATCTCTTTCGTTTTGTGAGAATGAAAAATATGTTTTCTAAATTTGTTTGCAAACTGGACCAGGATGCTTTATCTTTCACATCTGCCTGTGAAGCTAATTTTGTATATCGAGTCTAGAGATTCTTATACATTTTTGTAGAAGGATTAAATTAAATATTTTAATAGGATATTTTGAGTAACAACGTTATTTATAATACTATAGAAATTTACACATAATTGTGAATGTCAAGTTCCTTTATATCATATTTTCCGTACAAATAACGGGTATACTGCTAATAATCAATATAAATAAAATTTAAAAAATATCTGTGTGTTTATTTGTGGATGTATTTGTGTGTTTATTTGTCTTATCACCACGGGAGAACGACTGTGCTGAATTGGATTAAATTTTCGGAATAGACTTGGAATAGCTCCACTTACAATTTAGTCCATGTTTCGAATTTTTAAGACTAGAGGTTATCCAGATATTAACAAAACACGTACTATTAAACCTTCCATTGAGATATCATTATGCAAACGATATTTGTTCCGTAAAAATTATTTGAAAAAAAAAATGATATAATGTTGCTAAGAGACTGAATTAAATCCAGTGAGTTTATATTTGAAATATATATAGTACTAGCAGTGATTACTCGGCGTTGCTCGGGATTTAGGATGCAAAACTCTGATAAAAATTACACCGGAACATATAGGGCTATGAATCTTATACAATGTATTTTCACTGTGAAAGAAGTAAATTCATTGCATTGAAAAAAAAATGGATCTGATTGGCCACTCTTTGGCCAGTCAGATCCATTGGATTATGCATATATACTTTTATTCGCTATATATATAGATAGATAGATATATATTTTTATATTCATTTATTTATTATGCAAAGTAATAAAATTTTTTGAGTAAGCCTGTAAAAAATAAACCATGGTGATAGAGATTAAATTTAAATTCATGTTTCAAATCTGTTCGATACGTTCAATAAACTCCCACAAAACTCAAAGAGATTTAATTGACTTTCACGTTTTAAATCAACGATTTCCAACCTTTTTTGTTGGGAATCGTGGAATTAGAGAGTAGAACTCTTAGAAAAAAGTTCCGTTTTCCATTAATATCTCGGCAACTCTGGTCTTAGAAACTCGAAACTTAGACTAAATTTATGGGGCGCTATTTTAGAGTTACCCACAGAATTTCATTAAATACGGTGCAGTTGTTCTGTTGTGATGATGAGACAAATGAAAGTTCCGTTTCTTATTAATATCGCGACAACCCCTGGTGTTAGAAACTCGAAACATGGACTAAATTTTAAGGGGAGCTATTTCAAGACTACCCATCAAATTTCATCAAATTCAGTTCAGCCGTTCTTCCGTGATGTTGGATCATACATACATACATAGTACATACATACATACATACTTTTATTCTTTATATATATATAGATATGTTGTTAAGAATACCATGTTTTTAAGAAACAGAATTAAACCCAATGAGTTATTACAGCAGTAAATATTTTTCGATTTAAATAATAAAGAAATACATATATATATATAATTTTTTATTGGAATTGCACTTTTGATTGGATCATATCATTACTGACTTTGGGTTTAACCAGTTTAGATAATTGACATTTTCAAATTCTTATACAATTTGTTTTATTTTGGGGAAACATTTTTAAATCCATATATTGTTGTACGAGTATATCTGCTAATACATGGGTATAATCTTCTAATCTACGAAACTATGAATGATTATGTCCGTCCGGCCTTGTAACGGTTGGCGAGAGAGTTGGCGGTTTTTTTTAATGTTGCGAAATGGATGAACATTTTGTCGAATTGCTAAACAGGTTGCCAAATTGATAAAAATGATGTCAAATTAATAAAATTAGTTTTGTTTGGAAAGGGGATATTATTGTAATGATGTTTTGATAGTTTTTAACTGTTAGTCCATCCTACTTGATTACAAATTTGTCGACCTTCTAAAATGCGAACCAATTGCTCAAATATCGCCAAACTAACGAAATAATCGACAAACCGATAAAACTGTTGTCAATTTGATAAAAATGACACCACATCATTGAAATTAATTGCGTGTTGAATGATGATAGTATTGTAATGATGTTTCGGTAGTATTTGTCTCTTAGTCTAACTGTCTCACTTTCTAGCAAATTTGGCGACTTTGCGGTCAAATTAATTAAAATGCGGTCGAATTGATGAAATGATACTAAATTAATGAAAATGACTCCTAATTTATGAAAATTCAATATTTTGCAAAATTAAGTGCAATTTCCTCGATAATCCCCGTCGCTTTGAGGGAATTAAATAATAGTTTTTGTAAATGTGTTTACAAAGGGGACCAGGATGTTTCTTTTTTCTTCATATCTGCCTGTGAATATAATTTTGTACAGCGAGAACAAAGATTCTTATACATCTTTTTAGGAGAATTAAATTAAATATTTTAATAAAATGTTTAGAATAACAATGTCGTTTGAAGTATTATAGGTATATGCACGTAATTGAAGTTTTAATTTCTTGATGTTATATATTCCGAAGAACGAGTATATTGCTAGCAGTATATATATTACTGTAAAAATCCTGGATATGCATTTACTGAAGATGAAAGGTCAATTAATTTCGTTGAGAAAAAACAATGCTTTTGGAAAACTAAACCACTTCATAAGATATTTCTGAGTCACATATACACACATTTTACCTATAACTGGTATTTTCGCCATGACTACCTAAAGGTTTGCTTACTGATTTACTAAATAAATAGGTGTCTTATTTCAACTTCGGATATGAGTAGAGTGCCATGTGTATGTATATATATATATATGCGAAGTAATTTGCAAATCCCCTTTAAACTCTAGCTCACTCTCAAAATGACGTTCGTTTGTATAAATATGTCAATAAAAAGTTTACCGAAGAAAGTTCTTCTTGCTAAATTCTTCATTTAACAAGACAATTTCCTGCTCACTAAAGAGCAGCCTGAGTTTTTTAGTGTGACAGATGTACGGATATTTTTACAGAGTAAGGAAATATAAAGTGATAAAATTTTAATACACTATCTGAGCTCTTTTTTCTTGTTTCATGTAAACATGACGAGTCAAATTGGTTTACTGTGATGCACTTTTAATAATATTTCAGTATTGTTATTTAATATACAGGTTTTTGTTGTATATCGTATTTTTTATATACAGGACTCCTAGGATATTCTTCAAGCACCCAAATAACTTGAAAATAACACATCCAAATGGGCACACTTCTTTCTTCTTCGACTCAGACGGTCCGACCTACCAAAATGTGTAAGGTAACTGTTTGAACGGCTTGGTAAGTGCCACCCAATTTAGACCGGAAGCCAGTGGGGGAGGCATCCACAGGGACCATATCCTCCTTCCTCTACCACCAACCTCTCGAAAGGACTTACGGACCGTATGCTTAAGGTAATCGTACTCCGCGTGAAAACTGCGACAGTTTGGGCAGAGGAGGGAATCGAACTTGGGTCGTCCGAGCAAAATCCCCTCGCGCTAAGCACTAGGTTACCGCGCCCCTTACGTGTGCACGTTAGGTATATGTATAGTAAAGTGACTTTGTCGGATCGAAGAAAAGTTTTTGGATCGCCATTGGTGGAGAACTAAAGAATTTAGGAACACGAACTCTGGAACAGGGTGAGATAGAAGAAAAATGACAATTACATGGTTTTAGTGATTTATCTAATTAGAAGAAATTGTCACTATATAGGGAACAGAAAGTATTTTTAACATAATATAATTATAGACGATATGATATTCTATTACTCTCCTTATATACATAATGTATAAGGAAAGTATTGTGACGGAGTCGAAAATTCGAATTCGAGTTTTCGACGGGAGAGCACGTTTCAAGCATCCCTGATCACGAATCAAACATTTTTGAAGTGATGTCTGTGTATGTGTATGTGTGTGTGTGTGTGTGTGTGTGTGTGTCAGTGAGTCTGTGGAGACGATAACTGACGAACGAATGGACCGATTCGAACCAAATTTGGTACAAAAATCACAATCCGTAAACACTGGAAGCCTATTGTTTTTATACGTAATCGAATGTTCAGAACCCCCCCTAAATTATCGAATAAAATTTTGAAAAAATCGTCAAAAAATCAAAACCGCTAATAAAGTTACGCAAATAGACATTTCTTATGTAATTTTTCATTAGAAAACGATTGGCATAAATTTTAGAACGCTAACATGAACCGTTCTCGAGATATTGTACATTTTTCAAAAAAATTATGAAAAAGTCACATAAAAAAAAATTCCTATTGAGAAACATGTTCACTTTTCATATGTAATACCATGCGATAAATTGAGTGACATCATTCTCGTGGATCTAGCTTGTTCCATTCATGAATAAATATACTCTGAATAATACTTTTGTATTTAAACGCCAATAGTCATTTATCTGCTGTAAGAATAACTTTTTTCTTAGTGCATAACGCTTGGCGAGATTTTGGCGACGAATTTGGCGGAATGTCGCCAACTTGGCGACTTTTTTGAAATGTTGCCAAATTAATGAAAATCACGCCAAATGGATAAAAATGATGCTAAATTAATGAAAATGACGACTAATTGTCGAAAATTCAATATCTTGGAAAGAATATTAGTATCTACTATAAGAAAAACCTATTTTTTACTGTAAAAGTAGTAAATTCATTACATTATATAAGGAAAGTCATGTGTTGCCCACATCAGATTTTTTAGAAATGATACCATAAAAATATCACATGCACGTGGCTAGTGTTAAGTCTTTTCAAATTGCCCTCTGTCAACCACAATACATATTTGTATTTTGGAAAGTATATTATCGCGTACTTAAAGAAGCATTGCAGGTGTCACAGTGTTACAGCATGTAACGACCAATGAAGAATGGGCGGTATTTATTCATTTTAATATACTATTTTTTTGTGCGTTCCTGATGTCGTTTTGCTCTAATTTGACAATGCTTAAAACTTTTTATTCGGCATTTTCTTCTTTCTAGCTTTGTTGCAGAAATTCTGTTTTAACTTCTTTAATTATTCGCTAGAGGCGCTGCAATCACTTTTATTCGATCTAGCCACTTTACTATAGATACGCCTTACGGGCTTACTCAGAGACCTCTTATTTTGAAGTTACTTAAAGATTGAGTGATTAAGCATTTGCCTCTAAACTATGTATACTTGTAAAGGTTGTTGTTCACTTTTACATGCATAAAAGTACTTAAAATATCCATACTAAGCATTTAACATTTCATAAACTTTTTGAACGTGTACTCAACGTACAATAATATTGGTTTTCTAAAGTATAAAGCATAATATAAAGTAAAGTGTAAAGACAACGTTTTAAGCAAAACTTGAACCCCTGAATATAAGAATTATATCAGCAATTGGATAAACTTTTCGATAGGATATTTATTTTTCGCTCGGCAATAAATCTATGGTTCAATAATGTCCTACACTTTAAATATTTTCTTTGAAATATTTTTACTGATAAAGATAACTTCGAAAAAGTCCATCGTTTCCTTCTAGGAAACACAAGTATTTCTGAACCATGAAAATTCATAACTAGGGATTTCCTTAATTAGAAAACACAGGCGTTTCTTCTCATAGGTGACGTCTCATAGGTGAAAGCTACACTATTCGCTTGTAGCTAAACGTTGTATTCTCTAAGCGTTAGATCCATAGGAACAATAGGTATTTACATTCCAGGTACACGGAAAGAACTCTGCGGATGCACATATGAGATTATTAGTTTGCAATATACTTTAAACCTTGGGTCTGGAACAACGATTCCCTTGTAGAAAAAAATGGACCACACATAATAAAAGTGCACAAAATGTAGGAAAATCAAATGTTGATCGTCAAAATAATCTGATGATATCAAATAAGAGTGATGTAAGAATAGAATGAAAAAAAGTTTTTGTTAAATTATATATGCACCAAATACACTTTTTGCTTTCTCCCAATCAGTTGGATTTCTAATTCTGACAGGAGGCAGTTGTGTGCATATGTGCTAACACTGAATGTGTGAAGTAATTGATCAAAGCAATTACAAAAAATATCCAAAAATGAATGTAGGACAGCCAATTCACCAAATGTTATATGCACCTCCTTGCATTTTGAGCAATTTTATTTCGAATTCTTAGTCTTGAAATTTATAAAGATCTAAAACATATTAACATAGTATTTGAGAAGCGTATGTAACGGATGGTGTTCAGCGTATTCAATGGGTGTTTTTAGAGCACATATCGGATAAGTGAAACGTATGGCCTTCACAGCGTAATTATTTCTGATAAATTGTAGATGCATCACAATTTATCAGAATTTATCATGTTTATTCATCTGCATCCATGTTTGAAACATATATCACAAAAGTACGAAATTAGAATTTAATATTTTGGGCAAATTTATTAGCAAAAATAATTATTTTTTTATACTTCAGTCCAAAATCGTCATTTAAATGGCATTGATTCGTAATTAATTTACTTGAATTAACTAGAACCGTTATTGGTCATAGAAAAGTAGATAATGTTGGGAGTCCATCTTCCGTGATCGGAGTGTCTTTTTACACTAAAAAGTTTTATGGGGTCCCGAGGATTTACTTTTGCCAAGAAGTCCTGACAAGGGTATTGGTGGCCCTAGAAATAAGTGACATTTAATGATTCAATTAGCATCTAAAATATTAAAAAATAAAACACAACTATTAAAAACCGTATCATTTCTCGCTACCAGAAAATTCAAACTGTATAAAAATAATGGTAATATATTTTTTGTTTAATACTGAATTTTTTTAAATTAACTCATTTAGCAATATCCGACACATAATAAAGTTCATATGACTTTTTTGAGAAATTAAAACATAATTGGCCAATATTTCAAGAATGAGCAAGTCCAGTGTCACAAATTCGGCTCCAGTTGTTGGCTATTGAAAAGCTACATAAATAATCATTTCATGTTTCATATATCTATCTGCCTGTCTTGATAATTTCTGAATTTTTAAAAACATATTTTAAAACTCATTCCACATATATGATCTCAAAATAAAAATTGTTTTTGTATTTAGATATGTTTACAATGTCACCACATTTCGTTCGAATTTCTCAATGCATCCTGACTCACACACGCACATACACATCCATGCACCCACATACAAGAGCTAGCAATTATACCAAGTCATCATCTCCAAAATGCACGAACTGAGGTCTTAAACCGAGGCAAATTCATCAAAAATTCGTTAAATCTACAATTCTGTCACGATACTTTCAACATTTTATGTATAAGCGAAAATAACAATAATTGCGAAATTTACATTTTTATAAAATGAAATCAAAATATAATATGGTCATTACGCTAAGCTTAAAAATATATGATGGATGCTATGAAGATGACGGTAGAGTAGAAAACCAAAATTATCCAATAAAGATCAAAATTCGATACTTTGTTTGGTTTTGTAAGTCGAGTTTTTTAAGTTTTTTAAACCAAGATCCTCCCTTATTCTCGCTCTCTTTCTGAAAATAAATACATAATCTAATAAACTTTCACAGAAAGGTAAAGCTCATGGAAGCTGAAGGTATCCGCACAATACAAATTAAAGAATACAATAATGAAGGTCCTGAGGCTCAATTTAGTTTTTCTACATTTGCTGTACAACTCTTCCAAAGAACAACAGCAACAAAAACACGCTAGAAAGAACAAACCACACACACGTTTTTTAAGCATTTTTCCATGATTACTACTATGATGGGGCACACTAATGAAAGGGTACAGCACTCTGGAAGCTGGGACCTAAACGGAAAAAACCGGACTTCAAGGTTAAAGAAGAAAAGAAACACGGGATTTGGGAAGTTGGTACAAGACCCTAGATGCTGTTTACAAGTTGGGTGCGAAGCTGGGGTCATTCCGTGTCTTACGCTGCTTCCAGGGGGTCACGACCCATTTGGAAGAGTGCGTCGAACCCTCGTTACTACCTGGCGTACAAAAAACAAACATATTCGCAAAAAGCCGTTCGGAATTTGGAGATTAAGACTCCCCCGATTTGACCTTGGCCATGGTAGCCCAGCAGGAAACGACTGAGGATATGATTTGCAGGTAATAAGATATATATTCATCTGGCGCTCGTTATAATTCAGTTATGCGTCGATTTGTTATTTTTCGAAGCAGGTGTCTGCTTCCTTCTTTGCTTCGTGAGCAGATGAAATGTAGATTTGGGCTTGACACTTCGGAAAGATGCAATTATATTTCATGTTTTGAATAACTGAGAAAGTATTGAGGATGATACTACGGTTGAAACGCAATTCCAAAATCAGCTCGTTTTCATTTTACCGTTATTTGTTACTGCATTAAAATTTTATTATTATCATAATATAATTAGACAGTATTATAATAAACATAAGACATAGCGTTAATCGGTTTTTGAATTTTATATAAACTTCAATTTACTAAATATATATACATAAGGAATAATAATATATCTATCTATCTGTCTATCCGGCACGCATGGCGACTAATTTGATAAACGTCATAAATTTTGGCGCAGTATCGCCAACTTGGCAACTTTTAGAAAGTGTCATCATGTTGACGACAATTCAATATCTGGGTAAAATTGTATTTATTTGCTTTAATAATACCTACCGTATGCTAGGAATTTTAAGTTCAATATTTTGTGCGAAATATAGCCAGTTTTAATATTCGAGGGATAGGTATATGTTCGACAGGGGTTGTGTAGAATTTACGTTTTTTTTAAGATAAGTCTAGCAGTTGTAATGTAATTGCGTTTTATTGAGGTGATGGTTTTCAATTTGATTTTCGTGGAACCTCTAGATCCGCAAGCCCATGCCTTGAATTTCACAATAATTTGTAAAATAGTTCGGTAAAAAGTAGTAAATTTGTCACCTTTATCTATTGGAGTAAAAACAATTAAATTATTATGGTTTTAATATGATCTATTGATGAAGCTATGAAGTATTTTGAAAGTCTTAATTGGTTAGATACTTAGGTTATAGTTAAAATTCAGGCAGCAAGAGTGTTTTACTTGGTAAGGTAAATGTTGTTAAAACGAGGAGTTTTCATAGGGGCAAGGAATACTGTTGACAGTAATGAATATTACCAACACTCTGACAACTCAACCGGTTGCAGGATAAAATGTTTAATAAAAATTCAAAGAATAATTTTAAAGAATTCTTTACCAATTTAAACATTTTTTTTATAATTATATTATATAAAACTGTCCATTATATAAAGCAATAAAATGTAATTTGTTTTCATAAAATTTTTAGAGAAAACAAAGATGTTAACACAAATTCATTACAAAATATATACTCAATGTTTGTTTGTAACTAGTAAGCCAGGTGTAAAAAAAAATTGTTTATCATTCTTTTATTAACAATAATTAATAAATATAATTAAACAATGAATATTCTTGTAATATTTTATTCTAAAGTGTGAGCTTATTATTTTTATTATCTCTACTACCTTATAAGTCTACTATGTAATGTAACATTGTGAAACCTAATATGTGTTAGTCAAATAGGGAGTCTACGAACTTTTATAAAATATTTCATTGATTCCTCCAAACAAAAAATGGTGGGAATAACTGCGTTAGGAGACCATATAGCACTTATATTTTGTTAGGGGTCGAATAGCAATTAATATTATTCAGAAGACTGGCGTGGTCTGAGATCTGAGTATGTTCGACGTTTTTGGATCGCAAGGGCCGCAGGTGCTTTCTGGAGAAAATATTTTGAATAACCTGAAAACAAAAACTGCATTAGAGCACAGCATAATCTATATAAATAAAATTGAAAATCTGTCTGTCTGTCTGTCTGTCTGTCTGTCTGTCTGTTTGTCCCATCATCACGGGAGAACGGCTGAACCGAATTTGATGAAATTTTGTGGGTAGCCTAGAAATAGCCCCACTTAAAATTTAGTCTATGGTTGGAATTTCTACGACCAGTGGTTCTCGAGATATTAGTAAAAAACGAAACTTTCGTTTGTCTCATCATCACGAGAGAACAGCTGAACCGAATTTAATGAAATTTTGTGGGTGGCCTTGAAATAGCCCCCCATAAATTTTGCCCAAGTTTCAAGTTTCTAAGACCAGGGGTTGTCGAGATATCAATGAAAAACGGAACTTTTTTTATAGGAGTTCTACTCTCCAACTCCGTGGTCTATCCAAACGGAAAGGATAAAAATCGTTTGTTTAAAGCGTCAAAGGGAATTAAAACTTTATTTTTGAGTTTGATGCAGGATTTTTGCATTAAATAGTCACTATCTGAAAGCATGAATTGTTTGAAACATGAATTTAAATGGAAAAATCTACCTCCATGTTTTTACATGTATTAACCTCCATGTATTTCACAAGCTTTTACTCAACGATTAGAAGTATAAAGAAATTAAAATGGTTATTTAATTTCGCATTTTATGAGGAAGATTCTATCTTATATCATGTTGCTCGGCAAAGGAATGGAATTAAATGTGTTTTTTAATGATTATTATTATTTTTTCTATTTGTATAATAAATAAATGGATGTAAAAATATATTTTATAAATGTACGGTTTGATTGTTCTTTTAATTATATATATTGCGGACTGCGTACATTACTTTTATTTATTTTAGCAAAGAGGTTTCAAGCTAATATATTGTGTTTAGCTAATAAACTCATAATAAATGAACGGTTTGATTGTTCTTTTAATTATATATATTGCGAACTGCGTACATCGCACTTTTATTTATTTTAGCAAAGAGGTTTCAAAGCTCATATATTGTGTTTAGCTAATAAACTCATATATTGTGTTTACCCAATAAATTCATTTAGCCGATTGTTGAAGCAGAAAAAGAGTAGAACGGATGTATGTATCTTCTAATACAATTTTAGTGTTTTCATTTAGTATATATACAGACGGGATATGGATATTTTATTCTTCAGATCTGCAAATTTAGAGCTACGAATTTAGCGGAATATCTCTAAATAACTTGGTAACTTTTCTTAAACTTTACCAAATTAGAGGAAATATCTCCAAATTAATAAAAATGACCCAAATCAATGAAATTAAATTTGTTTTTTTAGAATAGAGTACTGAAATGATGTTTCTGTAGCATTTGTCGGTCAGTCCATCCATCCTACTTAGTAACGCATTTAACTAATTTTTTTAATATCACTAAATTGATAAAAATATTTGTAAATCCATAAAAATATCATGGAGACGAAAATGTCGCCAAACCTTCCATGGAGATCACATTATTCAGACGACATGATTTCCATCAATTTATTTGAAGCAGATGATATCATGTTGCTTAGCAACGGATCCAATGTGTTATGTGTCATACGATTTTTATTAAATCTAATAAAAATATGTATATAAAATAAATTTCATTGACATTGCATTTTTGACTGGATAATATCAATTACGGTCTTCAGGTTTAAACATCATTATTATTGATATTTCGGGGACAGTTGATTCAGGAATTATTGATATTTTCAAATTATTATGCCATTGTTTCATTATGACGAAAATTGTTGAAACTCATATATAGTACGTTGTGCAAGTAATCTTCTACAAATGCACGGGTATATCTTCTAATCTACGAGAATATAAGTAGTACAGGTATATTGGCAAAATTTTTATATATATTGGCATATATTGGAATCAATTACGACCTTCTGGTATTAAGATTACGGGGATTTTTGATACTTTCAATTTATTACGTCATCTTTTTTATTTTGGTAAATATTTTTAAGACTCATATTACAATATGTTTAAGCTTCTACTAACACACTGGCATATTTTCTAATTTGCGGCAATATAAGTGATTGCATATATTGATTCAATTCTTTTTTTTGTGTGTGAATTTGTTTACAAAAGGGGCCGGGATATTTTATTCTTCAGATTTGCCCGTGAAGATAATTTTGCATAGTGAGAACAGATATTCTTAAACTTCTCTTTATCTATATAAATAAAAATGAAAATCTGTCTGTCTGTCTGTCTGTTTGTCCCATCATCACGGGAGAACGGCTGAACCGAATTTGATGAAATTTTGTGGGTAACCTAGAAATAGCCCCATTTAAAATTTAGTCCGTGTTTTGAGTTTTTACGACCAGTCGTTCTCGAGATATTAGCAAAAAACAAAATTTTCGTTTGTCTCATCATCACGGGAAAACGACTGAACCGAATTTAATGAAATTTTGTGGATAGCCTTGAAATAGCCCCCCATAAATTTCGTCCAAGTTTCGAGTTTCTAAGACCAGGGGTTGTCGAGATATTAATGAAAAACGGAACTTTTTCCTATGAGTTATACTCTCCAACTCCGTGGTTTATCCAAACGGAAAGGATGAAAATCGTTTGTTTAAAACGGCGAAATGAAATAAAACTTTATTTCCGAGTTTGGTGCAAGATTTGTGCATTAATTAGTCACTATCGGAAAACACGAATTGTTTGAAACATGAATTTAAATGGAAAAATCTACCTCCGTGGTTATATTTCACAAGCTTTTACTCAACGATTAAAAGTATAAAGAAATCAAAATGGCTATTTAATTTCGCATTTTATGAGGAAGATTCTATCTTATATCATGTTGCTCGGCAACGGAATGAAATTAAATGTGTTGTTAATATTTATTATTATTTTTTCTATTTGAATAATAAATAAATGGATGTAAAAATATATTTTTAAATGAAAGGTTTGGTTGTTCTTTTAATTATATAAATTGCGAATTGCGTACATCATTTTCATTTATTTTAGTAAAGAGGTTTCCAGCTCATATATTGTGTTTAGCTAATAAACTCATATATTGTGTTTACCTAATAATTTCATTTAGCCGATTGTTAAAGCAGAAAAAGAGTAGAACGGCTGTATCTTATAATACAATTTTAGTGTTTTCATTTAGTATATACAAACGGGGTCAGAGTATTTTTTTCTTCAGATCTGCAAATTTAAAGCTACGAGTTTAGCGGAATATCTTTAAATAACTTGGTAGCTTTTCTTAAACTTTACCAAATTAGCGGAAATGTTTCCAAATTTATAAAAATGACGCAAATCAATGATTTGTTTTTTTAGAATAGAGTACTGAAATGATGTTTCTTTAGCATTTGTTGGACAGTCCATCCATCCTACTTAGTAACACATTTAACGAATTTTTTTAATATCACCAAATTGATAAAATTATTTGTGAGTTCATAAAAATATCATAGAATTGATAAAATCGCGCTTAATAAATGAAAATAATTGTGTTTTGTTAGGGGATAGTATTGTGATGATGTTTCGTCAATTTGTCGCAAAATGGGACTATCTGTTCTACAGTCCCACTTGGCGATAAATTTAGGGATTTTTTAAGTTATCGCTAAATTGACTAAAATGTCGCCAAATCTTCCATGGAGGTCGCATTATTCAGATGATATGATTGCCATCAATTTATTTGAAGCAAATGATATCATGTCGCTTAGCAACGGATCCAATGTGTTATGCGGCATACGATTTTATATTAAATCTTTTCCGATTTGAAAAATAAAGATATGTATATAAAATAAATTTCATTGACATTGCATTTTGACTGGATAATATCAATTACGGTCTTCAGGTTTAAACATTATTATGATTGATATTTTCGGAGACTTTTGATTCAGGGATTATTGATATTTTCAAGTTATTATGACATTGTTTTATTATGACGAAAATTGTTGAAACTCATACATAGTACGTTGTACGTAATCTTCTACAAATGCATTATATCTTCTAATCTACGAGAATATAAGTAGTACAGGTATATTGGCATATATTTAGATATATAGTGGCATTAATTGGAATCAATTACGACCTTCTGGTAAAATATTACGGGGATTATTGATATTTTCAATTTATTACGTCATCTCCTTTATTCTGGCAAATATTTTTGAGACTCATATTGTAATACGGGTAATTTTCTACTAACACACTGGCATATTTTCTAATCTACGACAATATAAGTAGTAAGGGGTTGCATATAATGATTCAATTCTTTTTTTTGTAAATTTGCTTACAAAAGGGGTCAGGATGTTTTATTCTTCAGATCTGCCCTGAAGATAATTCTGCATAGTGAGAACAGATATTCTTAAACTTCTCTTTATGAGCAATAAATTTAATATTTTAACAGAATTTGCACATGATTGCGAATTATAAGTTTCTTTATATTATATACTCCGTACGAAGAACGGGTATGCTGCTAGTATAGAATAAATAAGAAAAAAATGTATTAATATGTTTCAAAGACATCAAAGAACCTTTTTTCTTAAGATAAATAAGACAATGGGCCAAGTACTGACTACAGAAAGATCGCGCCAGTTCTGATAAAATTTATATTTTCAGATTCTTTCTGACAGCAGCTAGAGCGAATACTTTTATATATTTTTCCATGACTGCTATCTTAGAATTTACATGGACTCAGTATATTCATTCAACAACTTTGACGGGCTCGTTCTCGACTCCCAAATCACGTAGAATGCTTCAGATGAAATGTTCTACTGATTTTAACTAGTCGTGCGTAAAATTTTCCGTCATTACGTTACGTCATTACGACATTTGCGTGTGTCACCATTTACGACTCAACGAACTGCAACTCGGGCTACAGTTCCATCTTTCAAAATTTCAGAGCATTACGTTACGCCGTACGTCATTTACGTACGTCATATTTTCGGGCTCGTTTTCGGCCACCAGACTACGTAGGGAACTGAAATTCGGCACATTGTTTCATCTCGCGGAAGAGTTACGCGCATTGTTTTTACCGATTCTCGGATCCAAGAACACATAGAGAAGCTAAACACGGCACACAGTTTCGTCTAGTCGCATATTATCATCTATAAAGTTTTCTTGTCATTGCACTACATTGTTATGTCTTTTTACGTTGCTTTTTTCATGTATTTTCTTTGCGAATTACGGTGTTATCATTTGAAATGTTCTTCTTGTTCTAATGAGTCGATCTCTGTGTAATTTTATACACAGACTTGAAAGTAAATTATGTTAAAAATGAAAATCCAGAAGTAAAAAATAAATGAAAAAAAAGTTTTTTAGTGTTGCTTTTTTCATGTATTTTCTTTGCGAATTACGGTGTTATCATTTGAAATGTTCTTCTTGTTCTAATGAGTCGATCTGTGTGTAATTTTATACACAGACTTGAAAGTAAATTATGTTAAAAATGAAAATCCAGAAGTAAAAAATAAATGAAAAAAAAAATTTTTTAGTGTTATCCCCTACATAACAATGGGGAATAGAAAAGTAGAAAATAAATTTTCATCACACACGAAATGAAACCAAATTGTTGGTACAGGCAGTTTCCATTCAAAACAATGCTATATAAATCATATTGACCAAAATTATTATTATGCAAAATTATCGAAGAGAAACACGGATGTAGGCAGATTCAATCCAAAACAATAGAATATAAATATTATTCGAAATCTAAAATTAATTAGAAATATTAATCATGCATAAAGCATTGATTATGAAAGACTTTCCGACTGAAATGCAATTTTATTTAAACATCTTTAAAATGCGATACATTCAGCGGTGATATATTTTACATTATCACAGAACTGCGATAATTTATTATATTTGAAAACTTAAAATTTCATCGAAAATTAATTTTATTCTAATGACGTCATTAAAATATATATCTTCTGGCCGGAGTTTAATTCTGAATATTGTAAAACGCACCTGGATTGCACAGTATGTAATTCTATAATTTCAAGAAAAAGAAACAAAAATTTAAGACCTGAAGTGTGATTAAACATTTTATATTTTCTCTTGTTGTTCCTATTAAATAAGTGTGTGAAAATTAAGAATTATCAAACTGCCCTATAATCAAGAATTATATTAAACGTCCGTAGTAAGTCGATAAGTTTATTAACCACACATTATGGATTGTACATGAATTAAATTTTTACTTATTTTTAACACTCGCAGTGCTAATTTGATCCATGATAAACAAGAAAGATCAATCATGCATAAAGCATTGATTATGAAACACTTTCCAACTTCAATGCAATTTCATTTAAACATCTCTAAAATGTGATACATTCCTCGGTAATCTTTTAAAACTTATCACAATACTACATTAATTTATTATATTTGCAAACTTAAACCTTCATCGAAAAAAATGAACTTCATTCAAATGACGGCATTAAAATATGAATTGCCTGGTTTAAACATATCTAAAATGCGATACATTCATCGGTAATATTTTTAAAATTATCATAATACTACAATAATTTATTGTATTTGAAAACTTCATCGAAAACAACTGAAATTCATTCAAATGACGTCAAAGAAAAAATAACACGCCTATAAAATATCTCTCTATAAAAGCAGCATTTCCTTCATAACATTTTCCCATTCATTTCATTCATCACAGTACTAAAATAATTTATTTTATTTATAAACTTAAGACCACGGAGCTACAAGTAATTATGCTTAAAATGTATGCTTAATAACTAAATTTCGTGGGGAAAAATCGTCCTTTTCTCTGTAAAATCAATTAATATTTCATTCATATCAGCTAGGCAGACTCCATGGGCTAAATAATTTCGCGTTAAAGAAATACAGCAGTTCTTATACAACTCATTCTACATATTTTGCTGTTTACATTTCACATAAGTGGAAAATAGGTTTCGTTGTAGAAATAATCAAATTCGGATGTCATTTAAACTAATATATATTGTAATTGCGTGGTTTCAGTATGTCGATGCACAGAATTTAAGCAAAAATAAAGCGGTTTTAGGACGGATACAACACTCAACATGAATTAAAAAGAACTTTAAAAATCACGATTTTGAGACAAGATGGATGCCATATTTTATTTTGAAGTGGGTCATGTGATCTCTTCATATCATGGTCACGTGATCGCTTCATATAAAAGGTGTAATTATTATTTTAATTTTTATTTACAGAACTATTGAATATATTTTGCTGATTTTTTTTGTTTTATGGAATAATTTGAATATTACCTAAAATTTTTGAAGCAATTTATGAATTTTAAATTTGCTTATAAAATGTTTGAAAAATTAGGTCCCATAGGGTTCAATGTATTTCATTTTTTCAACCCGGGTTCAATCCAAAACTAATTGGGTGATATTATTCATTTATATTTCATAGGTCCTACAGACCGTCTGAACAACATACTAAAATTTTATTTTGATTAAGTCATTTTTTACGGCAGTTATCGTACTAACGGACAGGCAGACAGAATGAACAAATTCATAAACACTTTTCAACTTTGTTGTAAAGTGTTAAAAATGTACAGATAATAAGTCAAATTTATGATAAAACCTTCCTTACGTAAATGTATTTTTTTGTTGTTTCATTGGGTTTCGGGTGCTTGATAAATCGGTAGAAATCTCTGGAAAACACACTATATGAAAGAATAAAGAAAGTTATGGCATATGCGAAATTAATAATAACAAGCCGAATAACTTGGTAAAGCAAAATATCGTTTAATTCCATTAAATAAATATTAATAATTTAAGCCAATATTCGTGATTTTGTATCATACCATCTTGTAATAAATGATCAATGTTCTCTGTCTCAACCTGAAATGAAAAACACGATTTCTTTCATGAAAAATTGAATAGTTTTCTACCAGTATTCCTAAGAACTACTCCTACTTCAACTCCATCTTATATTCGCATAATATAAAAGCCCTTTTTTTATATCTGTTAAATTAGCTGGTCACGAAAGAAAGTAGAAGCTGCCGCTCACACGAGCTCCATATTCGTAAGATTCGTATCTTCAGACTACCGGGTGTTGGCACCGCCTATTCAGCAGCAGATAATAAAATCTAACCAAGTTCTTTGACGGAGTTTCACCTTTTCAATTTCTACCTCGTTCTGTTTGGATGTATGGGTACCTGCATCTGGAAATGAAGGATGAAAATCGCACGAAGTTTGGACCCAATTTATCATTGAGTTGCATGGTTGCAATATTGCATGTAGGAGAGTTGTGCAGAGGTCATTCCATAACATATTAATAGTGTAGTTGACGATGAGATGGGTTGATCGTAAGCTATGCTTCTCTGGAAGCTTTTGGTTGAGGATATTATAATGATTTTTCTGATGAGATCAGATATGATGTATGAATAATGAGGCTTCTGCATGCATGTAAGACTATTGTTATATAAAATATATGGGGTTTGAGGTAACGGTTAGACGGAGGTGGAACTTTAGGCCTTTACTCGGCTCAGCCTAACAATATAAAAGCCCGAGCGTTTGATAATATTTTTAAATATATAGTTCAGGCTAGGTTCAGTCCTTGAGTCTCTGCTTGGTGTGAACCGAAACGTATTTTTCCATATTTATTAAAAACATAAATTTGTGTAATCAGAATTAAGTTAAAATCAGAATTAGTTTATTTTTTACTTTCCCTGCAATATATGGTAATGTATAGGGAAAGTATTGGAATCATGCCGAAAATCGCAACTCCAGTTTTCGACGGATCCACACGTTTCGAGACCTCTGGATACGAAAAAAACATTTTTAGCGTGACGTCTGTGTGTGTGTCTGTGTGTCTGTGTGTCTGTCTGTCTGTGTGTCTGTCTGTCTGTGCAGATTTTGTATCCACTCTAACTAAAAAACAAATGAACCGAATTTCACAAAATTTGGTAGGTAAGTTACTTTTGAGCGAGTCTGGTGCTGATTAGTTTTGGGTACGATTCGGGATAAAAGTACCTGCTTTTTTTGGCGAAATGGCCCGCAAAAGCTTGTATCCACTCTAACTGAAAAACTAATCGATCGAATTTCACAAAATTCGGTAGATGAGTCACTTGTGGGTTTCCCTGGTGCTGATTAGATTTTGGTACGATTCGGAAAAAAATGACCGGCCTTTTTTTGCAAAATGGCCCGCAAAAATCGTCGAAATCTAAACTGAAGAACTGGGTATACACAAATAAATCCATTAAATGCTGATTTAATACGTAAATGTTAACGACGAAAAAAATAAGATCAACCCCATTACACTAGGACTAGCCGTTCTTGAGATATATTAGTTTTTCGTACTTTCCCTACACCACCTTTTAAAATAAACCCGGTTACCGAATGAGAACGAAAATTTAATTAAAAGTGAAATAAATTTAATTAAAATAAAGAGAACGTAGATATAAGTCTGCAGGGAAAGTCATGTGCTGTCCACATCAGATTTTTAAAACAGTGGCTATACATACCGTAAAACAAAAATAAAATTTAAAGTATTTTAAATTCCTTTGATTTCAATTCCGGCCATCCCCCAACCAAGGTCAATTTTTTAAAACTGAAATTGAGGTCAGCCGAGTACAAAACCATCTAAGAGAAGGAATTCGGCACCATATGTACTGGGGATAGGGCATGGCCTAAGCTTATGGGCTCGACCTGAACCCGTGAGGCCTCAAAAGCCTCATTCAACTCTCTCTGCAACCATAGTTCATATTATTTAAGTGCGTTTGTATGATCAACACCGAAATGTAAAAAAATGAGAATGACAATTTCCACTCAATTGTTATCCACCCAATTTTCACTCAACTTGCCAATTTCTACTCAACTCAATTTCCACTCAACCTCACATTACATATATCTGTATGTTCACATTACGTATATTTACATTTTTAAATCAATTTGCACCATAATCGATATCGGAGTAAACAGAATGTATTTTTATAGCCCTTTTAAGCAAGTTGTACATTTTAAAATTTTCACAGTCTTCTCTGTATTAAAGAATTCCTATGAACTTTTTATACTATATTGCAAACAGACGGCAAAACATAGAGTTATCTATTTTTAGATATACATAGACAAATATGAATCCATACGTGCACTAGGCAGGCTTAAAATTTTGAATTAAGTGTTTATTAATTAAATGCTTATCAATCAAATTTAGCATCATGGACAAAGATTTAATTGGCCGAGCCGTCTTCCAACTTCTCTGTGATTTGGTGAAGATAGAAACGTCACATAAATGGAGGCAGTCTGTATTATTGAAACACGGAGAATATTAAAAACATAGATATAGATATGTATTTCGTGACTAGCCTACAACGTTCGTTAATATACTTGAACTTGAAATTGTTTTCTGCAACAGGGAAGGAAGTGATTCCAACCACGTTACAGAAAAGGTTTTTGCTTTTAATGCTCCAGCAAACACGACGCCAACAACACTACAGCAAATGCGATTTTCAAATGTAAACAAACTTTGTGGTTATATGTTATTCCAACAGTTAATATATTAGAAGAATTAGAGATATATCAATTCCTCCATGATTATAACAATCGTAGCTGTTACTGGCATGGACAATTACTTTAATTACTAAGGACAAGAGCGTTTCGCACATGGAGGTAAAGGTAACTTTCTGACTCTATGGTTTCGCATCTATTATTGCCATAAACAATTACGATTAAAATGTAATTATTAATGCAATTATTAATGATATGTCTTATTGTTAATTCTTATGAAGTTTAACTTATATTCTTCCATTTAATTTTAGATTTGAAACAGCTTGCGTTAATTATCATAAATGTTAATATCTCCATACTAAAAAAATAAAAAATAAATCTGGGGTTTTTGCTTTACACATAGACGGTAAAGTACAGTTCTGAAATTTCACATATAAACTAATATGAATCAGTAGATGTACAATATAGGCTTAGAATTTTGATTTAGGCTTTAATTTAATAAATATTAATTAAGTTTAACATTGTCAGTGCGTAAAATTATTCAACTGGCCGAGCCGAATTCCATCTATTCTGTAATTGGCTGTTGGTAGATATGTTACAAAAATGACCAGGAACTGAAATTCAATAAAATTGAAGCCCTAATGTAATTATTAATGCAGTTCACAATAATATGTCTACTTGTTAATTCTTGTAAAAAATTTAACATAGTAAATATGAATAGTAATTGTTCATAAACCCGATGGTTGCAATATGCAGCATGTTAACTGTATGTTTAACTGATAATCATGTAATTTGTTTACATTTGGAAAGACGTACGCTGATATATGCATCAAAAGAGGGAACAAACTTGAGAACATTGTATTTAATGAGGTATTATAATAGAAAAACGAAAGGTAGTCATAAATGTTAATTCATTATAATTCTTAAAAAGCGGGAGAACTTCCTTGGGGTAGGAGAGCAGCTGCAGATCCTCCAGTTCTACAAAAGATTATTTTTTTTTTTAAATCTATAAACTCGATGCATATAACTGATTTGTTTTAATGCAAGCCAATAGTGTTAGCACGCATTACTAATGAAAACGATCCGGTTATTTTGCTTCAACCAACAATAACTTAGTTTACCCAATGGATTTAATGCATTTAATCCGATAGGTATTAAATATATACTATTTTAACACATTTTGGGCGAATATCGTAATGCAACTTAACATTTCTGTTACGTCTTGTACATACTACACTACTATATAATAAACAAAGTTAAAAAAATAAAATTTACTGATTGGTTGTGAAAGAGGTTCATAAGAAAACTATATATTTTTATGTAGTTACCATTACATAGATACCATTATATAGATACCATGTTTATGTAGTATCCATATATGCCAATACCATTATCGTACTTGGTACACTCAATATATATAATTTTCATCTTTTCTAAAAATCTTTACAACTTTTGTAAAAAAGAAACACATCTTATCGAAAAGATAATTTGTTTCATTTTATCTTGAGTCTCAGGAGGCTATAAATTTATCCGAGGATAATAAAATAATTTATTAAATTTTCGTTTACACTACAAAACGCCGTAACGACTTTTAACTGCAGCAAATTATTTTCAAATTCTAATTCCATATAAGAAATACGTAAGGGGCAATTAAATATGTGTATTTATAGCTTTTGTGAATGATTTGTGATGGCGTTCAGGATATCTGGTCTCAGATGAAATGAAATAAACGTCCAACTTTCAATGACCCCTCCGAAATAGTTAGGACTATTTATGAACGTTGTAATGGCAATCTGTCAGAATGTTACTATGGTAACCGCTACACAAAAGTACTTCACAAAGGATAAGATGCATCTAAACATCGATGATTCTTTGCTGGATCTTTTTAATTTCATTTGAAGGCAGTTTGTCTAATTTTCGTTTGGTATTACTAGTTGCATAAAAATTGCCGCGTGATTATAAATATTTTTCGGTGATATACAATTAAAATTTTCTGATATTTGTTGGTTGTGTAGAGTGTAAAATAGTAAAATAGGAAAATGACTCCAAAGGAAAATCCTATTCTTCTTAATATTTGTTTAAATTTTGTTCCCAAATAATCTGGCAATACAATGAAAAAACCCCAAACAAATTATTGGATATTTGTTTATTATTTCATGCATCAATATTAGCTATCTCAATTTGGATCTATAAACACTCTATTATTGTATATTTTTCGGTGATATACGATACAATTTTCTGATATATGTTGGTTGGGTAAAGTGAAGAATGTTTCAAATTCTATTTTTTAACGGAAGAGCTCGTTTGAAGCATCCCTGGACTCGAATCGAACGTTTTTAAGTGATGTTTGTGTGTATAAGTGTGTATGTAATATGTATATTTGTCCGTGTGTATGTTAGTGTATGCGCTCCTGAGTCTGCAGAACCTATATCTTATATGGGAATGGAACTAAATAAATTTGGTGCGTTTATTAAAATCAGCAAGTACCGGAACTCTATTGATGTCAAACGCGATTGAATGTTTGGAAAGCATGTCTGAAAGTCAGAACCTTTAATAACTTTAAATAAATAATCGTTTCTTTTTTACGTAATTTATCATTAGAAAACGAATAGCCTGAACCGTTCTCGAAATATAGCATGTTTCCAGATAAATTCGTCAAAAATGCTACTTAAAATAAAAATAAGTAGCACGCATCCTTAAATATGCAGTTTGCTATTAGTAAACAATTGCAAACTTGATTGTTTGGAAAATGTTGCCAAATCCTCAAAAATTACAATTAACGAAATTATTCCCAAAATTGTTGAAGAATCAATATTTTATAACTTTCCTTATATACATAGTATAATGTATAAGGGAAATATTGTGACGGGGTCGAAAATTCGAACTCGAGTTATCGACGACAGAGCAAGTTTCAAGCATCCCTGATCGCGAATCGAGCATTTTTGAGGTGATGTCTGTCTGTCTCTTTCTCTCTCTCTCTGTGTGTATGTGTGTGTCAGAGAGTCTGTGCAGATTATATCTCATGAACGAATGGAGCGATTAGAATGAAATTTGGTACAAAAATTACAATCTGTGAAAACTGGAAGCCCATTTTTTTTACACACATTCGAATGTTCCGAACCCCCCTAAATTTTCGAGTGAAATTTAAAAATAAAATCTTTAAGAAATCAAAGCCTTTAATAAAGTTACGCAAATTGACATTTCTTATGTCATTTTCCCTTAGAAAACGATTAACATAAACTTTAAAACGGTAGTATGAACCGTTCTCCAGATATTGCACATTTTTCAAATACATTTATCAAAAAATCGCATAAAAAATATTAACTGTTGAGAAACATGTTCACTTTTCATGTGTAATATCATGTGATAAAATTGGTGTCATCATTTTCGTGTATCTAGCTTGGTGAAACTAGCTTGGAACAATGGTTGGTGAAATTTTGACGGCGAATTTGGCGGAATATCGCCGACTGGACGAGTTTTTTTAAAAGTTGCCAAATTGACGAAAATATCGCTAAATTGATACAAATGTCATTAATTGATAAAAATGACGCTAAATCAATGAAAATACAGACTTGAAAATCCAATATCTTGGAAATAATAAGAATCTACTGTAAGAAACCATATTTTGAGTAATACTTTTGCATTTGAACGCCAATAGTCATTTATCTGCTATAAGAATAACTTATTTCTCTTTACATAACGCTTGGCGAGATTTTGACGGCGCATTTGACGGATTGTCGCCAACTTGGCGAGTTTTTTAAATGTTGCCAAATTAACGAAAATCTCGCCAAATGGATAAAAATGACTCTAAATCAATGAAAATGACGACTAATTGACGAAAATTCAATATCTTGGAAAGAATATAAGTATCTACTATAAGAATAACCTATATTTTATTACTGTAAATGTAGCAAATTCATTGTATTACATAAGGAAACTCATTTGCTTCCCATATCAGATTTTTATAATTATAATTGTTTAAAATATCAACTATACTGTTTAGCAGATGATATCAATACTTCTAATTGTCAAATTAGATTCGGTAAAATATAATTTAATTTAAATACTTCGAAATAGTTTTATACACTGTCATTCAAAAAAGAGCCAAATTTTTAATGAAAAACATTGAATGCATTGTACCATGGATATTTAACACTAGTTTTTTTGCAACATGTTATGTTATTGGATTATGTAGGGACATATTTTTTAACCCATGATTTACGTTTACCTATTCCTCCCCTTGTTTTTTAAATTTGCCCCCAAGGGTCTCATAACATCCAATCAAATTGCCCGCAAATTCGTCAACAGGGAATTTATTGTATGTTCATAAATAATAGTAATGGGTTTAAGTTAATGTAAAGAATCCCTTGTACGGATTAAATGCCGTCCTATGGCTTTTCGATGTCATTACGATTATTGTGAATGCATTTAATGACTCCCAGACCACGTGTTACCATGACAACCAGAGAACGAAAGATGAAATGTCCCAAATAGGAAGACTTCTAATATCCCCACTGATTTTTTTTTTGTTATTTACGAATGTGATTAAACTCTTGTTTTACGATGTTTTTTACGATAAAGATGTCAATGTCTAAATAATAACTTGTTTTCAAAATGTAGAAGAAGGAAATAAATAAGACTAACATTTTCAATTAATCACGTTAAATTCCCAATTACAGTAAAGTTTTTTTTTTAATAATTTTAATTTTATTAATATTATGGAAACAGCGAAAAATGATAAAATGATATACAGTTTGTCTCAGAAAGTCCTAGAACGACCTCTATATTCTGAATCGTTAACTGTTGATATATATTTCCAATAAAAATAATGTTTAAAATATGGATACCAATGTATTTTAAAGCAGTTAAAAATACTGTAAGCATATTTGTCTAGAACTTAACTTTTATGCAATCCAAAATTTTCCAATTGCAAAAAATTATTAATGCATTAACATGCAAAACTAAAAAGAATCTATTATTTTACGGGCAAAATTTATCGTCATATGAAACATTCAATTTTATGACTTAAATCACTTTCCCGTGTCTGGGAATCCATCATTTCGGCAAGAGTTAAGGAGCTGTATAAAATACAAATAAAACAACTCAAGATATTTGTTTTACATTCCATTTAATAGTGTATTGTTAGGATTTATCATGTTGAAAGTCCATTAGTAATTCTCCTTATAAAAGTCCCTTCATATTGAAAGTACTTTAGTTGAAAGTATCCTTGAAAGTCCTTTATCACATTTATTTGTTTAGAAGGAGGACTATGCATAATATGGGGTATTGGCTCACTTATTGACATGACTTACAATTCAATTTGTGTACAGCACCTCATTGCCTCTCTGCGCAGAAGAATACTGCTACACACAGATTTGAGTGCAATATCTCGGTAAATTTTATTCGTAAAAAATATCGATTTTTTTTTAAGTTTACATATTAATGCATAAAGAACTTTTTATTTCGATAAATTTGGGTTAATGGATTATATAAAAAGTTATATTTTTTATTTTTCAGCCAAATACGTTTCATGATTTAAAACTTTTATAAGAAAAGTTTATTGATTTTGCCCATAAAATAATCGATTATTTTTAATTTTGCGTATTAATGCATTAATAATTTTTTGTAATTGGAAAAATTTGGATTGTACAAAAGTTGAGTTCCAGACAAATACGCTTGCAGCCTTTTTAACTGCTTTAAAATACATTATTATACATTATTATACATTATTACCCATATGTATAATACCTTATTTGAAACATTTTTGTAATTGAAAGTATGTACCTACAATTAACGGTTCAGGAAATGCAGGTAATTTTAGGACTTTACGGGACACCCTGCATAAATTATTTTTTTCAAATTCAATAAGAATTGAATAAATATTAGGTAATTACTGAATTCATTGTTAAAACTTGACAGGTTTTAACTGGTGTCTCTACGTCTTATTACCCTATTTTAGCATATTATCATTTTTCGTTTCGTGACCAATTTTTCCAGCTTTTTCATCTGCGTTTTCTAGTCAATTTTCTCTTTCAATTGCTTATTCATATTCTCATTAGGCTCACTTATTATTATCCCTTCACCCCGTGAATATGCTTTGAAGGCTGCTTTACCACAGTAGCTTCAGCAGCCTTGTAAATACTTAGTGTGTTATTAAGGAATGATGCACATACACACTGCCAACTTTCTAATAATGTTGCCCTACATATACAGGGTGTTTCACTCGCTAAATATACGCTATAATATACAGAGTGTTTCACTCGCTAAATATATGCTATAATATACAGGGACTTTCCCTTGCTAAATATACGCTATAATGTACAGGGCGTTTCACTCGCTAAATATATGCTATAATATACAGGGTGTTTCACTCGCTAAATATACGCTATAATATGCAGGGTGTTTCACTCGCTAAATATACGCTATAATATACAGGGTGTTTTACTCGCTAAATATACGCTATAATATACAGGGTGTTTCACTCGCTAAATATACGCTATAATATACAGGGTGTTTCACTCGCTAAATATACGCTATATTATACACGGTGTTTCACTCGCTAAGTATACTCTATAATATACAGGGTATTTCACTCGCTAAATATACGCTATAATATACACGGTGTTTCACTCGCTAAATATACTCTATAATATACATGATGTCTCACTCGCTAAATATACGCTATAATATACACGGTGTTTCAATCGCTAAATATACGCTATCATATACAGCGTGTTTCACTCGCTAAATATACGCTATAATAATATACAGGGTGTTCCACTCGCTAAATATACCCTATAATATACAAGGTGTTTCACTCGCTAAATATACGCTATAATATACAGGATGTTTCAGTCGCTAAATATAGGCTATAATAAACACGGTGTTTCACTCTCTAAATATACGCTGCAATATACAGGGTGTTTTAATCGCTAAATACACGCTACAATATACAGCGTGTTTCACTCGCTGAATATACGTTATAATATACAGGGTGTTTCACTCGGTAAATATACGATTTAATATACAGGGTCTTTCACTCGCTCTCGGTCCCTGATCTGCTCTTATAAGTTTCAAATTAGTGGACGCCATTCAGGGAAATTTGACATAGACTGGACATGGCTTGATGTATGAGAAGCAGATTTGCCGTTCTTGTATCGCGTTGGCATATGCTTATAGAAATCTCTCGTCTCCTGCGACAGTTTATAGAAAGACTTCTGTTGGAAGGTCAGCAGTTTGTTTTTTCCTTTTGGGATAGATAGTAGTGCTGCCACTTTGTGTCTTTTTATAAGCATGCATCTCGTATACCAATGTATGTCCGTGTGAAAATGTATACCCGAGAGCGAGTGAAACAGCATGTATTACGTATTGTTTTATGTTTGAACAAAGAACGGATACATAACGAAACGTAAACATTTTTGAACAAGAAAGATCAATCACGCATAAACCGTTAATTAGGAACCATTTTCCAACCGAAATGCAGTTTTATTTAAACATATCTAAAATGCGACACATTCAGCTTTGATATATTTTAAATTATCACAGTACTATAATAATTTATTATATTTGAAAACTTCAAACTTCATTGAAAAAAATGAACTTTATTCAAATGACGTCATCGAAATATAAATCGTTTGGCTCTCTATGTAAAAGCAATGATAATTTTATTCATATCACGTTTATTTCAGACACCAGAGCTAAATAATTTTGCTTGAAAAAAAATCAGCAATTCTTATACAACTCATCTTGTAACACACTTCTTTACATTCTGCATCCATTACAATTAGGCTTTGTTATAGAAATAATCAAAGTCTGATGATCATTTAAACTGAAAAATATTGCAATTGTTTTGTCACAGAATATAGATGCACAAAAAATATGAAAAAATAAAGCGATTTTGGACGGATGCAACACTATAAATTTAAAGGAACTTTAAAAATCACTATTTTTACACTGGGAAAAAAGTAAATACTTTATTTTATTTTGAAGTGGATCACATGGTCTCTTCATATAATGTGGATGTAATTATTATTTTTATTTTTATTTAAACCACTACCGAACATATTTTGCTGAATTTTTATAATACTTGTTATGTGATAAATTGAATGCTTTCTAAAATGTTCGAAACAATTTGCGAATTTTAACCTTCGCTTAAAAAATATTTGAAAAATTAGGTCAAATAGGGTTCAATGTATTTTACTTTTTCAACCCGGATTCAATCCAAAACTAATTGGGTGATATTTTTCATTTACGTTTCCATATGTTCCACTGACCGTCTCAACAGCCCGGGTTCAATTCCCGCCACTGTCAAAACTGCCACCGTGTTCACGCGGAATACGATCGTTAAACATTTGGGCCCGCAAGTCCTTCCAAGAGGTACGTGGTAGGGGAAGGAGGGTACGGTCCCGGTGGATGCCTCCCTCATTGGGT
Source organism: Amaurobius ferox (assembly GCA_951213105.1). Lineage (NCBI taxonomy): Eukaryota > Metazoa > Arthropoda > Arachnida > Araneae > Amaurobiidae > Amaurobius > Amaurobius ferox. Next base: position 71,394,218 of record OX578148.1, read on the forward strand.
TCCGATCTAAATTGTGTGGCACTTCCCGGCAGTCCAAAGAGATACCTTATACCTTTCTGGTAGGTCGGACGGTCTGGGTCGAAAAAGAAGAAGACCTTTTCAACAACATGCTAAAATTTCATTTTGATAAAATCATTTTTACATCAGTTATAGTGCGAACGGACGGACAGACACATAGACAGAATGAATGCACAAAGGCATAAACACTTTTCAAATATGTCGGATGTGTTAGGAACGAATGAGGACTTGAGGATATAAAGAGAAAAAAAAGAGGGCAATGATAATAGTCAACAAGCAAGCTGTATTGATGTTGCCTAAAAATTATTTCTGTGTGTCCGTATTTAGATAAAGATTCCCAGTAGGAAGGTGATATTTTCAAACTGTAGTGGGAAGCTAGATCTCATATGAACTGTCCCTAAATTCGCAATCGGGGACTGTTTGACAGTTTCTTCGACCTATTGACGTTGAGCTCTGTGTTTGTTTAAATCGCAATATTCTTGTTTTGTATTTGGTTAGTTTATTTAATTGTTTTCTACCTTTGTATTTTGTGAGATGCCAGTTATGTAATTGATTGAATTTCAATAAACCCATATGTAACAACAACCACTATGAAAAGTAAACGTTTATTTATAAAAACGTATTGCAAACTGCGTATATCATATTTTTATTAACATTTTACAACATAGTTGAAAAGTGTTTATGACGTTTTTTATTCTGTCTGCCCGTCTGTCTGTCTGTCAGTCTGTCTGTCAGTTAGCACGATAACTGCTGTAAAAATGACTCTATCAAAATGGAATTTTAGTATGTTGTTGAGACGGTCTGTGGGAACTATGGGAATATAAATAAATAATATCACCCAATTAGTGTTGGATTGAACCCAGGTTGAAAAAATGAAATACATTGAACCCTATGGGACCTAATTTTTCAAGCATTTTTTAAGCGAATTTAAAATTCACAAATTGCTTCGAAAGTTTTAGGAAATATTCAAATTATCACATAATATATATAAAAAAACTTTTCAGCAAAATATATTCAGTAGTTTTTGTTAAATAAAAATTAAAATAATAATTAAACCCTTTATATGAAGAGATCACGTGACCATTATATGAAGAGATCGCGTGACCCACTGCAAAATGAAATATAGCATCTACCTTGTGTCAAAATCGTGATTTTTACAGTTATTTTTAATTTCAATTTAGTATTGTATCCGTCCTAAAACCAATTTATTTTTGCGTAATTTTTGTGCAGCTGTATTCTCAAACTACATAATTACAATATATTTGAGTTTAAATGATCATCAAACTTTGATTATTTCTACAGCGAAACCTAATTTTCACTAATGGAGAATGTAAACAGATTAGGCTGTAAGATGAGTTGTATAAGAATTGCTGAATTTCTTTAACGCTAAATTATTTTGCTCAGGAGTCTGCAATATAGATGGTATGAACAAAACATTCATTGATTTTACATAGAGAAGCAGACGATTTAATGGTGGATTTCTTCGATGAAGTTTTATGCATAGAATTAAATTACTTTTACCTCCATGGTTTTAAGTTTTTAAATAAAATAATTTATTGTAGAATTGATTAAAATAAACTATTATAGTGATGAATTAAATAAAATCGTATGAATTAAATATTTACTGCTTTAACATAAAGAGCCAGTTTCATTATCCATTATATTATTTCATATACCAGTTTATATTTCAATGACGTCATTTGAATAAAGTTCATTTCCTTCGATGAAGTTTTAAGTTTTCAAATTTATTAAATACTAGCAGCATACCCGTCCATATTAAATTTATTGCTCATAAAGAGAAGTTTAAGAATATCTGTTCTCACTATGCAAAATTATCTTCACGTGCAAATCTGAAGAATAAAATATCCTGGCCCCTTTTGTAAACAAATTCACACAAAAAAAAAGAATTGAATCAATATATGCAACCACGTACTACTTATATTGTCGCAAATTAGAAAATATGCCAGTGTGTTAGTAGAAGATTAAACATATTGTAATACGAGTCTTAAAAATATTTACCAAAATAAAAAAGATGACGTAATAAATTGAAAGTATCAAAAATCTCCGTAATCTTAATACCAGAAGGTCGTAATTGATTCCAATATATGCCAATATATATAACAATTTTGCCAATATACCTGTACTACTTATATTCTCGTAGATTAGAAGATATACCCGTGCATTTGTAGAAGATTACTTGTACAACGTACTATATATGAGTTTCAACAATTTTCGTCATAATGAAACAATGGCATAATAATTTGAAAATATCAATAATTCCGGAATCAACTGTCCCCGAAATATCAATAATAATGATGTTTAAACCTGAAGACCGTAATTGATATTATCCAGTCAAAAATGCAATGTAAATGAAATTTATTTTATATACGTATTTTTATTAGATTTAATAAAATTCGTATGACACTTAACACATTGGATCCGTTGCTAAGCGATATGATATCATCTGCTTCAAATAAATTGATGAAAATCATGTCGTCTGAATAATGTGATCTCCATGGAAGGTTTGGCGACATTTTCGTCTCCGTGATATTTTTATGGATTTACAAATATTTTTATCAATTTAGTGATATTAAAAAATTAGTTAAATGCGTTACTAAATAGGATGGATGGACTGACCGACAAATGCTACAGAAACATCATTTCAGTACTCTATTCTAAAAAAACAAATTTAATTTCATTGATTTGGGTCATTTTTTTATCAATTTGGAGATATTTCCTCTAATTTGGTAAAGTTTAAGAAAAGTTACCAAGTTATTTAGAGATATTCCGCTAAATTCGTAGCTCTAAATTTGCAGATCTGAAGAATAAAATATCCATATCCCGTCTGTATATATACTAAATGAAAACACTAAAATTTTATTAGAAGATACATACATCCGTTCTACACTTTTTCTGCTTCAACAATCGGCTAAATGAATTTATTGGGTAAACACAATATATGAGTTTATTAGCTAAACACAATATATGAGCTTTGAAACCTCTTTGCTAAAATAAATAAAAGTGTGATGTACGCAGTTCGCAATATATATAATTAAAAGAACAATCAAACCGTTCATTTATTATGAGTTTATTAGCTAAACACAATATATGAGCTTGAAACCTCTTTGCTAAAATAAATAAAATAATGTAAACAGTCCGCAATATATATAATTAAAAGAACAATCAAACCGTTCATCTATAAAATATATTTTTACATCCATTTATTTATTATACAAATAGAAAAAAAAATAATAATCATTAACAAACACATTTAATTCCATTCCTTTGCCGAGCAACATGATATAAGATAGAATCTTCCTCATAAAATGCGAAATTAAATAACCATTTTAATTTCTTTATACTTCTAATCGTTGAGTAAAAGCTTGTGAAATACATGGAGGTTAATACATGTAAAACCATGGAGGTAGATTTTTCCATTTAAATTCATGTTTCAAACAATTCATGCTTTCAGATAGTGATTATTTAATGCAAAAATCCTGCAACAAACTCAAAAATAAAGTTTTAATTCCCTTTGACGCTTTAAACAAACGATTTTTATCCTTTCCGTTTGGATAAACCACGGAGTTGGAGAGTAGAACTCCTATAAAAAAAGTTCCTTTTTTCATTAATATCTCGACAACCCCTGGTCTTAGAAACTTGAAACTTGGGCAAAATTTATGGGGGGCTATTTTAAGGCCACCCACAAAATTTCATTAAATTCGGTTCAGCCGTTCTCTCGTGATGATGAGACAAACGAAAGTTTCGTTTTTTACTAATATCTCGAGAACCACTGGTCGCAGAAATTCCAACCATAGACTAAATTTTAAGTGGGGCTATTTCTAGGCTACCCACAAAATTTCATCAAATTCGGTTCAGCCGTTCTCTCGTGATGATGGGACAAACAGACAGACAGACAGACAGACAGACAGACAGATTTTCAATTTTATTTATATAGATTAATGTTGTATAGTGATAATTTAAAAAATATTACAGTTGAATGTCTCGCATTTTAGAGATGTTTAAATAAAATTAAAGTTGGAAAGTGTTTCATAATCAATGCTTTATATATGATTGATGTTTCTTGTTCACTTTGAAACCTGTTTTGTATTTTTTTTTTTTGCGTGTCAGTTAAAATTGGAGACATAATGCACAGAAATATCAAAATTAAAATAGCTATACATGTTGAAAATATTTCAAAATACCTTATATTTTTTAGTTAAAAGAAAATAAAAACTTATAAAATGTTATAAATTAAATATTTAAATTCCATAAAATATACAAAGGACCTTTCGAGAATAAAAAGGGTAAATATGTCAAGCTTGTAAAGCTTCTTTATCTAATTAAAATTTAAAATGCTAACCTGAAATCGTATAGAATCAAAATGGCGGATGTATCATTTGCTTGACATACGCATTTTGATTTTGATTCAACTGAGTTTCAGATAGATACTTTTATTGGTTTTGAAACCGAAATGAATGTGTATACATCAAAATCGTTGGCTGGTGTTCATAATAAACAGAGAGTATAGTAACTATCTTAAAAAAATTCCCCAAAAGACTCATTACATCCAATCAAATTGCCTGTAAATTAGTCAAGAGGGAATACTTGTCCCAACCAAAAGTAATGGATTTAATTAAATGTAGGAAATCCGGTGTAGGGATTAAATATCTTGCTATGGCCTCCCGACGTTATTACGTTTTTGTGGATGTATTTAACGACTTCCAGACAACTTGTTACCATAACCAACGAACGAAAACTAAGATGTCCCATCAGGGAAGACTTCTAAAACCCTATCTTCTTCGTTTTTTTTTTTATTTTTTATTGTTTTTTTTTATTTTTTTTTTATTTACTTCCTGCGATTGTGATTAGAAATCTGTTCGAGTTCGTTTTTTGCAAGATTATATATTTCTTTTACGAAAAAATATACCTTTAAATTATAAATTATTATCAACAATTATTTCGATTAAAGTACTAAAGGTTTTTACTTTATTTGTTCAAAAAAAAACTTGGAGATTTTCTGTAATAAATATTTATTAATAATATTTTCCAAGTGTTTATATTTTCCTTTTGGTATTACAAAAAATAAAATCAACAAAGGGCTATGTTGCAATAAATAAAAATGCTCCTTGTGAGAATATGACATTCTAATACTTCCTTGAAGAAAGCAGTCAGAAGGTTTTAATTCTCAGTATTCGAAACGTTGCTGTAGAGTTATAAAACTCACATTAAAATATTTTCTGGATTCAGGCTCATTGCATGAAAAAAGGCTTCTAAAAACATCGCGTATTTCAGGAGATATTTTAGTTAGAACTGTGCGTGGAGAATATAATGTTTATATAATACTAGCAGAACTGCCGGTGTTGTTGCCCAAAGTCGCAAAATAAAATTAATGAGATCCAATATCCTAAATATTTTTATGCATAAACCCACTTCAATTTATGCTTAGGAAACCAGTAAGAAGAGTATATAGATATGTTAAAACGTTGTAGAATTACTAGTATTTATGTCTATCAATGACATACACACGGTAACCCTTAAAAAATAAGTCGAAGCTTTTTTATACGTTTTATTTTGTTTATCAACGAATGGCTTTTACTGTCCCGAAATAGTCATATTAATCGAAATTTGCCCCAGTTAGAATTTTCCTGTGGTCGATGTAATGTTTAAGCCTTTTAGTTCATCTCAGAGAGTCTGAGTGGCCTGGGGAACGTTTTGAGACCGGCTCCCTCAGTTTGTCCACCCCTGGTTGATAAATCAAAAATCCGACTTGGTCAGGTTGTGTTTAAACGATAAAGAAGTTTACATATATTTAACCTTCTGGGTCAACGGAGATGTTCTGGTGGACCGGAAAGGGCTTTAAGTAAATCATTTTCCCGCCTCCTGGTGGAAGAAATTGAAAATTCAGCTCCGTTATAGTTTCTTACCTGTGACGGATACTATAGATATGCAAAGATTCAGTCTTCTAGATCAGCATTTCCCAAACATTTTTTTTCCAGTTGCTCCATTGTTTTTATGCTTGTCCTTAGTGATCCACTAAAAAGGTCAGTATATGCGATAAAAATATATAGGTAAAATAAATATATAGGTATATATAGGTGAAATATATATAACTAAAATAAAGCAGATTTAAATGTCCATGAAGGTTTCATATATTTTAATAAAGAAGCATTTTTACTCTTACAGAAACGTAAAGAAATCAAAATAAAACCAAATAATTTATTAATGAGAAATGTGATGCTGTTTCTTCTCGTTAACTAGAAATTTCATGTTTGAAGAAAAATATAACTTTATTCTTGGATCCGGTTCAATTGTCAATTGGTTTCTGTATTTGTTTCTTAGGAAATCCAGTGTTGTTAAGTCTGCTTCACACTTGTAGGTCGTGGCAATTGCACTAGATATTTTATTGCTTCTTTCGCCAAAACTGAGTACTCCTGAAGACAAAACGGCCAAAAATCCATTAGTGATATGGGCGAAACAGCGATGTGCGAAAGAGCAGATGTGCGAAACAGCGCGGACGCGGACGTAGCGCGTCGTTCGTCTCTTTTAATCGAATTATATATTCAATAGTATCGATTCAACGCTATTTACTCGTATTTTAAAGTTTGGTGAAAAAAAATATCTATGTCTTCGAGAGCCTTTTTAGGCGATCCGGCGGCATTTTGCTTTCGTGGCCAGGTGCCGCGTAACGACCAACCATCTGGTAAACTCTGTTCTAGTTCATTTGGAGGCTTCTGGAGGGCGTGAAATTGTCTTTTTTAAACTCCATGTTTCTGCACTAAAGGGGAGGAATGAATTCAAAATGTGGATCTGTTAGATTTAGTTCCGATTAATACTATATGTGAAAAGAATCACTCCTCTAACACATCCGGTGTCTTCTGCAGTTCTGTAAATACTAAACTATGTTAGACGAGTTATATGTAGATAAGTAGTCTTTACAGAAAATATCAAAATAATATGTTAATCCCTGTTGTACCGTAGGTGATTGTCGTAGGTGTCCATCAGATGGATTGGATGTTTCAGCATGTCGCACATCACGATGCAAAATGACTACAACTTAAAAGATCAACTTTCTAGGAAACAAAAAAACTAAAACAATCTGAACTAGCATTTGCTGTAAACAAATATTTCATATCTAGTTTTATTTGTAGATATTTCGGAATACATATAATAGAAGCTAGCAAATATACGCACCTCACTCTGTTCAGAAACTCACTGTTCATTAATTCAGAATCATAAAATTTTCAGATGTGGAACATTTTGTGATAAGCTATATATTTAGATAGAAAAAAAATCGATTTTCAACTTTTATATATGAAATAAACACAAAATCTGGAATATTTTTAACGATTTCTAATGTATAATTATCGAACACTCTATATGTTGACAAGAAATGTAACTATTAAAAAAGTGTAACCAGGCACTTACGTTAGAGCTATCTGGGCAAAACCAACAGCTATGTATGTTTGCTGTCCCACTTGGTGACAAATTTAGCAATTGTGGTAAAAACTTGACGGCAAATTTGGATAAATATTGCTTTCCCGAGTTTTGAAAGCTACAGAATTTAAGATATGTTTTGCCAATCCGGTGGTCGAGCGGTCAGGGGCATACGTTTCCGTCTGATCGCTGGATTGCCGGGTTGCGGGTTCAAATCCCGCCAGCGGGCATGGATGTTGTCATGTCGAGGCCAAGTCAGACTTCCGCCCTTCGCGGTGCCTCTATAAAAAGAGTGAAGCTGCAAATCTCCCCCCCCTTTGCCATGGGATGCCCTGGGGGGGTCTTGTGGATGTGGTGCGAAGACGCTCCTTCACCACGGGGAATTAGTAACGAACGGAGATATGTTTTGGTCAAGCATTTCCTCATGCACTTGAGAAATGCTAAGAAATGCTCATATACGTAAGAAAATTTAATCTGTCATCTACCACTCTTGGAGATAAATGAGGAGAATATAGTAACACATTTTGTGCAATATCGCCAACTTGTCGACATTTGAGAAACAACTCTAAAATGTTGACAAGTTGCAAATGTCGCCAACTTGCAAATGTCGACAAGTTACAAATGTCGACAAGTTGCAAATGTCGACAAGTTCTGAAATGTCAACAAGTTGCAATATCGCCAACTTGTCGACATTTGAGAATTTGCAACAACTGAAGATCGTCCAATATCTCCCGAAATTAAATGTTATGGATTTGATATCACTTACCGTTTTATAAAAATTACTATTTTAATATTTTTAATGCAAAATACAGTGAGTTTAACTTTTCGGAAGACGGGTACATTTTGTAAGGAGGTGGCTAATAATTTGCGTTTTATTACGATACGGTTATGAAGATGGGAACCAAGAATTAAAAGCAATATTTCAAAATGTGTTTTGATATTTTAAAATCAGCATATAAGTTATAATTTACTTACATGTTAATTATATGCTTATATTTTCCCCATGAAAGTAATTATTGCTTCCGTGTGGAAAAAGAACATGATTTATGAAGTAGTTAAATATTATTATTCATTTTAAGTACTTTGCCTAAAGCTATTATAACCTCCAGTCAGATTTCCAGCAAGATTCGTCAGCAGGGACTTTTTCCCAATCAAAAATAATGGATGTAAGTAAATATAGGGAATCCCTTGCACGGATTAAAGGCCTTGCTATGGCCACTAGGTGTCATTACGATTATTTGTGAATGTATTTAACGACCCTCGGACTACGTGTTACCATGACAACCGGTGAAAAGAAAGATAAAACGTCCAATAAAGGTAAACATATAAGATCCTCAATAACACTTTTATTTCTAACTAATGTGATTAAAAAAATTAGTATCACTTTTACGTTATTTCATTGTACTAAATTACTTCATTGCGTATGAAAAATTGATTTAAAAAATAAATGCAGCGCCAGTATTTCCAAATTTCAAGAGTACAGAGAAGTGAATGATTTCATATCTTGTCAATTATATAAAGTTATTGTTTATAACACAAACAATAACTTTATACAAAATGATCCATTCACAGAAAATAAGAATCTATATAATCTATTTTATAATCACAATGCATGTGTGTTTGAACCTAAATAAGAATACATTATAGTCTTATTACTCCAAACTTTGGTTTTGACATATATCGTTAGAAAACTTTGTTTGGATTGTTGTATGACATGAAACATGTGTTAAATGACTTGTTATATTATGAGATTATTTATTAGGTAAATTCATTGTATAATTTAAAGAAAACCATATATACATATCCTTTATGTTTTTATAACATATGTGTGTTATGCATGTGCCTTACGGACGAAAAAATAGGTTATTCTTATAGTAGACTATGCTTATTGCTTTCCAAGATATTGAATTTTCATCAATTAGTTGTCATTTTCATTGATTTAGCGTTATTTTTATCAATTAGAAAACAATTTTATCAATTTGGCTATATTTTTATCAATTTGGCAGCATTGAAAAGAAGACCCGAGTTGGCGATATTCCGCCAAATTCGTCGTCAAAATATCGCCAAGCGCTATGAAGGGAGAAAAACCGCTTGGTGCAATTTTGGTGACGAATTTGGTGGAATATAGCCAACTTGACTATAATCGGTATCACGTGCCGGTCATCACCTGGTATCGTGCTTATGAATAATTTACCGAGTAGTTTGTAGAACTTTATGAACCGGTACGTGAAACTTCAAGAAAAAAAAATCTCTGTCGACGGTAATAAAGTATATAATTTAGTTAAAGCCGTGGGAGTGATTTTGTGAATGCATAAATGAAGCTGAAGAGGAGACTGCCATTGAGGAATCAGAAAAAAAATAATTAGCCGCAGTGAAGTTGTAATTAGCCTTTCAAAGTGTATTGAATGGTGTGAACACCAAGAGGATGCATACAACTATTGTTTCTATGTAATGTTGCTAACGTGCAATATTCCCTGACTAGACTATCCCGTCTTATCTTTCGTTTTGTCTTGTCCAGCTTTCACCTCGTCTTGTATGACTTTGAACGTTTCTTCCATTTTCTCGGTCATAGCTTCTTCTTGTCCAACTTTCATAGCTTCTTGCATACCTTTTTTCCGGCTTTCATACTTGAGGCAGCCATAACCGCGTGCTAAGTTTTCAGAAACCCCACTCCTGACACCAATTTGTTACGAACGTTTCCTCTGGAATCATAGGTGTGAACACAGGATACAGAAATTAGTTTATTGACAAACAAAATGTAAACAGGAACAGTTCATAGAAAAGCACTTAAATACTTCACTTATTTCACAACGAAACTGATAATTGTTTCAAAACGTTAACAAAAGTAACTTCACAAAATAGCAAATGATTTTCTTAAAACATTGGCAATGTAGCCCGTCCAATTGCCCATTGGCAATGTAGCAGGTATTTTGCCAACTCGTCCACTGAACTGTCCTACTCAGTGATGACGCCTATTTACACTCAAGTACCAAAATTCATGGCAGAGCAGTATGCAAATTTACAAGCGACGCTCGTATCGCGTTGAAAGGGTATAAACAGTCAGATGGTTGTTAGTGTCTGTTGGTCTTATTAAACGTTAAATAGCGTGATAATGACTAAGAAACGGGAATTTACCGAGTTTGAACGTGGATTGATAGTTGGAGCTCGACGCATGGGACATAGAATTTCGAAAGTTGTTGAAACTTTGAAGATTTCTAACTCGACAGTGTCAAAGGTGTATCGAGAGTACCTCATGGAAGGCATTACCTCGCACAAGGGAAATCCCAGTGAGCGGTCACGTCTGCTGAATGATCGAGACCAGCGACGTCTGAACAGAAGCTTCCGTACCAACGGACGAAAGAAACTACGTCCACTGACTACAACATTCATTGAGGGACACACTAAACACGTATCTGTGAGGTCTGTGCAGCAACAGTTGGCGTTGATAAGATATAGCAGCAGAAGACTGTCTCGAGTGCATTTACTCACAGCACATCATCGACTTCAGTGCATCACTTGGGCTCGTGAACACATACAGTGGACCCTAGATGACTGGAAGAAGGTAGCGTGGTCCGATGAGTCACATTTCCAGTTGGTACCAGCTGATGGTAGCTTTCGGATGTTGCGCGTTCCTATGAGGTTATGGGTCCAACTTGCCAACAATGCACGATGCACGCTGGTGGTGGGTCCATAATGGTCTGAAGAGTGTTTACTTGACATGGATTAGGTCCTCTGGTCAAATTAAACCAGCCATTGTCAGGAAATCGCTATGTTTAGCTTCTTGGTGACCATTTGCAGCCGTTTATGGACATCACAAACCCCAAAAACTGTGGAATGATCCAGGATGGTAATGCGCCATGTCACCGGGTCTATAGTGCTCGGAGGAGCATTCTGGACAATTCATACTCATGATATGGCCACCTAGATCGACAGACATGAACCACTTGGAGTATATCTGAGATATGATCGAAAGAGCTATTAATGCCTAAATTCCAGCATCTTCTACAACCACGCAATTAGACCTGCTTTCGGGATACCATGGCTGAACATTTCTCTTGGCGACTTTCGTCGAGCAGTTGAGTCCATTCCACTTCAAATTGCTGTATTTGGTTGAGCTGAAGGAGACCCAACATGATATTAGAAGAGTATCTCATGACTTTTGGCACTTGAGAATATAGTCTCTCCCTAGAAACATCTGGAAATCTCTAAATCTCAAAGAATAATCACTCTATCGAGATGCTGACGCCATAGGAACAAATTCTTGTACCGCTGTCTTTTGGAGAAAACTCCCCGATGGAGCCAGTTGGTTTGTGAAAAAGACGAAAGACAGAACATGAGACTCCAGTCAATGAATATTACACGCTCGCAACAATAACATCCGTAACACAGCAGCAAAAAATTCCGTAGAGTTAAGTTCTATTAAAACAAAGAAAAATGAAAGAATAAAACAAGGAAAAGTGAAAGACTTACAGTACTGCACTGCATGTACTGTACCGTACTCCTTGAACATTTTGTTTCCATCCTTTTTGCAATTCATTTTGTAATTTATAATCCGAATGGACAGTTAATGTATGCCTATACATTTAAGTGTTTAGTGATATTTTAGTTATTGTATGTAATTTTAATTGTGTACTACTGTTATTTTAATTATACAGTACCTGGAATTATATATGTTTTGTTCAATTTTACAATTTTCAATTTTAATCTTGATTTTTATCTGTACTATACAATGTATTGTGTTAAAAATGATTTTCGTTATCAATCGCCGGTATCTAAAGGAAATTGGTAGAGAGTTTCTGTTATCCGTCTATTCACTCATCCAACACAGCGACGGTCAGAGTCTGACGGATAATCGAGAGTCCACTGTACACTCTATAACCCTCTGTAGAAAGTTCTGGAAAAGCACACATTTTGTAGAATTCATAACCAATCTTCAAAATTTGGTACATTTTTAGAACTCTACAAGAGTCGCCAATTTGGCGAAACTTCATTAAATTCGTTCCCAAGACACCTAATTTGCCGACAAGGTTAAGCAATCTGGACTTTCATATTATAACAATGATTGTCTGTTAGGTATTCGCGACAACATGTAGTATTATTTGCCTTTATATCTCATTTACGTAAACATAAAAACAAAGCAATAAAAGCATGTTTGAGTCCATAGGATAAGTCCGGATCTGTACCAGCATTTAATTAATACTTAGTACCAAGAATTATGTTATTTCATACAAACTATCACAAATGTTGTTTGAAATCGAAGATACTAGAATCATTATCGCAATTCTGCGAGTTATAAGTGCAGTAATATTTTATGCGTCAAGCTTCAATTCTGCGTCATTTAAATTCAAGACATAAAATCCCAAGGGCATATTAGATATCATGAAATATATGGACATCTAAATAGGCTTAGTTTACACGCCATTAGTGATCAAAATAATCATAGTAAATCATTTCTAACGTCAAACATAAAGGACGGATTTCTAAACATATAATGTGAGCATTTTGAATAAATGTAAGAGGTTCAACTAAATATTGGAAACGTATAGTTCTAGATTTACTTTTATGATTTACATTTGGTTAAATTAAAGTTCTCAATTAGTAAAATGCACTTTGTGCAAAGGATAATGAAAAGCAAGAACAACGTAAATAAGCACAAACAAAAATAATCTGATGTGGGCAACACATGACTTTCTTTATATAATGCAATGAATTTACTACATTTACAATAAAAAAATAGGTTTTTCTGATAGTAGATATTTATATCCTTTCCAAGATATTGAATTTTCGTCAATTAGTCGTCATTTTCATGATTTAGTGTCATTTCTATCCAATCGGCGAGATTTTCGTTAATTTGGCAACATTTTAAAATGTCGCCAGGTTGGCGTTATTCCGCCAAATTTGGCGCACGGAGAAATAAGTTATTCTTATAGCAGATAAATAATTATTGGCTTTCAAATATAAAAGTATTACTCAAAGTATATTTTCTGATGAATGGAACGATCTAGGTCCACGAGAATGATGTCACCCAATTTATAGCATGATATTACATATAAAAAGTGAACATGTTTCTCGACATTTAATACATTTTTATAGTTTATGGGATTTTTTGATAAATTTATTTTAAAAATGTGCAATATCTCGAGAACGGTTCGTGCTAGCGTTCTAAAGTTGATGTCAATCGTTTTCTAAGGAAAAACTACCTAAGAAATGTCTATGTGCGTAACTTTATTAAAGGTTTTAATTTTTTTATGATTTTTTCAAAATTTCACTCGAAAATTTAGGGGGTTCTGAATATTCTATTACGTTTTAAAACAATGAGCTTCCAGTATTCACGGATTGTGATTTTTGTACCAAATTTCATTCGACTCGCTCTATTCGTTCATAAGATATCGTCTCCGTACACACACACACACACACACACACAGACATCACTTCAAAAATGTTTGATTCGTGATCAGGGATGCTTGAAAAGTCCTCTTGCGTCGAAAACTCGAATTCGAATTTTCAACCCCGTCACAACACTTTCCTTATACATTATGTATATAAGGAAAGTAATAATGCAGCATCCCTAGTAGCAATCCAATGTTGGTCCAATATTGGCTCTTTTTTGGCTCGAATAGCAGCCCAATCTGAAAAAGTGGATATTTTGACGGAATTGGTCCAATTTTGACTTAAAATATTGGGGCAATATTACGCCAATACTGACGTAATACCGTAATAGAAATATTAGCCAATATTGGAGGCCAATGTAATCCCAATATTTGTCCAATATTGGATAACATTGGAAATATTTTCAATATAATGCCAATATATACAATATTGGTCCAATATTGAACCAATAATAAATGCTACAGAGAGATTAAATGCTACCGAGTATTGGTGTGTTTACCCTTTCCAATTTTGGTCTTTGGATTTGCTACTTTCCCTGCAATACATGGTAATGTATAGAGAAAGTATTGGAATCATACCGAAAATCACAACTCGAGTTTTCGACGAATCTACGAGTTTCGAGACCTCTAGTATACGAAAAAAACTATTTTTAGCGTGACGTCTGTGTGTGCGTCTCTGAGTCTCTGTGTGCCTTTGTGTCTGTCTGTGCATATTTTGTATCCACTTTAACTAAAATACTAATTGTCCAAATTTTATGATATTTGGCAGATAAGTCATTTGTGGGTGAAACTGGTACTGATTAGTTTTGGGTACGATTCGGGATAACAGATCCTGCCTGTTTTTGCGAAATGGACCGCAAAAGCCTATGCCCACTCTAGCTAAAAAACTAATGGACCGAATTTCACAAAATTCGGTACATAAGTCGCTTGTGGGTCACCCTGGTTCTAATTGGATTTTGGTACGATTCGGAAACAAATAACGTGCCTTTTTTTGGAAAATTGTTCGCAAAAATCGTCAAAACCTGATTTCTCGTACGTAATCGTATTTTCCTCTACGCCAACTTTGAAAATAAGTCCGGTTACCAAATGAGAACGAAAATTGAATTAAATGTGAATTAAATTTAATTAAAATAAAGAGAACGTGGATATAAATCTGCAGTGAAAGTCATGTGCTGCCCACATCATATTTTTTATTCTCTTGCACTGAAGACGGGGATCCAATGTATCCTCGAAGCAGCTGTATTTTGCGTTATTTTGTTATTTGTGAGTATTTTTCTCTTGTTCTTCCTTATATTACAGTTTTGTTTAATTTGCGTTTCCTAAATGCAAGTTATAACCATTATTATAGAGTATTAAATATTATTTAATATGTGTGTCAGCACGTTTAATTAGTGACTTAGTTGATTATGTGTAAGAATGAACCTCAATCTACGACCTCTTAATCCCGAGACATGCGCTCTACTGAGGTTATCATATAAATGAAAGTCTGACATAAAACTTCAAGTCTGTCATAAAACTTCAAGACTAAGACACCCTACATAAGCAAACTAATATGATGTGGTAAGGGCATGACATTTCCCCTACAGACTTAAATTCGTTATATATTAAATAGTGTTTGTTCAATTGCTCCAATTGACAAAAATACTTACTTGGTATTATATCCGGTTTGCAGTTTTCATAAATCGTCCTTTTCACTAGTCAAGTTAATGCATTTTAAATAGCCGCCATCTCCTAAAACTTAAAAAAAAAACTGTAATATCTTAAAAACGTCTCATTCTAAACTTAGCTGGTCTCTTATATTTTGGCGTTAATTTTTACATATAAAAAAATCTGATGTGGGCAACACATGACTTTCCTTATATAATGTAATGAATTTTATACTTTTACAGTAAAAAAATAGGTTTTTCTTATAGTAGATACTAATATTCTTTCCAAGATATTGAATTTTTGACAATTAGCCGTCATTTTCATTGATTTAGCGTCATATTTATCAATTTGGCGAGATTTTCGTTAATTTGGCAACATTTCAAAAAAGTCGCCAAGTTGGCGACATTCCGCCAAATTCGTCGCCAAAATCTCGCCAAGCGTTATGCACTAAGAAATAAGTTATTCTTACAGCAGATAAATGACTATTGGCGTTCAAATACAAAAGTATTATTCAAAGTATCTTTTTTCATGAATGGAACGAGCTAGATCCACGAGAATGATGTCACTCAATTTATCGCATGGTATTACATATGAAAAGTGAATATGTTTCTCAATAGGAAATATTTTTTTTTATTTTATATGGCTTTTTGATAATTTTTTTGAAAAATGTACAATATCTCGAGAACGGTTCATATTAGCGTTCTAAAATTTATGTCAATCGTTTTCTAATAAAAAACTACATAAGAAATGTCTATTTGCGTAACTTTATTAGTGGTTTTGATTTTTTAACGATTTTTTCAAAATTTCATTCAAAAATTTAGGGGGTTCTGAACATTCGATTGCGTATAAAAACAATAAGCTTCCAGTGTTTACGGATTGTGATTTTTGTACCAAATTGGATTCGCATCGGTCCATTCGTTCGTCAGTTATCGTCTCCACAGACTCACTGGCACACACACACACATACATACACACACACATACTTTCACACACACACACACACACAGACATCACTTCAAAAATGTTTGATTCGGGATCAGGGATGCTTAAAACGTGCTCTCCCGTCGAAAACTCGATTTCGAATTTTCGACCCCGTCACAATACTTTCCATATACATTATGTATATAAGGAAAGTAATAAGAATTGAACGAATAGTTTTAAGCATCAATAGGTTAGGAAACATGTCTAAAAATATTTAAAAATATTTACAAAAAAACTACAAATATATAAAAATTTTAAGTATGCTTCGACGTTTGTTTCAAGTATTTGCGGTACTTCAGCCATTTCGAAAAAAGAGGCTATTTTTACTTTTTTAATCGCACCAAAATTTATTCATCACCAGCGTAATTCAATACTGATTTATCTCCCTGATTTTAAGAAATTTCATCGAGAAGTTTTAAACTACAGTAAAAACATTGTCAAGTTCCTCAAAATTCCAAAAAAAAACTTTTTATCTTGTGCATGGTCCATCCTAGAGTGATGATGGTTTATTACATTTGATTTATCGTTAAAATTTACATATAAAACAATAACTTAATTATTCAGCATATTTAGTCCTAGATTTCAGATTTTGAAGTTTTTTGCGGACAATTTCGTAAAAAGAGGCAGGTTCTATGTTACTCAACCGTACCCAAATCTAATGAACACCGGGGTAACCCACAAACATGATTTATCTACCTATTTTTTTTTAGAATTTCGACGAGTATATGTTGAGCTAGTGTTTATATATACAAAGCCACATGCACACGTATAAGCAGACGCCCAAACAGACGTCAGCTCAGTGTTTCTTTCAGGAGTTTTGTCCGGTGGGCTGAGTGAAACTTTATGCAGAGGGGTGGGGCAAGTTTTCTATTTGCCCTATAGAAATATATCTAAACGTTGTCACATAAATATAAACTAAGTTCACATAAAATGTCTCCGGATGGTGGGGTCAAATAATCAGATGTATGCCTGAATGATACACTGGTCAAGCTAAAAATAAGTGTTTCATGGTCTAGAGTGACCTATAGATCCGTGACATGTAGATAGAGCAAAAGTGTAGATCCGTGACATGTAGATAGAGGAAAAGCGTAGATCCGTCGAAAACTCGAGTTCTGATTTTCGACACTATATTTCTTGTGCATAACAATTTGTTGAAGTAAAAGTAATAGACGTTTTGCTTCGAGAAATCACAGAGAATATGCATAAACGAGAAAATCAAATGAATCTTTACACTTTTGCTATTATTTTCCTTATATTATTTGTATAATGTATAATAGAGAAAGTAGTGTGAGGAGAGGACGGTTCAAGCATCCTGAAACTCGAATTGAAAGTTTTTGAGGTAATGCTTGTGTGTCCGTGAATCTACGGAGACCATGTTTTACGATTGAATGGGACGTTTCGAACAAAATTTAGTACAAAAATTACAATCAGTGAAATATTATTTTTAAACGCAATCGAATGTTCAGAATACCCCAAAAGTTTTGAACGAAATTTTAAAAAAATCATCAAAATATCAGAACTTTCAAGAATTACGTAAGTAATCATTTCCCATGCAATTTTTCATTTAAAAACTATTGGTATAAATTTTAGAACGCTAGCATGAACCGTTCTCAAGATACTGCATTTGTTTTTCAAATAAAAGTATCAAACATCATATAAAATTAAAAAGCTCTAATTGTTGCGACGTATGTTTACTTTGTGCATGTAATGTTATGTGACAAATTTGTTAAACATCACTGTTGTGAATCAAGTTGGTTCATTCACGAGAGAAAATACGTTGTCTACTAGTTTTGTACTTTAACGCCTGGCAATTCTTGTAACAGTTATTCAAATATCCTAAATGCTCTTCTCTCAGTTTGTGTGTAATGCTTGGCGAACTTGAAGAGCCATTTACTGAAATATCGTCCAGTTGATGATATTTATCCGTAGATTGACGAAAATATCCCCAAAATTGCGAACATGACGTTAAAAACGAATATGACTCCGAATAGATAAATTAATTAACAAAATATTTTGATATATGGATTGCATTACTTATTGATGTTTCTATCGATATTGAAAATCACCAGTTTCGAGTTGCATGAAATATAAGGTAATTAGGTACCTCGAAGCAGTTTTACATGTTGTCATCAGGAAAAGCGCTAAATGTACAAGTCAACATTGAAAACATATGTGCCGTAGATCTTATACATAATTTTTTCGCATAGAAAGAAGTAAATTCACTACATTATATTGGGAAAGTCATGTGCTGCTTACATCAGATATATTTTTTTTATCATGGGACTATACAATGTGAAAAATCTAGAGAATTTTAGAATTTCTTCAGAAACAATGGCGGCGATTTCACTTAGGTAAGTTTTCCTTGTCAGTTACATATCGAAGAAGTAGAAGTTATTAATTAATTAAGCAAACATGCTTATAAAACGATTTTCCATTCTTTAATATGCTATGGATGTCCATTTATTCCATAAATAATAAATTAACCTTTCTACAAAATATTATTGAGCTCGTATCATTATCGTTTTTAGCACTGTTCATGCTTTTTTACCATTTTGTTGCAATTTCCTAAAAAGAAATGCTGCAAAAAAATTCAAAAGCCATTTATTCATTTTTTTTTGTATTATTTAGAACACGTCGGAACATTAACAGCAATATCCAATATTAGCACCCCGGAAGAATTAATCACATAAACGAGATTGCTTTCCAATTTGTCAGCGACATAACATTGTTTTACACATTACAGGAAACTAAAAAAAAAATTGAAAGAAAAAATAGTTTTTTTGTACCCATTTAAAAGCAAAGTTTGTTTAGTGGTGTTATTAGAAAAAGCGCTATTGCTATTAGGGATTTATTCTACTATCATTCTACTGCCAATAACCATGACAACCGTGACAAGTAGTATCTTCGTTGCCATTTTGGATCCAGAAATAATGCTCAATTGCATCATCAACGAAGTGCTCAACAATATTGGATCGACTTCATGTCATACATTTTTATCCATTTGCCATCATTGGGATACACATTACCACAGATTTATGAGAAATATTTAGTTCTTTATGATGCCAATCTGCGGAAGTAGTAATCGTTCTAATTGCTCCAGTAGGTCTTTAAATTATTCAGGATGGAAGTTCCTGTTATGTATATATATAGAAAGTATATGCATATAAATCATTTTAATAAACAGCTGTAAAATATGTGGGGGTTGGCCCCATATATGAAATGATTTAAAAAGAAAATGTCCCCTTAAATTTCGAAGTCAAATAGAATTTGCTCTGCGGGATTTTTTTAGAAGATGGTTTCTTAGGCGAATGAAAACACTCCTATCAATACAATTACGTAACAAGAAACTAGACGTACACATTCAAGTTATTTTCTGATTTTTTTTTTAATTATGAAGGAATTTTATTTTCTAGATGGATATAATTTCTTTTTAATTCAACTATACATTTGATTTCAATTACTGTGCAGTGCTCCTAATAAATATAGTTGAAACAAAGTAGTAAAAAAACTATGGTATTGCGTCATTTATAACTACATGTTAATTATCCACCATTTTTAATTAACAATTATTTGGTACAAAATACAACGTATCTCTCTTATTCATTTGATGACGGCGTATCCAGAAGGAGAAGGAAGGGAGAGTTATCGGGCCATGCCAACATTTCTTTTATCGCTTTTTAACATAGTTGTAAAGTCTTTATGACTTTGTTCATTCTGTCTATATGTTTGTCAGCCCGTTCGTACAATAACTGCCGTAAAGATGACTTTATCAAAATGAGATTTTAGTATGTTGTTGAGACATTCGGTGGGACATATGGGAATGTGTGTAAAAGAACAACATCACCAAATTAGTTTTGGATTTATCCCAGGTTGAAAAAAGGAAATACATTAAACCATATGGGACCTAATTTTTTAAACATTTTTTAAGAGGAGTTAAATTCGCAAACTCCTTTGAACAGTTTTAGAAATATTCAAATTATAAAATAAAATATGTAAAAAAAATCTTTAAAAATATGTTGTGTTTTAAATAAAAATTGAAATAAAAATTGCACCCATATTATATGAAGCGATCACGTGACTCATTGCAAAATATAATATGGCGTACTTTTTTTTCGGTTAGTGAAAATCGTAATTTTTAAGCAACGCTTATGTTTATATTTAGGGTTGCATCTTTCCTTAACACGCTTTATTTTTGCATATTATCTGTATATCTAAATTCTGTGCCTACGCAATTACCATATTTTTCATTTTAAATGATCACTAAACTTTGATTTTTTTGCAACGGAGACTAATTTTAACGTTTGCAGAATAAAACCAAACCGAACTGTTAGATGAGTTCTAAAAAAATTGATGAATTTTTTTAACGCAAAATTATTTAGCTCTAGAGTCTGAAATATAAGTGATATGAATGAAATATTCATTGATTTTACATAGAGAAGCAGATGGTTTTTTAACATTACCTATTTTAATGAAGTGTTAAGCATATAATTAGAAAGAAGGAGATAAAACTCCTATGGATGAAACGGATGAAAACGCCATAATGCTTTGAGAATTATATTTAGTTGCCGCTAGTGTGAGTAAAGTAACTGTTATTGCTAGTTGACACAATAGAAAAACATAGTACTTAGTATATGTATTTTTCAATATTTTTAAAATAAATTTTCCCTTATTATGAGTATAATTAACCAGTATTTTTTCATAATTATAGGATAGAATGCAGAATATATGGAGATAAATTGAAAGATAATAACTTTGAATACGTAGGAATATCCTTTATTGTGTTTGTTCTACTTTGCATCGCGGTAATAATTTATTTCTACAAAATTGGCAGTTTAAATAAATATTGTAGGCCTTTCGCCAAACAAAAGCATACAATAAAGGGATACTTATCTTATTCCAGCGCAAAACTGAATTGTCTCAAACGATATTGGTGTTTTCTTAATATGAAATATTAACTCCTTACTTTTACCTCCAAGGTTTTAAGTTTTCAAGTAAAATAAACTATTGAATTACTGTGATAATTTAAAAACATATCGTCGCTGAATGTATCGCATTTTAGAGATGTTTAAATAAAATTGCATTTCAGTTGAAATGTATTTCGTAATCAATGCTTTATGCATGATTAATATTTCTTGTTTATTCTGGCTCTGTGAAGTCCACGAGAGTACAGAGTAAACGAGAATATCTTTGGACGCCACTGAGGAAGGTGTACACAGCACAATTAAAACTCTCCGTACAGGTTGTTTACTTCTGGATATCGTCATTTCAAAATTAATTAACAATTTTTAACTGTAATTAAGAGAAAACTTGCTATGTTTAGGCAACAACTCACCTAGTTTAAGGCGAATGACGAAAGACTACTCTCGTTGACGTCAGGTTGACAACTTTTTAATTGGTTGCCGGGTTCCTAGCGCAGCGTTATATTAAATAACCTTGGGCGTATTATCTATATATATATATAAAGAAGAAACGTATGTATAGGTATGGATATATGTATGTATGATCAAACATTACGGGAGACCGGCTGAACCGAAATATGAAATTTGGTGAGTAGTAGTCTTGAAATAGCCCCACTTAAAATTTAGTCCATGTTTCGAGTTCCTAATACCAGGGGTTGTCGCGATATTAATGAAAAACAAAATTTTCGTTTGTCTCATCATGACGGAAGAACAGCTGCACCGTATTTAATAAAATTTTGTGGGTAGCTTTAAAATAAAATCCTATAAATTTAGTCCAAGTTTCGAGTTTCTAAGACCAGGGGTTGTCAAGATATTAATGGAAAACGAAACTTTTCCCTAGTAGCTCTGCTCTCTAACTTCATGATTCCCAACGAACAGGGTGGTTTAAAACTCAATTACATTTCTGAGTTTTGTGGGAATTTATTGAACTTATTAGTCACTTTTGAAAATCACTGATATAAAATATGAATTTAAATTTAAACTCTTTTCACCGTGGTTTATTTATCACAGGCTTACTCAACAACGAAAAGTATTCAGAAATAAAAATGTTTATTTAATCTATAGCAAGCGTTGCATTAGGCCGCGAGTACACCGTCTATCCCAATAATGACGAGCATTATTTTCTGAGAATGTTGCTTCACACTGTTTGAGGACAACATATTTTCTGGCTTTGAGAACTGCTGTTGGCGAGTTATGCGAAATATTCAGAGAAGCGTGTTACTCGAGAATGACCAACATTGAGAAATGATACTTTCTGAAACATCTTTAACGTGTTTTCCAGCGCAAGTTAGAATCATCTTTGCCATTATTTTGACGACATACAACTCATCAAATCCGATCAGCCTGTTGGGAAAATGCAATTAAAGCATGAGCGTAGATGTACTTTATGATTCCAGTATGAATCACGTTGGCCCGAATATGAAAATTTCACCAGAAATATTTAATGAAGTACTAATTCTTTTAGAAGACAAGTACGTAGCGATGATCGGCAAGACACTTCTCCAGCTTGAAGTACAAGCTCCAGAGAGAAGTGCCTCCGATCTTCTTCTCAGCGAAGTCATGGGGGAGTGCAATTACAACATCAAAGAGCTGTTATACTACATGCAAACAAATAATCCACTTTTGGTGGACGATGAATAGTGTATACATTGAACGCATAAGAACATCAAGTGGCAGCCTACTTTTCTTACATGCACCTGACGGCACAGGGAAAACGTTTCTCATAAATCTCATACTGGCTGAGATACGCTTGCTGCAGGAGGTAGCGCTTGCAATTGCATCATCCGGCATAGAGGCCCCCCAAATGGCTGGCGGACGAACAGCACACTCAGCCTGAAGTTACCTCTCAATATTGCTACAAATGAGAACCCTGTCCTCAATATAAGTAAGAGCTCTGATCAAGCTCAAGTGTTGAAACTGTGCAAATTTATGGTATGGGGCGAGTATACGATGACACCCAAAAATCATTAGAAGCTCTTAACCGTACACTACAAGACCTAAAAGGGAGTAGTGAATTGATAGGAGGAACATTAGTGGTCCTGGCTGGTGACTTTGGCCAAACGTTGTCTGTAATTTCGCAGTCAACACTTGCTGATGAGCTTAACGCCTGCCTCAAAACTTCAGCTCTGTGGGAAAAAGTGAAGAATCTCCAATTGTCAACAAATATGCGGGTTTCCATTCACCGAGGAAGAGATGCACAGAAATTCGCAGAAAAACTGCTTTAGATTGGCAGTGGCACTTCCCCCATTGATCCACAGACAGGCGAAATCACATTTACTGAAAATCTGTGCCAGTTAGTGTCGTCCATTGAACAGCTGATTCAGAAAATATACCCAAAAATAACCAAAAACTTCAGAAACCATGATTGGCTATGCGAGAGAGCCATGCTGGCACCCAAAAATGACAGCGTGAATGAAATTAACGAAAAGATGCAGAATCAATTATCAGGCACCTCCACCACATACTCTGACATATACCACATACCATTTGACTCTGCAGTGGACTCCGATGACGCCGTTAATTACCCGCTGGAATTTCTGAACTACTTGGAACCACCTGGAATGACTTCTCATATCTTGAAGTTAAAGAAAGGACCACCAATTATGCTTCACAGGAATCTGGACTCGTCAAAACTATGCAATGGAACACGGCTCTGTCTCAAAAATATTTTACCAAATGTCATCGAAGCCACGGTATTAACGGGAAAGGCAAAAGAAGAGGACGTATTCATACCTCGCATACCATTGATACCAACCGACCTACCATTCAGCTTCAAACGAATCCAGTTTCCAGTTAGACTGGCATTTGCAATGACCATCAACGAAGCTCAAGGGCAAACGCTTAACTTTGCTGACGTGAATTTAGAAAGTCCTTGCTTCTCTCATGAATAATGGTATATGGCATGCTCAAAAGTAGGAATTTCACAAAATTTGTATGTTTCAGTTCCGGTAGGAAAATCAAAAAATGTGGTTTACAAGCAAGCATTGTGTCAAAATCTAACAAATTAGGACACTGTCATTTAATTTGCTAACATTTGCATTGTTGCCTAGCGTTTAAGAGTAATTTTAGTTTTCCTTTCAAACTGTACATATTTTCCTTTCAAATTATACATATTTCAAACTGTACATATTAACTGTGCATCAATTGTGGGCACCTAATAATCACATTCCGAGACGCTGTCCGCCAGAGCCACCCGCCCGGAGGGCCTAGCTGCGAAGGGGGCCATAGAGACGCCGGAAGCTGTTATGACTTATATATTGCAATGATGTTTTTTTTTTACATAATGCAATGATGTGTTTTTCTTACATAATGCAATGAATTCACTTCTTTCACAGTGAAAAAACAATGTATAAGATTCACGGCCCTATATGATCCGGTGTAATTTTTATCAGAATTTTGCATCGTAAATCCCGAGCAACGCCGGGTAATCGCTGCTAGTCTATTATAATAAAAACGATCATGAATTATCGATTTCTATATTTCTTTCAACCTAGACTGTTCGACATTCTAAAAGCAGTAAGGTATTTATCTGTCTGGATAGCTGAGAAAGTGCCACCCAATTATGACTAGAACCCAATGGGGGTTGCTACACCAAGGACCGTACCGCCATTTCTATAACCAACCTCTTGGATGGACTTTTGTCTTACAGATTTGTTAAGCCCTTAGTCTACTTAGACATGGAGATAGTTTTGGATGGTAAGGTTCTGAAAAGCTTAAGCATTTTTCTGTCAAAACTGTACAATTTCTTCAAAGTAGGCACCATAGTAATGAGTTTCTGATGTAAGGTGCCGATTCAAAAGCAAGAGTGTTGGTAACTCTCAACTCGTTGGAAACGTTAGCATAGCTGTAAAAAATTCTTAAGGCATAATTGAAATAAAATAATTTTAGCCATACTTGATGTTGTTGTTGAGACCCAGACTGTCCGACCTACCAGAAAGGTGTGAGGTAACAATTGGGACGGCCGGGAAGACATATTTGATGTGAAAA
Organism: Amaurobius ferox; assembly: GCA_951213105.1. NCBI lineage: Eukaryota > Metazoa > Arthropoda > Arachnida > Araneae > Amaurobiidae > Amaurobius > Amaurobius ferox. The sequence continues at coordinate 71,419,632 of OX578148.1, forward strand.
ATTAAACCTCACCTTATCACTTGTTATTCTATCGCTGATAATTTAATAATAACATATTAAAAAAAATCTAATGTGGGCAGCACATGACTTTCCTTATATAATGCAGTGAATTTATTTCCTCTACAGTCAAAAATTAATGCATAAGATCCACGGTAATGTTTTTTAACGTTGAATTGTACATTTGGCGATTTTCAGGATGACAACGTATAAAACTATTTCAAAGTACCCAATTAACTTTATTTCGCGCAACTCTAAAGAAACAATTATCAATATGGATAGCATCCTCAATAAGCGACATTAAAATATTTTAATAATTAATTTATCAATTAGGCGTCGTTTTCATTAATTTTGCAATATTTTTGCAAATATGACTATATTTTCGTCAATCTGGGGCGAAATATCGCCAAGTTGGATATATTTTGCTAGATTATTCGCCAAGTACGCCAAAATGCACGCCAAGTGTTACAGATAAACAGAGAGAAGAGCATTTCTTATATACTAGAAGGTATACCCTTCATTTGACGTAAATTAGAATTTACGAAACATTACTTCTAATTTGGCGTCATTGTTATCAATTTGGCGACATTTTTGTCACTTTAGCAACATTTAAAATAGTCGCCAAGTTGGCGTCGTCCCGCTAAATTTCTCGCTAATTGTTACGGATGGACAGACTAAGAAATGGGTTATTCTTATAGTCTTCTCTTATGTTTTTTCCAAGATATTGAACTCAATTAGTCATCATTATATTAATTTAGTGGCTGTTTCATCGGTTGCAAAAAGTATGGATCTAAAAGCCCAAAAAGTGCAAACGAATGTTGGCCAAAATGAAATTGCTAAACTATATTACAATATATTAGCACCATCTAGTGGCACAAAATGAAATTAAAACAATAAAAATATGAATTAAGGAAGTAGAACACGAGGCTTAAAGATGCACAACAAAAAAATAAGGTAAATAATATGAACTGGAATAACAAAAAATTAGATACGGTCATGCCATATCTTCTAGAAATACCGTTTTAGACTGCTGAGGAAATACAGTTGATTTCTGACACGTACGTATGGTTACTTATCTTGACGTGCGCTGCATTTTATGTTGTGAATTAATTTATTTTTATTGTGCTCAAATTCACGTGCTTTACTTACATATATAATTAAATTTCAGATCGAATTTTTATTTTTTGAAATATAGTGGTTATAGAGTTGCGATAGGTTATATTTCGAAATCTTTTGAAAATGTGGCTCTAATTTCGATATTTTAGCTTCCTATGAAGACTGAGCGAATAACTTCTAAAACCTTTAGAATGCCATATAAAGATACATTACTGGAGTTTTATTTTGCAAATGTTATTCACACTGTATTCATTATTTGTAAATCATTTCAGGCCCATCAGACTGGAACTATCGCCAAGTTCTTTTTAATTTTATAGATCTTTTTAATAACGTATTTTGAAATATGTTCGGTACTTCACTATTTCACTATTAAAAGTGTGAAAGCGTAATGAAACTATCTAAAACAATTGTTAAATTTCAAATAATTATTTCAGTAACTATAAAATATCGTCTGTCCAATATATATGATAATTTTTTTCAAACATTTTACGCAGCAGCATGATGGCAACAACACAAAACATTTCCCTCAAAATTACGACATAGAGTTACGACGCTGCACTCGGCGTCTCACTGCGACCATAATGCTATCTCATGAATTGGGAAAACCCAGAAAGTTCTCACACGGGGAGGTTAAAAGCTTTGCCTGTCTTTAAACGTCCTCTCCTTAGTCGTTACGATTATTTGTGGACGTATTGACTGCTATCATATTGCGTGTTACTATGGTAACAGCAACGGCTGGATACATGAAAATGATTTATTGCATACAAACAGCGTCTAGATTTTTTCTGGGCAATGTCATCATGGGGACTAGCACTCTTTAGAAATCCAATGTTTGCCGCTTTTTGTCATCATTTCCAGTTATATTGCTTCTGATCGCGCTTATCTAGCATAGACAGAAAGCAATGTAGGATGCATTTATATATAGGAAGCAAATCGTAAAGTGTTTCTGACAATTCCTTTTAACATTTATATGTTTTATGACGATTATTCCGTGCGTTTACTTCTCTCATGTATTGTAATATTGCTGCACATATCTTTGTAATATATTTTCCCATTAAAACAATTCTATATTCTACTTCAAAATATACTACATTCTACACTGTTAAATGTATTTATCTACGTATGCATCTCCCTCTCTCTCTCTCTGTATGTATGTATATATATATATAGTTGTATTTCGAACTTCTCATTTATCGTGTATACACGTGGTGAAAAAAGAAGGTTCATGCCATATGGTAATACAAATTTTTATATATTCATTTTTTCATCTTTTGATGCCTGTAGTCTGGGTTTGAGCATTTATAGTAATGTACCATTGCTCAATCTGCAACAGGCATTTGTTTGGGTTAATTAGAATTAAATTCTCAGACCTGAAGATGAATTTAATTCTGATTAATCAGTGAATTTGGGCCGGTGCTGTTCTTTTCTCTTATCGGCTTTATGGCCGTGTTTTTGCTTCTGTGGTGATGTTAATAGATGATGTTTATAGGTGATGTTTATAGGTGATGTTAATATGATTTTACTTGGTCAGCAGTCTTTTTCCAAAGTTTTTGAATGTGTTATGCATGAAAGGATCTTTTCCTAAATTAAGCAATGGATCTCTCCGCACCAGCATGGGTTTATGCCAATGCGATAAACTTTAACTAATTTAGCTTGTTTTACTAGTGATGTTATTGATGCTATTAAAACCAAGAGGCTACTGGATATTATTTATACTGACTGTAGTAAAGCTTTTGATCACATCGATCTGGGATAATTTGCCCGTAGACTAATTGCTGCTGGATTTAGTGTTGATTTGGCGATGTTGTTGTACTCTTATATTACAGATAGACTGTATTCTGTAAAGTACTTTGGTATAAACTCTAGACTATACAGTGATTCATCTGGTGTTCCTCAGGGTTCAAATCTGGGAACACTCCTTTCTTAATTTTTATCAGTGAAATTCCCAGGATTTTTAAAACTGCAAAATGTCTTATGTTTGCAGACGACTTGAAACTTTACATGAAAATCAACTCTATGACTGATTGTGATTTGATGCAGAGAGATCTTGATGGACAGTATAACTGGACTGTTTTAAATAAACTCCATTGAAACGTTTCTAAATGCTATGTTATGAGCATAGCTAGGGTCAGTAATATTCTTAATTACAACTACATTTTAAATAATTTACCTTTATCGAGATGTACTCATATTATTGATTTGGGTGTCACTTTCGATAATATTTTTAACTTTCAGAAACATATTAAAAATACTATTAAAACAGCATACCAAGGAATTGGTTTCACCCTAAGACGATCCCGTGTTTTTGCCAGGTCGGATACTATTATTTGTATTTTTAATACCCTTGTTAGGCCAATATTGGAATATTGTGCAATGATCTGGGACCCTGTTTACGATCTGCATTCTCAACGAATAGAAATTGTGCAAAATAAATTTTACGTACAATAGATTACAGACTTTTAGGTTATTATCTTTATGGTATACATATATGTGAACTCAGACGGAAATATAGTTTAATGCCTCTTAAAAAAAGAAGAAAATGGTCCTGCCTTTTGTTTTATTATACAGTTTTAAATAGCACTATCGATTGCCCCATCTTACTTTCTTGCCTGGAATTTCATATACCTGTTAATAATACTAGGAAAAAAATATTGTTTCACAATACTACTGTTAAACACAGCTACCTTACATGCTATTCTATATATAAATTTGTTGATCTATGTAATACCTATTGTACTGATGTTTATATATTTAATTTGACTCCTGCCTGTTTTAAAAAAGCCTGTTTGAATGCGCTTCACATGTATACGACTTAGTATTCTTGTATCTTATATTATGTTCTTTTTATTTTTGTGTGGCTACTGTAACAGGATTTCGTCTGTAGTTGCCACGTAAATTGAATAAAATAAAATAAAATAAAATATATATAGTAATATATATATATATATATATATATATATATATATATATATATATATATATATATATACAGAGAGAGAGTCAGGCGATTTATATTTCGATGTCGTCATTTGAATTAAGTTCATATGTTTTCGCTGAAGTTTTTAATTATAATAAATTATTGTAGTTTTGTGATATTTTTAGAAATATTACCGAGAAAGGTATCGCATTTTAGAGATATTCAGATAAAGTTGCATTGAAGTTGGAAAGTGTTTCATAATCAATGCTTTAAGCATGATTGATCTCTCTTGTTTATGATTTGCCTCCAAGCTGTTCATGGCGAGATCTGAAAAGAAGCTTTTATTTCCAAAACGAAATTTTTATACTATGTATCTTTTATGTCTTTGAGAGCAGATGAAAATGAGACTTTAAAATGTTACGATGACTAATTCACAGCGGTAAACACAGTGTAAATTATGCAAATACAATTTGAAATTGATTCTTAAATTTGCCGTTTACATTATATGTCAACGGTCCTGGTTAAAATAGTCAGGTAAATACCTTACTTTATTCACCTTAGCACGTAGCAGGTGAGTTTGTACTGTGGCTCATCTATCAAAGAACCCAAGTATTAGATTCGCTATTTTTGGTTTCATATGTCCGATTTTAACAACAATGGTGTCTACAGTTAGTAGTTACCAGCGCACGTAGTATATATGCTCGTAATAACCAAGTGATTAAGGCCGGGGGATCGCAGGCGTAGTCCCTTAGTTCTCGTAATTCGCTCATCGGCACTAATCAAAGCAATCACCGTAGCTACGCAAAATATTGGAACTATAAATATATATGTCCAAAAGTCCTGGTTAAAAAAAGGATAACATGGTCTCTGACGCTTCCACACCCATTGAGTTCCGGTTAAAAATAGGTGGCAAATACCTGACTATCCAAACAGATACCTTATACCTTGTTTAAGATAGTCTGTTTAAGATAGTCCGCTTAAAGGGCATATATAATCAGTAGGAAAATTCCATGTTCGGTTCTGTATTGCATCCGTTTGTTCGACCCAGATCGCCCGACCTACCCGACAATGTACGGTATTTGTTTGGACGACCGAGACAGTGCCACCCAATTTAGACCGGATCCCAGTCAAGGCGGCATTCACCGGGACCGTTTCCTACTTCTCCTACCACCAACCTTTGGGAAGGGCTCTCAGACCCACATATTTAACATGTCCGTACTCCACGTGAACAAGAGGATAGTTTGGGCAAAGCCGGAAATCGAACTCAGGTCCTCCGAATGTAATCCTTAATGTAATGCGTACCTTATCCGTTGAGCTGCCCCGCCGCTCTGTATAGCATTAGGCAGTATAAACATAATGACACTACATAATTACTTTTCTTCTCCGTCACATTTTCATTTCACTATTTACTCAGTACGCCTCGTCCTAAGATGTTTCACGCCAGAAATTCATTCTAAATATGCGATCAGTGTCTCTTGTGATTTTTTTTCTCTTTTATACAACAATAAATATTTTTTTTAATTATTTAAGAACATATAAAAATGGGACCTAAAATATCTCGCTGAATAATTTTTTATTTATAATAACGTGAATGCCACTTGATGTCGTTGTTATTTACTAAAACAGTGAAAGCCACCTGATATCATTTTTATGTAATAATAAAGTGAGTGCACACATGATATCATTGTTATTTATAAATAAAGTGAATGTCACTTGATATCATTATTATTTATTAATAAACTGAATGCTACTTGATATATTTGTTATTTATTAATAAACTGAATGCCACCTGATACCATTGTTATTTAATAATAAAATGAAAGCCATTTGATGTCATTGTTATTTATTAATAAAGTGTATGCCACTTGATATCAATGTTATTTATTAATAAAGTGAATGCTACTTGATATCATTGTTATTTATTAATAAAGTGAATGCCAGTTGATATCATTTTTATTTATTAATAAACTGAACACCACTTGATATCATTGTTATTTATTAATAAAGTAAAAGCCACTTGATATCATTGTAATGTATTAATAAATTGAATGACACTTGATATTATTGTTATTTATTAATAAAGTGAATGTCACTTGATATCATTGTTATTTATTTATAAAGTGAATGCCATTTGAAATCATACATCCAGTGAAGAATCCAGAAACGAAAGACAAGCTTCTCTTTCTTATTAGGTTTTATCATGGATTAACTAAAGACCCCCATATCATTCGCCTTATTCCAAGGTTCAGCATACTGTTTGAATCACCACAGAATATCTGGTTGTAGTTTTTGCATTAGGGCAACTTATTGCATGTCATGAATTTCCCAAACTCTGCGTTTACCAAGTTAAGTCGTATCACATTGCAAGGTCAGTTTCATATACACTGATAATAAAACAAAAATTGCCATATGATGCTTGTTGATAAAGGATAATTCTACGCCAAGAGGAGGTTGTAAAGTTCTATACTTTAACATGGGGACATTCAGCGGTTATAATATAGGTGTGAGGGAGTAGAGTTGAGGTCCTATAGGATCCGGACGACCTCAACTATCTACCACTACCACTCAGTTGAGGTGGTAGTGATAGTATATGCATGGATAGAAATATGACGTCACAGAAGGTGAAGTTAAATATATATATCGTGTGGAGTAGAGTATTGTTTTTCTTTCTTTTATGCCGCTAACATGACAGTGCGATTATGAGCTATTTGTTCTAATCAGCTCCATTGAGAACACATTGTCGCCTCCAATTTTGGTTGTTATATTCCAAGTATGGTTTCAATCATTGAAAAATCTCCTATTATCAGGTTATGTGAGTATAAATATATGTTACTGATACTTTTGAAGAGTAAATTATAAGACAGGGTAATATTCATTAGTATTTTTGCATAAGGAGTTATGGGTAACTTCTTTAAAAGTATGTGGATTCAGATGTATGGCGTGTAAAAAATAAAAATGTTCTGAAATCTCTAAGGAAGTTGTTCAATATATGCAATTGAATAAAAACTAGACAATCTATATGGTATTTTGTTTTATTGTTTATTTTAAAATAGTGCAACAGAAAAGTAATACCCATAAATATGATTTTCAATATCCGAATAATTGTATTTAAAAGACTGACAAAGTTTACTAACATAGATCATTAGCCATACCCGCTAACAAAATTCCGTGACATCGAACCAAGTATGGCAAATAAAATACTTTTACAAACTAAAATCTGAATCACATTTCCTAGAGCGATGTTGCCATCTCTTGATACATTTAAATCTGATCAAAAGTGAGACATTACCATAATGAAACACGGAAATACCTGCAATGGATTTCAATAAGAACATGTAGACAGCAGAATAATGTTACCGGAAATTTGACAGGTTGTACTTAAAAAGTTGAACGCAATACGGGTTTAGATCACACAACATTTAATATATTCTTAAATAGTAGGCAATATCCGTTCATTTGGAATTGGAGTTGGAACAATATAAAAAAGTCCCATAAAATATAATAGCACTAATATCAACTAACTCTTTTGTGTTTAAAAAATGCTTTTGATTTATTCACCCGTTTATAGTCAGTCAGTTGAATGATGGCATTTCCCTGCAGTTCTGCCATTTTTTCTACATCTTCCGCACACATAAAATAAAGCTAAGTGCTAAAGTGTTGAATAAAGACAAAAGGAAGAAACTGTTACCGCTATTTGAGATAATACTAAAGAACGGAAAAGGAAGTTTTCACATACGCATTCAAAGTTACGCCGGTCGTCCCCCAAGTCGTTACGACTATTTGCGGTGGTCTTAACGGCATCCAAACCACATGTTACTATGGCAACCAAAAAGTGCAAAATGAGCTTGTAGCGTTCCCAGTTCTTTTGTGAGTGTGCATTGAAATGCAGAGTTACCGTTTACATTTTCAGTGTTTTATCATGAACATTATAGATCGTAGAATGGGATTTTATTTTATTTTTATTATTTTTATATTTTTTGTACACAGGCCGTCCAACTCACCTAAAATGCAGTGGCGGCTTGTCAAGGGACGCAGGCAAAGCGCGGCTTCTATTTACATGTCTGATAATATTTGACAACAACTTGTGTCAGTAGCGTTACGTGTGTTGATGATCTTTGCTGTCGCGGGAGAGGGAAAATACAGTGAATCTGCTTCAGCCATTCCTGAAGTGACGATGCTAAAGTGTGTACAGCAATTGCAATGACCTGTCATAACAAATAGAAAAATAATAGTACATATAAGCCATGCATAGACAATATACTCTGACATACAGTTTCAGAGTTACATCTAAATAACATTTCGGGAGAAGTCAAAATAGTGTAGGGAATCAACATGTACTTCCAATTTAAATCGGAAAATAAAGCAATTTAGAACCAAGGAAAAACCAATTAAAACATTAAGATTTTGAAAAGAAAATGGAGCATTAAAATGGTATGTGCATCGTTCAAGTGATATTCTAAATCTGAAGATGTAAAAATGTTGCTGATGATAAATGTAATTGACAACAACTATTTTAAGGAATGCATTTCCTATTTGAAGAGTAAAATAAACGCCGAAGAAACAGACATGGCTTAAATTAATTTACTGTTTGGTGGATTTTATATCCATTGCTGTATTTTGAATGCTCTTGGCCTTAAGAAACCCATATTGCACTGATATTAATGAAATTTAAAGAGTTCCTAGGAAAGTCTTACACGGTAGTTTTATACAAAGTACACGGTAGTTTTATACAAAGTACACGGTAGTGTTATACAAAGTAAAGTTGCAGAGTCCACTTTAACAATAAGAGCTTGCAATTTCGTACCAATAGCTCAACGGTAAGGCGTCGGCTGGCCAGTTCGGTGATCCAGGGTTCGATTCCCGGTTGGGCCAGCAAAGTTATTTACAAAGGCCCCTGCACGAATTAACCCTGTAGGTTAGTGCAATAGTTGCTTCGGCAATACGAGCGTTGGCCGGTCAGTTCGGAGATCCAGGGTTCGATTCTCGATTAGGACAGCAAGGCGCTTTACAAAGTCGGATGTATTTAAAATGGCCTTAATACGACTATCACGGATTCAGTGGACTCTGGGATATTGAACGCCAATTTCAAAATAAGAGGGCAACGACCTATGCTAACCTGGGTAAAAATATTTGTATCAGGAGGCTAACCTCAGGTAAAAATAGCTGGAGGTGGTAAGTCAGATTGTCAGTTGCACGCCAATCTGACATTAATGCTTGGAGAATGTAGAGTCCACTTCGGCAAAAAAGAGCTTGCAATTTTACCCCAATAGCTCAACGGTAGAGCGTTGGCCGGCCAGTTCGGAGATCCAGGGTTCGATTCTCGATTAGAACAGCAAGGCTCTTTACAAAGTGACCATGCCCAAAACCAATAAAAGTAATTGTAGGTCCCCTATATAGAATTAAAACAGCTAGGTAACGAACTCTGCAAAAACGCGAATTACAAAAAGCCAATTACAAAGTTATAGATATCTGTCTAATTAGTAGGAACCCACAATAAGACGGAAGGCACCTATTTGACATAATATTGTTATTGTTGATTTGATATCATATTCAGGAATGCTAAAATATACAATGCTGGCATGCACATTAATCCAATGTACACTCTATTCAAAGTGCCGCTACAAAAAATGCACGTTGAATGAGGGAGAGAATATTACCGAGTACTTTGAAAAGTATTGCAGTTTTATGCACTGTTTATAGTTACTGATGTTATGACACATAGAAAGTTATTTATTGCCATCCGTGTACGCGTTTCGTTCGTTCGTGGTGTCGATTCAAACTAAATGCACAATGCTCTACAACTATGTAATTAACCTTTTTCATCTAACTCGCTTTGTTGTCGAATTCGCTGAGCTTACTTTTTATAATCACCGATAGGTTCGCTGCAATCGTTTTCATTCGATCGGGCATGGTCACTTTCAAATAAATTGACTTAATATGTACACTTATGAACATTTACAACTGCGAATTATAATATATACAACTACTTCCAGTAATAATATTAATATTGGTTCTTATTTTCCTAGAATTAATACCTAATGAACCTAAAGTAAATAATAAAGTTAATTATGTAGATTCAAATGTAAGTTTGATTCCCATAATAATCGTGCTGCTAATTTATATGATATAAAATATAATTACATTTTTAATATTAATAAGCTGCTTTCATTTCAGTCTTGTAATTGTATTCAATTATTTTGTAATATGATTGTAAATTAACTTTTTTTAGAATACACATACTTTCTACTGAAAGAGTATCATTATCTACACATTAATAATCTGAAATATATGAATAATTGGTATAACTTATAACTATCCTGAATATTTTATCAAATTGTTTAAATAAAATTAAGAATAATCTTAATAGGATACAATGCAACTTGTTATTCCATACTAAATAATTCCTAGTTCTGATTAATTTATAATTTCAGCAAAACTTTAATAGCATATGTTTTAAATCAAAGTGTTTCAAACAACAAAGTGTTCAATATGTTTTAAATCAAAGTGTTTAAAACATTTGTTTCCTATCAAAATATTATTATATAAAAGCATGTAAAACCATAAAAGTGTAGATTTTACACCAATGGACAATCCGGGGGCGCGGTAGCCCATTGGTTAGCGCGCTGGAGTTGCACTCGGTAGGCCCGGGTTCGATTCCAGCCACTGCCAAAACTGCCGCCGTGTTCATGCGGAGTACGATCACGTTAAACATGTGGGTCCGAAAGTCCTTCCGAGAGGTTGGTGGTAGGGGAAGGAAGGTACGGTCCCTGTGGATACCTCCCCCACTGGGTTCCGGTCTAAATTGGGTGGCACTTCCCGACCGTCCAAACTGTTACCTTACACCTTTCTGGTAGGTCGGACGGTCTGGGTTTCAACAACAACAACAACCAATGGACAATCCAATATTCAATTATAATGAGTTATCTAAATCCTTAAATTCTAACATCCATTACCCATGTGTATGTCATACAATTTACAAGTTTATTAATATTACATATATTCGCATTATTACTAGGGATTTAAATATTGTTAATGACGATATACTCAGCAATATGATAAAGGTATTAAATTTAATATTTTATTAAATTGATACAAAATCCATTATTCTCTAATATCTATCTTTAGATTTGACAAATTTATATACATATTTGCTTGTTTATATTCTATATTGAGCATATAATCGGTGGAAGCATTCTATTGTAAATGTTGTTGAAATGTAACTATTAATGTAATATAAAATGTAACTATTAATGTATAATAAAAAGTAACAATCAATGTACCTTAAAATATAACTATTAATGACTTATTATTGTAACTATTAATGCAACTATTAATTTAACTGTAAATATAACTAGTTTTAGAAAAAAATTATAATTTAAGAACACTAACTACTGCTATTAAAGAACTTTGGACGAATTTAGTTATAAAAGCTTCTTCTAATTATGCAATTAATGTTTCTGCAATGTAAAGAAGTTTATTTTTCTCCTCTGCAAAATTAACTGAAAGATGATAATATTTTTAATCCATTTATATTAATTTATGTAAAGTTAAATCTAAACTTTTGAAATTACATACTTAATTTAATTTGATTTCCAATTCCTTTAAATTTACTTATGTTGTTTTAGTTCCTAAATTCCATAAAAACCTCTTACTTTTCGAACTGTAACATAGACAACTGTAACATTCTGTAAACATTTAATAAATTGTTCTAATTAATAAACTGATTAATAATCTGCTTAATAATCTAATTTAATAAACATTTAATAAACTAATGAAACCCTTAGATATAAAGAAAATGATTATTTCATATAGAATAATAGTTCTAGTAATTTAATTTATAACATTAATAAGATTAAAATGATATTTAGATTTAAAACATTTTACTTAGAAGATTTCTAATAATATTGGTAAAAATTTATTTAAAATATTTATCTCTATTCATAATAATTTTATTGCAATTAATAGTGACAAATAAAAAAGTAAACATAATTCAAATGCTACTATACTTTGTTTTATTTAATAATTATTTAATTCAGGTTAAAAATATGTATTTTAAATATTTGAGATGGTGCAGAATCTGTCTTGGATGACTAATCTGGCGAGTAGGTAGAAAAGGTGAAGTAGATAGAAATATTTCTTTTATATTTAAGTTATATTTTTAAAATATTATCGGTATATAATAGCATTGCTTAAAGATGTCTCGCTGTTAATTTTACGCAATCTCGTGGGGGCAATGGATGATTCAATTCACAAGTCAGCCGATTTTGCAATTCAGACATTTTGACTATGCCTTCCGCTAGCATTTCGTTAGTACCGATATATTTTTGTAAGTATTGCTTCCGGCACAACATAGCCGTTTCAAAATCATAGCTATATCAAATATTTGCAGGTTTTACAAAGTAGCGCTCAATTGCATAGAATAAACGTTCGCAAAAATTTTAGCAGACTTGCTGTATATTAGATGTGGGGGTAAGTGTCGCCAGATACAGGAACCCCGTATTGAGGCATCTTGGCTCGTTGTTAAAATGTTAGTGTTTTCTATATAGGATTCTGTGCTAATAAAAGCCGCAGTAAATTGTAAATAAAACCATCTGCCGGTGCGGCTAAATAGCTCCCGACCACTTTGCCTGACTATAATGAATCGCGTTGATTACCTTGAAATGAAAGTCTTCTCATTAAGATAGCTAAAAGTTTAGCGAATGTGTATTTGGCGCAATTGAGAGCTACTTTGTAAATACTTACAAATATAATTATTTTGCACATTTGTAGGGACAGTTTAGTCGCGTGGCGACCAGAAACAGTTTTGTAACTCGCTAATTCAGCACAATTTAAAAAAAAAAACAAATTTACATGTTTAAATTTTGTACCATTCCTAATTCACACATTCTCTATTCTTTGCTAATCACAGAAATACAGAGAGAAAATAGAAATATATGAGTAATGGAAAAAATAAACTTAATGCTAACTTTGACTGCAAAGTTTTTTAATTTACAACATAAATATAATCAAATATTTTATTTCCCCTCAATTAAATCGTTTATATTTTCGGTTAAAAATGCACATTAAATGCTGTGCCTATATTAATATAGTATCTGTGTTGAATAGCCACCCGACGGTCGGCGTCAAATTAACTGCTTAAACGTGTGTTCTTGTTAATGGTATCAAGCAATCAAAATCTGTATTAAATATGTTATGGATGACTGGTGACCGTGTATTACAAAAATGTGAATTTGTCCATGATACTGAAATTAATGGCAGCTGTTTCATTTAACAGAAATGTATTATCCACATGATAATATCCTGAAAAAGAGTAGAATATTGACAATATATTACACATTGTAGGATCTAAAACTGATGGAAGAGAATGTAAGTTCTACATCAAACACGGAAGAAACCATAACCTTTTCAGTAGCTCAGTGGTTTACATCAACCACAGGCTAGCATCAACTAAGATCAGTAATTAAGATAAATAGTTAATGTAAGATTTTTTTATACAAAGACACTTTGTGTTTTTGAATCATTAAAACTTTTATATCTATAAAAGACCTGATGTGGGCAACACCTGACTTTTCTTCTATAATGCAATGAATTTACTACTTTTACAGTAAAAAAAATAGGATTTTCTTATAGTAGATACTTATATTCTTTCCGAGATATTGAATTTTCAACAATTATTCGTCATTTTCATTGATTTAGCATCATTTTTTTAATTAGGCGAGATTTTCGTTAATTTGCCAAAATTTCAAGAAGTCGCCAATTTGGCGACATTCCGCCGAATTCGTCGCCAAGCGTTATGGACGAAGAAATAAGTTATTCTTACAGTAGATAAATAACTATTAGCGATCAAATACAAAAGTATTACTCAAAGTCTCTTTTTTCATGAATGGAACGAGCTAGATCCACGAGAATGATGTCACCCAATTTATCGCATGGTATTATATATGAAAAGTGAACATGTTTCTCAATAGGAAATATTTTTTTTTATTTTATATGACTTTTTGATATTTTTTTTAAATGTGCAATATCTCGAGAACGGTTCATGTTAGCGTTCTAAAATTTATGTCAATCGTTTTCTAATGAAAAATTACATAAGAAATGTCTATTTGCGTAACTTTATTAGCGGTTTTGATTTTTTGACAATTTTTTCAAAATTTCGCTCGAAAATTTAGGGGGGTTCTGAACATTTGATTTCGTATAAAAACAATAGGTTTCCAGAGTTTACGGATTTTGATATTTGTACGAAATTTCGTCACAATACTTTCCTTATACATTATGTATATAAGGAAAGTAACAAGTACTAACAGTAACTCAGAGAAAATTGACATTTTTAAGAAACATTTGCTCTCAAAAGATATAAAATGAATTTGGCAGAGACATGTGGGTACTTTTCACAAATTGATGCAAAATATTTTAATATATAACGGAATGAATAAATACAAAATTTTTATCAAATTGACACAAAAATTTCATTGAACAAAATATATTTGAAGCTGATTATAACAAAATAACTATATAAATCTGTTCGGGGCAAAACAAACATCATTTTACAAGAAGAAAAAATCAGGGCAGTTATACCATTAAAATCAAACAGACAGTCTTTGAGACAATATATTTTATTAATGTTTATCACGTTTCTTTTACTTACCTACAGACTCAAATTCATTAATTCTCTCTGTCATTCTTTATATAGAATAATTTAAGATTTACCGCATTAAATAAAATATAAACATGTTATACACTACTGACACAGAAAATGCAACACCACGAAAGAGCGAATAGAGTGTCATGTAAAGGACACACAGACATAGATGGCATATACAAATTAGTGATCTTAATTCCAGAAAGATAATGCAATACATTAATGGCATAGACAGGGGTGATCAGTAGGCAGTAGGACCGCCTCTTGCGGTGATAAAAGCAGCAACCATTCGAGGAACAGATAAAATAAGAATGCGGATACTTTCCTGAGGTATGGATGACCATTATGCCTTTAGCCATCTTCCACTGGCGTTCTCTGTTTGAGGCGTGGGCAGGATAGTCAAACGGCGGCCAATCAGGTCCCATGCATGCGCGATGGGTGAGAAATCTGGAGACAACGGAGGCCAAGGAAGTACCTGGATACCTTGCAAGGATTTCTGCTGATGGTTGCTGCGTGCGGTCGTACGTTATCTTGCTGGAAAATAGCATTTTGTAACCCCTAAAGGTAGGGCAGTGCAACCGGTCGCAGCACTTTATCCACATTTCGTTGTGCCGCCATTGTGCCTCTAAAGCGAACCAGAGGTGAGCGGCTATCGAAGTCGATGGCACACCAAACCATGATGCCGCGTTCGACAAACCGAACCGAGACTCATTGCTGAACTCTACCTTGTCTCATTTAGTCGTCCAAGAAGCTCGGGACCAACACCATTGCAAGCTCTCATGTCGGTGTCTTGTCGTCAATGGCAGTCTTCGTAAAGGACGTTTGAGTGCAAGCCGCATTTGGTCAATCGTCTTTAAACTGTTCTTGCTGATATTGGAGCTTCCAATGTACCCTTAAAATTCTACAGAATGTCGACAGACGTCGTTTGTGTGGCAGTCACAGCATGTCTTTGAATGCGTCGATTAAAGTGTGCTGGAGTTCGTCTGGATAGACCTGTACCATTGCGACGATTCACATGCCTTTCTTCAATCCATCTTCTCCAGATCCTTTGCATAATGGACACATCTATCATACGCCGGTAGAATACCGTCCGAAGGCTTAAAATGAATCTCCCTCGCACGGTCGTTCAAATGCGCCAACGGACTTCGGCCTCGTCGGACAGGCATGTCTTCAATAACACGTGTCTTCTGAAACGAAAACACAGCTGGAAAAAATAGGTTTCGTAGGCGACAAGCAGTAACGACTGCTGTCTCACCTGCCGTTTTCATCCCTTCTATCCCGCGCTCTAATTACGTGACCGACTTGCTTTTCAGATCATTTGCATACATCTATCTGCTGCGTTTGTCTCACAATTTGCATAAGTATATGGCGAAAGCTTCATGGTATTGCATTTTCTATGTCGGGTAGTGTATATCTGACATTGTGTCGGAGTTCGGTTTGTTAAAAAGAGAAACAAAACGAACTTGGTGACTTGGCGCATTTGGTTTCTTGGCGCCTTTTAAATTGCACCATATCGGCAAAATGCCAGAAACTTAAAAAATTCTGCTTTATCTTAGGGTAGAGCGATTGGTTTTATTAATTTTGTTATTAATATTTAAGCATGAAGTAAGCATTTATTTAATACATTTAAGAACATTTATCCTTTTATTTATGTTTTTTATTTCTGAAATATTTCGAGACAATGCTAGTTCTGTTTTTTAATCTATAGCTTTACATTAGATTTTTAAGCACCCTCAGGATATCGCATAAATAACTTAATTATTAAATTTCATATCACTTCGACAATTAAACACATGCACACATATTGGATTGAGATATTAACCGAACTTAAGCAATACTTACATATCTTAATATATTTTGTCAACAAATTGCATAATGCACTTTCTATTTATTCTCACTTTGTTTCACTTATTCAATGATTTTATATATATTTTTGTTAAGCTTTTTCTTTCGCAACACATAGATTTGAATACAGCAGCATTAGAAGACAAAAGGGAGAAATCCATTACCGCTCTTTGAGGTAATGTTAAAAAACTGGAAAGGGAGTGTTCAAGTACAGATTCAAAGCTACGCCCGTCATCCCCCCAGTCGTTCCGATTATTTGTGGTGTTCTTAACGGCTCCCAAACCATGTGTTACTATAGCAACCGCATCGAAAGAGCAAAATGAATTCGTAGCGTCCCAAGTTCTTTCTTGAGAGCCCTCGGAAGTTCGAAGTTACAGTTTTGATATTCAATTTCAGTGTATTATCATCACTTAAACTTTCATACCGCAAAATGAGTATTGCAAAAATAGAGATTTGTAATATTTATTGAGATATTATGAGCAATAACTATCTTAAAATAATTTTGGCTATCAATGATATACAATCAATCATATAGTATCTATCATATACCATCAATCATATACAATCAATCATATACCATCAATCATAAACCATGAATCATATACCAGAATCATAAACCATGAATCATATACGACTTTATGCCAGAGGCATACAAATGTTGAAAATTAAGAACTTAGTTCATAAATGCAATCAAATGCAGAAGTGGTTTCTGTCTATAGAGAGTTACGCATTAATGATCCAGGAGAGAGATACTAAATGGAAAATATAAAATTGAAAGATGAATGCCAACTGAGAAGTTGTAGTTTATTACCAAACGAAACAAAATTGAACGTCTGATATATTCAAAAGACTTATCTGTAAAATCCGCAGTCGTATAAGGCGTAACGTTTGAGGTATAACGAATGAAACCCGTATCTGGTTGGTAGATGCGTAAACCAATACAGCTGATTAGGGCATGTTTAGACTTTTGTTTAGGAGGTATTTAGGACGCGTAACGAACAAGACGTAGCCGAGTGTTCTCGATAGACAGCTATTGCAAGATCAGAAAGTCTAAAAATAGTCACAATTGATCGCCTGTTAGTAATACATATTAAAAAACATTATATTTTGTATAACATTTTTCATTGAGTCATCTGGCATTATAATATATTAAATAAAACTATATACGAGAGTAGATCCAAAAAAAGGTTACAAGCAGCAGCATTTGAAAAGTAATTATTGTGGAGGGAATATTTTCCCCCAGAGTGGAGACAGATGGCAGTAGTTGTCTTACAATGGTTGTGCGGGTAGGTAGTGTAAGTTTACAGACGAGCCAGAGCGATTGAAATGGCAAGACGTTTAGTAAAATGGTCTCTCTTGGAGGTGCGAGCCGTGATTCGTTTCTTATGGGCAATGAATGTGTCTGGGATTCCTGCGGTGCTATCCTGATCGAGTATCTGGAGCGTGGCCATACCATTACTGCCGATTGGTATCGTGCCACTTTGACAAGGTTAAGTGAAGCCATCCGACGCAAACGCCCTGGCATGTTGAGTGATGGTGTCATCCTAATACATGACAATGCCAGTCCCCATACTGCTCGCCAAACTCAGGAATTGCTGCAAAAGTTCAAATGGGAAGTCTGGAGCCACCACCCATACAGCCCAGATTTGGCATCCAGTGATTATTTCCTTTCTCTGAAATTGCAGGAACACTTATCTGGAACACGGTCCTCTTCAGACAGTGTTGCGAAAACAGCTACCGAGAACTGGCTCAATGGACAGGGACGTGATTTGTACCATACCGGATTATGCAAATTGGTCCTGTGTTCAGATAAATTCCTAAATTGATTTGGTGATTCTGTGGAGAAGTGATCGCCAAGTATGCCTCTTAATTCCATTTTGTATTTTCTGTCTATTGTTAATAAATAATTTTTTATTACCCGTGTAACATTTTTTTCTGGATCCATCCTCGTATATTGTATAGACATTTCCATTATTATTTCCGGTATTATTTTCATTTCTTAAACTTGGACTCATAATAAAGGTACCATATGCCATTATGCATTCGTTTCATAACTGCCATTTAATTTTCTTCATTCTTTGAACATACATCATTAGTATCTTTCTGTAACACAGGATACATAATCGTTCTCAATTAATAACTTTATTTTTACCCGAACCAATTTCATTCTTGTTCAAAAAAATTCTTCAGCTCCATCTATAAATAATTAAAAGAACGAAAGCTAAGAATCGACCTTAATTGGGCCATTAGCTTACTATTTTCTTCTCTCTGCCTAGAGCAGATTTTTTTTTATTAAATTTTCTCGAATAGAAAGATTTTCTAATCATAAATCGATGTCATGTCATTGGCCTCATAATAAAAATTTGAGTAATGTTAATATGTAAGTACAAAGTTTCACTTTGAAATTTATTTTTGGATTACATTTGTATGAAGAAATATGTGTAATTAAATGTTGATGAAGTGGAAAAAAGTAAAATAATCTAACAAAGTGCAAATTGAGGAAAGAATAAAATTTTAATAATGTTTCAGTCATATCACATTTGTAGAAAATAATTTGTGGCAACACCGGGGATGAACCAACTCACAGCGCTTCCCTTAAGAATGTGATTCATTAGAACAGAATAACTTTTCTTAGCTTGACTCCATGTCAAAAGGTGGCCGTAATTTTTAATGAATGATAATTATTTTGATTCAATAATTTTTTAAATATCGGTAAAATGTTTATATTATACTATAAAATACTCCGTATGTTATATCCCGTGTGTTAAACACGGTTGAATAATAAAACAAGAATTGAATACCATTATGAATCAGATTTAACTACGTTCCAATAACGTTATACTGGAAGATTATGAATTTCAACATCGTTGATTGGAACATTAGTTAAACATTCGGATAATTCTGATAATACAAGCTATAACAGTATACAGCGATATGCTTTGAGGGCGAGATGAGCTTGTGCAATAATTAATTTAGCGAGGGTTATTTTTATAACATTGATTTATCAATTTTACGACGGTTAATATTCAAATATTTATTATTAGGAATTGTGCCAGGCATTTCCCGGGATTTAAAGCGGATATTAATTAAATTCAATACATTTTTGAAAGTCTGAATCGCCCTTTTGGGGTGATGCTGCTGTCTACTTGGTACCTCAGGATAGCTGTTCTTCAGCGAACCAAACATCAGTAGTATCTGCTCATGTGAGTTCAGCCCTTCCATAGACATGGACAATCCTGATTTCAGAAGAATCCCTAGAACAGTTACCGCTTTTGCTGTTAAACCTAGGACAGGTCACATAGTCACCCAGACCTACTAGAATAGATTTTAGCTAACTAAATCCAACAAGTACCTTGTTTGCTCTGTGGAAGAGGAGACGATGCAGCACATTTTGCTCTTCTGCACTGGAGAGAACTTTTTAGAACTGTTTTAACAAAAATGTGTGTTCCTCTGTATGTTTTATATGTCTTGTCAAATGTATATTTTATGTGTATTGCTTTTTTGTCTATAGAAACCATCGTGAAATCGGTCGCTATTGCTCCGGACTCACGTATCAAGTTGCACATCGCCGCCTGTTGCGCGAGCGCACCATTAAATTTCAAAACACATGTGAACATATGCTCTTCCTAAATAAGTACCTAATCACACTTAAGTTCGTTACTCGGATACGTAATATATTTAACCGATTATTATATTTAACTAATCGTTGAAGTAGGATACATATTGTATGGGTATGTTTTTGGCCCGTCTTTACTTCAGCGTATATTGATCAAAAACTTCATATGCTCTGATTCTTTTTCTTCTTTTCAAACATATTTTATTATGTTATATATAATATAGGTCATATTATATAGGCCATTCTATATAGGCCATATATAATATTTTAATCTTTAGATTTAGCAGTACATATAATTTTGTATAGCATAAACATAAATGCTATTATTTAATTTTTATAGGGGAGTTAAATTAAATAGTATAATATAAATTTCTGAAGAACCATAATATTTTTAATAATAATATAAGTTCATATATTTTAAATCGCAATCAGCTACGGGAATTACTTCAGGTTTTATTATAAGAAAAGTTTATTTAGAGATATTAGGTCTACCCCAAAGCAGTAAGAACTAAGTCAGCCAGATACGCTTAAATAATGACAGAGTACAAAGAGGTAAAAAAAAATATGTCAAAATTTCATATTTTGAACATGTTGTATTGCTTATACATCGAAATCTCAAATTTGAAATTCTTCTGAAAAGCAGTACTTTCAAAATACAATAAATTGAAGTAAAAAAAAGGGCATGTCAAAACAGAAAAACAAATAAATGCAAATTTTATACACAAACAAATTATTGTTTCTTATTTCGTAAATAAATATTTTTCCGTAGCACATTATACAAATACGCCTTCACCCAATAACTCCATTGTTGCACAGATTCATCCAAATCTCAATAAGTAATACATTGTTTAACACACTATTTTAAACGTATTTAAGCACATGCTATTCAAACTATTTCAACACTATTTAAAACGTATTTAAACACAAATAAAATAATAATGCAGTATACAGTTATTTTGAGGATACGCTGGGTGTCCTTCGTCAGTGCAAGAGAATAAAAAATCTGATGTGGGCAGCACATGATTTTCCCTGCAGGCTCAAATTTATTTTTTCTTTATTTCTTTAAGAATTCATTAAATTCAGTTTAATTGCACAAAATAACATTAAATTTGCATTTTTTGTTCAATTTATGTTTTCATTTGGTAATTGGACATTTTTCCAAAGGCGGCATAACAAAAATGCAAAAAATCTCATATCTCGAGAACGGATAGTTCTACAGTAATATAGTTGTTCTTATTCTTTTCCTCGTCAAAAAGTACGTTTAAAACAAGCATTTAACTGATAGATTTGAACATTGGTAGTCTTTTTCTTAGATTTCTGCGATTTTTGTGGACCATTTCGTAAAAAAAGGCAGGATGTTCATTTCAGAATCGTAGCAAAATCCAATCAGCACCAGAGTATCCCACAAGTGACTTATCTACCAAATTTTGTGAAATTTGGTCAATTAGTATTTCTGCTAGATTGAATGAACTTTTTGCGGGCCATTTCTAAAAAAAAGGCGGATTCTTTATTTCCGTATCGTACCGAAAACTAATCAGCACCAAGGTCGCACCCAAGGGACTTACCTACCAAATTTTATGAAAATCGATCCATTAGTTTTTGAGTTAGAGTGGATACATCCATTGCACAGACATACACTCAGGCAGGCAAACAAACACAGAGACACACAGACACATTGGCAGACACACAGACACACACACAGACGTCACGCTAAAATCGTATTTTCGTATTCAAGAGGTCCCGAAACGTATAGATCTGTCGAAAACTCGAGTTACGATTTTCGACATGATTCCAATACTTTCCCCATACATTACCCTGTATTGCAGAGAAAGTAGCAAACAGGAAGTTAATAAGGCGAAATATGCTCAAATAGAAGACATTGATACGACCTGGACATGTTTATATACACATTACCTGGATTATTAGCCGTATCCTCTAAACGGCTGCGTTATTATTTCATTCGTGCTTTTATACGTGGTTCAAGTTTTACTAATACAATTTCCATCTGAAAAATCTGATGTGGGCAGCACATGACTTTTTCCTGCAGTCTCATATTCATGTTCGATTTATTTCTTCAGTAATTCATTATATCGAGTTTAATTGCACAAAATAACACGCATAATTATTTAAAATTGCACTGAATTTTCACTTTTAATTTTCAATTTTCGTTCTTCTTCGGTAACTAGGCTTATTTCCAAAGGTGGCTTAGCGAAAATGCGAAAAAACTAAAGTATCTCGAAAACGGCTAATCCCAGGGTAATGGGGTTGATCTTATCCTTTTCAACGTTAAACATTACATATAAAACTAGCATTTAATGGATACATTTGAGCATACGTAGTTTTTTATTTTCGATTTCGTGAATTTTTGCAGGTCATTTCGCACAAAATGACAGGTTATTTTTTGCGATTCGTACCAAAATCTAATCAGCACTAGAGTAACCCAGAAGTGACTTATCTACCAAATTTTGTGAAATTTGGTAAATTACTATTTCAGTTGGAGTGGATACCGACAAGTTTTACGGGCCATTTTGCAAAAAAACGCAGGTTCTTCTATCTCGAATAATGCCAAAATCTAATCAGCGCCAGGGTCTCACACAAGGGACTTATTTACCACATTTTATCAAATTCGATCCATTAGTTTTCGAGTTAGAGTAGATACATACATTGCACAGACATACACACAGACAGACTGACTGATAGACAGACACACATACTTACGTCAAGCTAAAAGTAGTTTTTTCGTATTCTGGAGGTTCCAGAAAGTGTAAATCCGTCGGCTCGACAGAGAACTCGAGTTGCGATTTTTGGTGTGATTGCAATACTTTCCTTATACATTACCATGTATTGCAGGGAAAGTAGAAATAAAATCCCTGTTGGATATCTAAATAAATAAGAAAATGAACTCAAATAAACCGACTTAATTAGACAGTTATCTGACCAATTCGTTCCAAAGTTCATTTTCTCTTTTGTTACAGTATTTTCTTTCATTTTTTGCCCTTAAATTTTCATTAATAACAAATCGATTACATTGATGTTATTATAAAATTTAATCTTGCCATCAATTTTGGGCATTTAATTTCCTCCTTAATATGATTTCGAAATAAATTAATTATAAATATACCCAGCAAAGTCTGTTAGTCATCTTATGAATGCGTGCATTTTAATAAGACATCATGAAATAATAATGTCGGAATAGAGTACAATAATATTAAAAGCTTTGGCCTTTCATTCCATCATGGATTCATGAAGTCATTCTCAAGCATTTGTATGATCTTAAAATGGATTTAACGAATTACAGAATAAATGCCAGTATATTTAGGAAAATTTAATTAAAGTTCCTTTATAATTTTGAGGATGATTTTATTAGATTATTTTAAATTTGTTTTCTTATGTGAATTTTACATATGGAAATTGCTAAAAACATGAATTAATGTGTAAAAACATATAGTTCCTGATCCATTTATTTATTTTTAGCTCTTAAAATGTAAATAGATAAAAATAGCAAAAATAAATAATCTAGGGACATGTTCTTTCCTTAGTGATATCTTTTTGATGTCTGCCAACGATGTTCGTTAACAAAATCTACGATTGGTGTTCGAACAAAGTTCACTAACGAATGTTATAATGTTTTTTCTTTATCTGAAAATTTTTTTCACTAAACACGCTACAGCAGTTTATAGTTATATATTATCTTTATTCTACGAAATTTAATTTCGACGTCGAAGAACATGTTTCAATAACAAAGTCTTCATTAGACTATATTCTTCATTAGACTATATTCTTCATTAGATTATATGCTACAGTTTAAAGTTATGTATTTCCCTTAAAGTACGAAAGTCAATTTCTAAGAAGAATTTTCAATGACAAAATATTCAAATAGTGTACGAACATACGTCCCTATCGAAGTCGATAAAGTTATCTTTCTTTACTCTATAAATTTAATGTTGGCAGTACATTGCTTTACCAACAGACTGAATTTCATTTTTTTTATTCATAGTGCATTATATCGAGTTTAATTGCAGAAAATAGCATAGGTATTATTATGATATTATATTTAATTTGAATTTCTTATGCATATTCGTTTCATTGGGCAATTTAATGCATTTTATAACGCCTTCAGCTCCCTAAAATTCCAAAAAAAACTAAAATATCTCGAGAACGGGTTATCCAAGAATCATGGGGTTAGTCTTATTGGCTTCTTTGTTAAACATTACATCCAGAACAAGATTCTAATGAATATGTTTAATATATTTTCGCAACTTTCGCCATTTAATTCAGATTCTGACGATTTTTAGGGTCATTTGAAGAAAAAAAAGGAATCATTCTTATTTTTTCCGAATCAAGCCAAAATCCAATCATCAGGATAAGCAACATGAGACTTAACTATTAAATTTTAAGATATTCATCAAAATTTTTAACTAGAGTGAAAAACCTCTTCTGCTTCTCAAAATTAAAAAAAAATTAAATATCTTGAAAATGATCCATTTTACAATAATGGTTTGGTCTTATACTTTTCGTCATCAAAAATTACATATGAAATAAACACAGATAGACACACACACCGACAGACAGACACTCAGATAGACACACACCCACACACAGACAGACACTCAGATAGACACACACCCACACACAGACAGACACTCAGATAGACACGCACACAGACGTCACGTTAAAAAGTATAATATTCGCGTTCTAGAGTGCTCGAAACGTGTAAATCTGTTGGAAATTCGATTTGCAATTTTCAAAAAAATTCCATTTATCATGTATTATAGGGAAATTAGAAAGATTCTTCATTAGACGTTCTCAGGAACACATTGTTTCGCATTATATTTATTATACAAATGTTCAAAACGATCAATGTTAACTAACGATTTCTACAAATGGTCTGCCAACAGAATCAACCAAATTCTCTCTTTTATTCAGAAGCATTTGTTAAAGCCTGTCCAAATAGCAATTTCTCTAAACCTTAAGTGGCTTAATTTTAAGTTCTGCCTTGTTGTCCAAGCAATAATGCCAAACAAAACAGCCGTCAATGACATACAAACTGAGTAGCCGAAATATCCACGGCCCGATCCCATATTTGGGATTCACTTTCAGAACGCGATCTGCCGAAAACCTTAATGATATACCAAATAGAATCCTCGCGTTTGTCAAGCTGGTGCTGTGTTTGGTCTCTGTAACCGAAGATATTATAGGTGTTAGTTTTCAATAAAATAATAACTTACTACAAATGAGTGAAATGAAAAGAAATATGTTTATGTGAACTCGTATTCTTCATTATAAAATAAATTAAATTGCTTTAAAATTAGATAAAAAATAAAATATCTTTTAAAACTTAACAAGAAAACAGTAACAATGTTCATTAATATTTCTCTGTAATAAGTAGTTCTTCGCACCCAATAATGCTATTTTTGTTCGGAGCATTCGATTCTTGTTCAAAAAAAGATCTGACCCTCGATCTCTAAGTAACAATAAAAATGAAAGCTAAGAATCGAAATTAATTGGTCCATTAGCTGACTACTTTCTCCCTGACTTAAGCCAATTATTCCTTCGATATTTTTTCTTGAAAAATTCCCTAATCACAAATCGATGCCATTGAGGTCATTATAAAAATTGCAAATACTTTAGCATGTATGCTGTGGTGAATAGCTAGCTCTATTGCAGTTTAAAATTTTTAACGCAAAAAATAATTTCAATGTAGTAGATGAGATTTAATCCATAAAAATGTGTATTTAAGACATTAATTGCTTTTTCTTTTCAATAGTTAGGTACAATTTTAATCAGACCTAAATTTTTACTTTCGGACATTAATGTTATTATCTTCACATTGAAAACATCAAGAATATGTAGATGATATAGGTATTTTTATAAGGGTTATTTTGCTAAATTCCTTTCAGGGAAATAATAGGTGCGACTTTGTGAATGAAAAATGAGTAAATAAAACTAAAAACTAAAAAAAATATATAAATCAAATACCATGTTTTCCATTGGGATTTTTTATTTCCTATCTTCACAATTTGATTTCTTTCCGTATCCATTTTCTTCCGGATTTATATATTTATTCAAAATTTTGCGTATATTATTTATTAAATACCTTCCTCTGCCTCTCACCAGGTGGCACTAGTGCTGTGTATCTCTGTTTATCTTAGCAGATTCATACACATTGTAAGTGCATTTAAAAGGTACATCTTAACCTACTCGTACTGAAGAAATCGCAATATGTGTATTCGTAATGATCGTATGCTTTATATAACTTATTTGTGCATTATTTTGTGTTGAGTTCTATTTACTAAATGCGACATATTTTTCTTTATTCTTTGGGTATTAATTATTAGTCACTTCCTGTAACACATAAATACATAAGTTCACCCTACGTATTTTCTTAACTTATTATTATATTTTCTTTGGAAAAGTTTGATCCCTGAATAATTAAGAAAATAGTAAAATAAGAATCCAAAATTAATTGGGACATTAGTTGACAATTTTTACATCTCTGCTATGAGATTCTTTTTTATTAATTTTCTAAATTACTAGATTCACAAATCTATGTAAAAGAGGATTTTATAAAAATGGTAGAATATTAAATTTTAATTTTACAGTGCCTTTGGAGCGAATAGATGTGAAATGTACCGATAAAAAGGCAAATTACCAATAAATGTGTGTATTTAAGGAAATACGATGGAACAAGAATTTCAATATCTGCACAGTAGTGTTGATATTTTATCAAATTAATTCTGGTGTTACGGTGAAACCCATTCTGTCCTATAATAGATCATTGTGTACAATCAGTGCACCACTGTTATAGGTTAGAATTGGCTCACTTCACTGTAATCCTGAGGTTCAAAATTTTATTAACGTAGACCGTGGATAAATAAAGTTCTGTAACTGTATTGGCTTTATGCAATATACATCTACATGAAAACATTTTAAAATCCTTCTGCAAAATAAATACTTCATTAGACATGGCATAAAAGTTTGAATAAATGTATTAAACGGTTTCAAAGGCAGAAAATAACCTTCTTATTAAGATACATTAGATAAATTAGATTAGTGGGTATAAATTAATTATACGTAAAAACCAAGGAGGAAGGTAAAATGTCAATATTCAAAAACACATCTTGCATTTGTAAGGGATGGTGCTCTGCCTCATTTATCATGAATAAAAAAATACTTGAAACATATTGATACATTTATTCCACCTTGTTTGCTATCTCTAGTGAAGATTATATTCTGAAGATATATTCAGACGGCCTGCCTAAGAGAACTTTATATCTAAAATCCTTATTTAAATAGTTTTATGCTCAATAAGCATCATCGCCTAATCGTGCTGATGAACGACAATGACCGTGAAACCTTGATGCATAGGTTATGAAGCAATTCGAGTAGAAAATTTACTTGTTTAAGTTTGATGTGACCAAGGCATCTTATTCCTTAAATATTAGTACAGTTTTATATTGGGCAAGAACAAAAATTCAATTTTAGATTGCTTAACTCGAGCACGATTAAATAGCAGTATTATTACAATGAATAAAATTGCGTATACACAATTGCATAGGAATAGATGGTTTCGATAGACACTTATTAAGCGCCTTAAGTAAAATTATTTTTGTTTATATCTTGAAAACAATATTCAAATTCTAATATAGGTGACTATTTATTTCTGGTTAAAAGTACTTCAAAAGTATTCACGCATTTGATAATAAACAATTTCTTTTACGATTTGTCAATTTTATATTCTGAAAAGCGCTATTATCGTAAGAACAGCGAATATCAGGTTTCTCTATTTTATTACATTGTCTTTGAATGAAAAAAAAAACCTCTTTAGAAATACCTATTTCTGTAACTTTTAACTTAATTATTTACTCGGTTTTTGAGAAAATGTTCAAAAATTTTAATAAACACCTCAATTCTATGCACAATTCAACGTTAAATACGCTCCAATTGATATTGTACATTATTATTTCCCTGAAAGACATAATGTGACACTATGCGGAAAAATTAGTTTTCCCAACGTTCTACATAGGTCACATCCTGTAACACATTGTAACTATAGCAATATGCATTTCCACCCAACTTATTTTTATCAGAGCGTATTTGACTCTAATCTAAAGGAAAATTTATCTCCTTCTTGAAATAATGAATAAAATGAAAGCTAAATTGACTATTTTCTTTCCTTTGCCGTAATAATTTTTTTTTCATCATTTTACTCAGAATATTTCCTAATCACAAATCGATGTCATTCTAATGAAGTTCAGAAGCGTAAGTTGAAATTAAACATGGCGTTATATATAAAACTTTGAATTTGAAATTGATTTCGGACTAAATTATTTTCCAAATTAGAAAAACAAATATTTTTATTTTATCACTATAGGATTTTTTTGTATTATATTAGAATTTTCCCTAAATATTCATATTAATTTTATTTTCTTTCTTTATATGTATTAATTTGATTTTATGGCTCTAAACAACACTTATTTGAATAAGGTTTAGTAATGATAACTAAGATTTATTTTCTGTTGGGAAATTTGCACTAGCATTATTTTGATCTTTAAATATATAAAATAAGAAAATTAAATTTAATTATTCTAGAACATTTAATTATTTTACATAACAAAATAAATGTTTAACGTTTTGTGCGTGTGTGTATGTGTGAGTGTGCCCTTTGAAGAGCTACAGACAGTGTGTGTGTGTGTTTTTTTTTAATATATTTGAACTGAATCCATAAACTTATTCCTTCTTACTTATTTATTTATATTTAAATACTTCAACATTTGCGTGCTTCATTTATTCTCTTATTTCGTCGCATTCGAAGAAAAATATAAGCACAATTCTGTATTTCAGCAACACATATGGATTTATATCTTCGCATTCTAACAAACATATTCTTTGATAAATTTGTTTTCTGATTTTCTGTTATTTTTTTAAATACATCAACATTTGCATGTTTTATATATTCTCTTATTTCGTCGCATTCGAAAAAGAAATATAAGCACAATTCTGTATTTTAGCAACACATATGGGTTTATATCTTCGCATTCTAAGAAATATATTTTTTGATAACTTTGTTTTCTGATTTTCTGTTATTTTCTTAAATGCATCATTATTTGCATGTTTTATTTATTCTCTTATTTAGTCGCATCCGAAAAAGAAATATAAGCACAATTCTGTATTTTAGCAATACAAATTAATTTATATCTACGCATTCCAACAAAATATAATTTTTAATTACTTTGATTTTCTTTTAATTTTTCCCTTAAAGCATAAAAATCGATATTTTATGCTCCACTTGTTCTTCGGTTGATACCTGGAACCACAAATTGGACATTGTTATAGGGAGCAGAAGAATTTGGGGCACATACGTGCAAATTATTACGTGTGACTGCAAACACGTTGAAACTGAATAATTTGGATTGAAGCGAGAAACGGGAATGGTTTTTGTTGAAAACAGACGATTTTGAAATTGAGTGGTGAATATCAGCACACATGAACAAGGAATATCAGCAGTATCTATTTTGCTACATTGGCTTTGAATTAAAAAAACACTTTAGAAATACCTATGTCTGTAACCTTCAACCTAATGATTTACTCGATTTTTGAGAAAATGTTCAAAAATTTGAGTAAATACCTAAATTTTACGTGCAATTCAACGCCAAAGACTCCCCATGGATATTGTACATTATTATTTCTCTGAAATAAGTAAAGTGAAGTGACACCGCACAGGAAAATCCGTCTGCTGCCAATATCAGATTTTTACAAATGTGCCATTTTTTTTTCGTCATTTCCCAACGTTTTGCATCGGTTACATTCTGTAACACATTATAACTATAGCATTATGCATTTCCACTCAAATTATTTTTTATCAGAGCGCATTTAACTCTAATCTAAAGGAAAATTTATCTCCTTCTTGAAATAACGAATAAAATGAAAACTAAAAATCGAACTTAATTGGGCCATTAATTGACTATTTTCTTTTCTTTGACGTAATATTTTTCTTCCATCATTTTACTCAACATACTTCCTAATCACAAATCGATGTCATTCTAATGAAATTGTAAAGTGTAAGTTGAAATTAAACATGGCGTTACGTATAAGACTTTGAATTTTAAATTGATTTCGGACTAAATTATTTTCCAAATTAGAAAAAAGAAATATTTATATTTTATCACCAACATTTTTTTTTGTATTCCATTAGATTCTGATATTAGCATCACAGAATGTTCCCTATTTATTAATTTGATTTCATGGCTCTAGACAACACCTATTTGAATACGGTTTGGTATTGATAACAAAGATTTATTTTCTGTTGGGAAATTTGCACTAGCATTATTATGATCATTAAATATATAAAACAAGAAAATTAAAGTTTGCTATTCCAGAACATTTAATTAGCTTACATGACAACATAAATGTTTATTGTTCTGGGTGTTTTTGTCTGTGTGTGCGTGTGCAGTTTGAAGAGCTACAGACAGCCACGAAATTTGGTACTGTAATTACTAATCTTTCAGTTTGAAAGATCATGATGAGATGCTTTTATTTTTCTTATTTTTAAAATATTTTTGCTAAAGCACGATTTTAAGTGATTTTCACACTTAGTAATCAGATATGTTATAAAAATATTTCATTTTATCATCAGTGAAAGCGTTTCATCAGTGAAACGCTTGTTTATATATGTCAAAATAATGTTTATATATGTCAAAATAAATTTTTATTGTTCTGTGTGTTTTTGTCTGTGTGTGCGTGTGCCGTTTGAAGAGCTACAGACAGCCACGAAATTTGGTACTGTAATTACTAATCTCCCAGTTTGAAAGATCTTGATGATATGCTTTTATTTTTCTAAGTTTTAAAATATTTTTGCTAAAGCACGATTTTGAGTGATTTTCACACTTAGTAATCAGATACATTATAAAAAATATTCCATTTTATCATCAGTGAAAGCATTTCATCAGTGAAAGCGTTCATCGAACAGAGTTTATTCAAACTATATTTTAACTGAATCCGTTAGCTTATTCCTTCTTATTTATTTATTTTTAAATACACCAACATTTGCATGTTTCATTTATTCTCTTATTTCGCCGCATCCGAAAAAGAAATACAAACACAATTCTGTATTTTAGCAACAAATGTGGGTTTATATCTTCACATTCTAACAAAACATATTTTTTAATTACTACGTTTTCTGATTTTCTGTTAATTTGCAACAAAAAGCATAAACATTGGTATTTTAAATTCCGCTTGTTCTCCGGTTTGATAGCTAACACCACAAATTGGGCATTGTTATAAGGAGCAGAGGACGTTTGGGCACATGCGTGCAAAATATTGCGGGTGACTGCAAATCAGTTGAAACTACATAATTTGGATTGAAACGAAAAATGTGAATGCTTTTTGTTGAAAACAGACGATTTTGAAATGAAATGGTGTCATATGTATCTGTATTATTCATGTAGCATGCGCCTATATAGAATACAGACACACCGCGTAATTCATTATAGAAATCTATATGAAGAATAATTAATGATTAGTCTAATACATTTTACCTCATATACCTTTAATGAAGCAAAGAATGCGAACAATTTCCTTTAATTTCCGAGAAGAAAATTATATTTCGGAATTAAGAAGTAAAATTGATCAATGATATAAACAATTCGTTTAAATTTATTTTTTAAATATTCTGAAATTAAAAGTGCTTCCCGTAACAATATTAATAATTGATTAAATGTAACAACGTTTCTCAAAAAGAGAACTGTCTTTTTGAGAGCAGGCAAAATAGAGCTGTCTTTTTCTGCTATAAATTAGAAAAATGAGACATAAATGAGACAGAACAAGGAGGATATCAATAGCTTGGATAGGAAATTCTTATACCTTCACTGAAGTGAACGTTCTTTCTCCATTATCCTGACAAAGAAAACTGTCTTTGTTTCATGAAATAGATTAACACATTTACTCAGATTATACAGGTCTCACTGGGAATCGAACTTTGGTTATTTGAACTGTTCATCAGATACTCTAACCTTTGAACTCATGGCAAAATATTCTAACATCTTCCCTTTCTCCTTTCTGTCTTTCGTTCCAGACTGTCCGACCTACCCAAAAGTGTAAGGTATCTATTTGGACGGCCGGGATAGTGCCGCCCAATTTAATCCGGAACCCAGTGGGGGCGGCATTCATAGAGACCGTACCCTCCTTCCCTTATCATCAATCTCTCCGAAGAACTTTAGAACCTGCGCATTTAATGTGCCCTTATTCCGCGTGAACACGGAGACAATTTGGATACAGACGAGAATTGAACTCGAGTCCTCCGAGTTCAATCCCCTTTCTCCAACCACTAGGCTATCTCACCCTTCTAACCTCCTCGTCGAAATTGACCCTATTATATCATTTTTACTTTCCTTATATACATAATGTATAAGGAAAGTATTGTGATGGGGTCGAAAATTCGAATTCGAGTTTCCGACGGGAGAGCACGTTTCAAGCACCCCTGATCACGAATCAAAACATTTTTAAAGTGATGTCTGTGTGTGTGTGTGTGTGTGTATGTGTGTGTGTGTGTGTGTATGTGTGTGTGTGTGTGTGTGTGTGTGTCAGTGAGTTTGTGAAGACGATAACTGACGAACGAATGGACCGATTCGAACAAAATTTGGTACAAAAATCACAATCCGTAAACACTGGAAGCCTATTGTTTTTATACGCAATCCAATGTTCAGAACCCTCCTAAATTTTCGAATGAAATTTTGAAAAAATCGTCAGAAAATCAAAACCGCTAAAAAAATTACGCAAAAACATGTCTTATGCAATTTTTCATTAGAAAACGATTGACATAAATTTTAGAACGCTAACATGAACCGTTCTCGAGATATTGTACATTTTTCAAAACAATTGTCAAAAAGTCATATAAAATAAAATAAAAATATTTCCTATTGAGAAACATGTTCACTTTTCATATGTAATACCATGCGATAAATTGGATGACATCATTCTCGTGGATCTACCTCGTTCCATTCATGAAAAAATATACTTCGAGCAGCACTTTTGTATTTGAACGCCAATATTCATTTATCTGCTGTAAGAATAACTTATTTATTCGTCCATAACGCTTGGCGAGATTTTGGCGACGAATTTGGCGGAATGTCGCCAACCTGGCGACTTTTTGAAATGTTGCCAAATTAACGAAAATCACGCCAAATGGATAAAAATGACGCTAAATCAATGAAAATGACGATTAATTGTCGAAAATTCAATATCTTGGAAAGAGTATTAGTATCTACTATAAGAAAAACCTATTTTTTTTACTGTAATAGTAGTAAATTCATTACATTATATAAGGAAAGTCGTGTGTTGCCCACATCAGATTTTTTGAAGTCAGATCGGTGTGCAGTTGCCGAGCTGAACGAAAACTTTTTTATTCAGTTGTCTTTATTTCTATCCACGTATTCTATCCATAGCATTATGTGTGTTCATAGGGTTGAAACGTGTATAATAATTCGTAGGGTATATTGGAAGCTCTTGACTTGGCCCTTTCCTGATCTTCTTCAGCATTGCATCTAATATAAAATGTTAATTCGTTTGGGTACCACTCCAATTTTCTCAATGTCCGAGTTGGAGATCGAACCTTGATTCTTCAAACTAGCTAGCCGAAGCTTTTACTATTTAGCTACTGGAAGAAGATTCCAACTTCTTTTTGTCAAAGTAGACCTCTATAAACCGTTTACTCGTACTAATTATGCATTTAACTCTTAGATTGATCAATGAATTTAAAACAGTATTTCTTGTATACATAAATAAATTTTGATTTATTAAACAGTATATATTATAAATGTAATAATATGTTCAACAACACATATGTTTATACGTACAAGTTCACAACTCATACCGATACATATTTGGAAATATATTAATTATAAATATTATTCAAACTCAAATAAAAAAATCTGATGTGGGCAACGCATGACTTTCCTTATATAATGTAATAAATTTACTACTTTTACAGTAAAAAAATAGGTTTTTCTTATAGTAGATAGTAATATTCTTTCTAAGATATTGAATATTCGATAATTAGTCTTCATTTTCATTGATTTGGCGTCATTTTTATCCATTTGGCGTGATTTTCGTCAATTTGGCAACATTTCTAAAAAGTCGCGAAGTTGACGATATTCCGCCAAAATCGTCGCCAAAATCTCGCCAAGCGTTATGCACTAAGAAATAAGTTATTATTACAGCAGATAAATGACTATTAGCGTTCAAATACAAAATTATTATACAAAGTATATTTTTTCATGAATGGAACGAGTTAGATCCACGAGAATGATGTCACTCAATTTATAGCATGGTATTACATGAAAAGTGAGCATGTGTTTCTCAATAGGAAATATCTTTTTTTTTATATGACTTTTTGATATTTTTTTGAAAAATGTACAATATCTCGAGAACGGTTCATGTTAGCGTTCTAAATTTTATGTCAAGCGTTTTCTAATGAAAAATTACATAAGAAATGTCTATCTAGGTAACTTTATTAGTGGTTTTGATTTTTTGACGATTTTTTCAAAATTTCATTCGAAAATTTAGGGGGGTTCTGAACATTCGATTGCGTATAAAAACATAGGCTTCCAGTGTTTACGCATTGTGATTTTTGTACCATATTTAGTTCGAATTGGTCCATTCTTTCGTCAGTTATCGTCTCCACAGACTCACTGACACACACACACGTACACACTCACACACACACACACTCACACACACACGCACACACACACACACACATACTTTCACACATACACACACACACACAGACATCACTTCAAAAATGTTTGATTCGCGATCAGGGATGCTTGAATCGTGCTCGTCGAAAACTCGAATTCGAATTTTCGACCCCGTCACAATACTTCCCTTATACATTATGTATATAAGGAAAGTAAAAATAATTATATAAAATAATAATAAATAAATCTGAAACAAACGAAATACTAATCAAAATTATTGATTACAGTTTTATTCATAAATAATTTCGATTAACATAATTATATTTCAATCTTTGACTCTGTATAGAAAATATTGAAAATAATATCCACAATTTTTACATATGTGAATTATTTTTTTTTATTTCCCCAGTTTTCTTCATCCCTTACTTTGTGCAGCACAGCGTGGCTATATATTCTTATCCAATAAATTTAATTTCATCATAACCTCTTTGACTCTCATCCAAGAAAATGTTCTGTAGTTCGATCTTTAAATAATTAATAAAATGAAAGCTGAGAATCGAACTTAATTGCGCCATTAGCTGACTATTTTCTTTTCTCTGCCGTAAGCAATTTTTTTTATAACTTTCCTCAAAAGATTTTCTAATCACAAATTGATGCCATTTTAACGAAGTCATAAAAAAGGACGTTTAAATTAAACATGGGAGTTACTTACAAAGTTTCAATTTTAAATTGATTTCGTACAAAGCTATTTTCAATAGTAGTGGAGGAAGCAAGATTTTTAGCACTACATTATTTTTTCTAAACTACTGACAATCTGATGTGGGAAATACTTGAGTTCCAGATCGGTTACTATCATTTCTTGTTTACTTATATATATTAGCTAGCTGTATATCTATTCTTCGTACGGATTCATGTAAAGACACTTAATTAAGACACTTATATAATGCAAAGACACTTAAGTACGACACGTATATAATGTAAATACACTTAATTAAGACACGTATATAATGTAAAGACACTTAATTATGACACGTATATAATGTAAATATCTTTATTATGACACGTACATAATGTAAATACACTTAATTTTGACACGTATGTAATGTAAATGCACTTAATTAAGATATGTATATAATGTAAAGACACTTAAATATAACACGTATATAATGTAAATGCACTTAATTAAGACACGTATATAATGTAAAGACACTTAATTATGACACGTATATGATGTAAATACCTTTATTATGACACGTATATAATGTAAAGACACTTAATTATGACACGTATGTAATGTAAATGCACTTAATTAAGACACGCATATAATGTAAAGACACTTAAGTCTGACGCGTATATAATGTAAATACACTTAATTAAGACACGTATATAATGTAAAGACACTTAATTATGACACGTATATGATTTAAATACATTTATTATGTATATAAAGTAAATACATTTAACAAGACACGTATATAATCTAAAGACACCTAGTATACTATCTGTGGTGAACTTTTAATATTTGGAGCACTCATTTCGAAATTTTATAATAAGTTATAAAAGGAAAGTAATTTAATTCTCTCGTGCTAAGATAATAAACTGACAGACAAAAGCAAAACTTGCAATTTCATTTATATATAAAATAACAATTAAACAAAGTTATGATTAAACAACAGCTTTTACGTAGACTACGTTTTTGGTGCCATTAATAGGGGCGTAAATAAATATAGATGTTTCATGTATGCCTATTAGACAGGCACCATAGAGTTGACCATGGGAAGAGCAGCAGTGTGTACCCGCATTACTGAATGCCTGTTTTTGCTTCTGCTGTCTGCCCTTCGCTAATTATACTATTTCGCTCATTCGATAAGGGCGAGTTTAATTTAATTTTTATAATACTTCCCATATTAGGTGAGGAAAAATTAAATATTGCGAGAACGGCGTTTATATTATGTGATTATAAATCTGCAACTGGTTTCGAAGTTTTCATTGCAATTCATAAAGCATAGGGGTAACACATGAGTACAACATTTAAGATAAGTACGCTAGATTTTTTTTAATATAAAATAGGAAAAATAATGCTTTCTATAAAATATTTGAATTTGATTAAGGTGATATAAAAATCAAGCGAGCAATTTCTTACCTATATGCATAAAATAATCTTATTTCAGTATCAATTTGTCATTCTGGGAACGTTATACGGATCCTTGCTTGCTATTGCACTTGAATAAAGGAGTTTTGTGTGCCGACGGCTACTAAATATATAGGCAGTTGCAACCGCAATTTTGACACAAACCTGGCCAATCAGTTATTGTTTACCTGTGCTATATTTGAAGGCGCACGTTACATGGCTCGTATTTGGTACGCGATTTAGCTGTAAAATATGTGATTCTGCTTTCAAAAACGTGTACCAATCATTCCAAAAAGTAGTTTAAAATGTTTTAATTTTATCGAGATCCCGAGAGAAGGACAAGAAAGTAACCCTATTTTCTTAAAATTTTCCCTGGAATCTTTAAAGATTCCTAAATCACTTCTGGCAGGAAATGAAGAAATCCCTAAATTTTTCCTGGAATGTTTGAGATCCCGAAATCATTTCTGGCAGGATATGAATAAATTCCTAAATTTTTCCCTGGGATATTTAAGATCCCCAAATCACTTCTGGCTGGAAATGAAAAAATTCTGAATTTTTCTCTGGAATCTTTAAAATCCCTAAATATGCCTACAAAAGTATTAAATATAAGTCTGTATCAAGCATAGAAAAATTAACTGCCGCCGTAATATTTTATTTATTTTATTAAATATCTTTGCGAATTTTTTAAGAACTTTTTATGGAATATTTCATGAATATTTCATAGAATATTTCATGTCAAAGAAAACGTAAATAATATTCTAGAAATTAGAAATGTAGGTTCATTGCATTTGCCAAAAATATAATAATTTTTTCCAGAAATGCTACCGTCAGAGTTGAACCTTCTTTCATAAAAGTATGCACAATACTTTAAGTTTGTTTATAATTGCGCGTATATGTCTGTGATAAGTATCCAAAAAATTATATTACATTTTAGAACACTCTGAATATTATTAGATAATATTTATTAGATATCATTTAATAACAATTTTTATAGACTCTATTTATTATAGACAATATTTAATAAAAATTTATATCGACAGTAAGAAGATGATTTTTTAGGTTATTCATCGTAAATGTAGCTTAGAAGGGATAAAACAATCATATCGATCCTGGCAGTTAAAGTTTCAGTGATTGCACCCATTACACGGTATAGACAAGGCAGTCTGCAACACTGACACTAAGCCCAAGAAGATTGCGATTATAGAATAAGTAATGTGTTAATCCTTTGAAAGGGCAGATGACACTAACGTGTTTTATTTTCTAATGCGTTTTATCTTCCTTTAAAAAGTGAAATGGAATCCAAAATTCGTGATAATCAATTTTTAAATCATAGAATAGATAATCAGTATTATAGATAATTTATCAAGAAATTGAAATACTAATATTTTTTTCAGTTAGGTGGCACTAATATGCCCTAAACAAATCTGATGTGAGCAGCACATAACTTCAACCTAAATAATGCAATGAATTTATTTCTTTCATGGTGAAAACATGATGTATAAAATTCACAGCACAGTGTTTCTAACGTTGAATTTATACATTTGGCGCTTTTCCGGAAGACAACATGTAAAACTATTTCAAAGTACGCAATCAACGTATATTTCGCGCAACTTTAATTTCCCATAATCAATATTAATAGCATGTGCAATAAGCAACAGTGTTAATTATAATTCTAATTACTTATAATAAGTATATAATATATTGCTTATATAATATTGCTTATATATTATATATTATTATATATAATAAATATAATATATATTATATATTCTTAATATATTATTATAAGTGTATAACTTTAATATTAATTACAGAGCAATAAGCAACAAAGTTAATATTAAAATAATTTAATAATTAATTCCTCATTTGGCGTCATTTTCGTTAATTTCCGTTCCATTTTTTTTAATTTTGTCTATATTTTAGCCAATCTGACTGAGAAATATCGCCAAGTTTGCGATATTTCGTTAAATAGCTTGCCAATATTGCCAAATTTACCATTAAGTGTTACACACAGGCAAAGAGAAGAGCTATTCTTATATATCAATGAACGTGAATTATTGATCGTAAAAACACAAAATTATTACACGTGAAAATGCAATTATTACTCTCGTGAAAGAAAATACTATATCCACGAGAATTATGTTAAAAATGGTGTTGTATAATATTTCAAGAAAGTGAACATACTTTAGGCAGGTTAATTCTTATTTTATTTTTCTGTAATATTTTAGATAAATTTATTGGAAAACCATGCAATATCTTGAGAACGGTTCATGCTAGCTTTCTAAAATGTCAAAACCCCCGACCGTCCGGATCGCCCTGAGACATGCGGCAGCAAAGACATCTATCAAAGATGCCACACCGCCAATACCCGAATTATAAGAGCAGAGGAGGAGCTAGCTTTTGCTCAGTAATTATAATGTCGGTCTACAGTGCATCAGGTCCCTGGTTCGGGACCACGGCGACGCACAATCACCACAATGATGACTGGACGTTTGAAAGACGCAACCTTCTCCAACGACTTCGCCTCTCAGCACGAGATGGCAGCACCACAAGGAGTCAGAAGCCTTGACACTCCCTTCCTGGTTGACCACAACTGTCCGTCACGCCGAGGCAACACGCCTCCCGGCCCTGACGTCACGCCGAGGCGCCACGCCTCTCGGCCTCCTCATCAGCGAGGGGAGTGTGCGGCAGCAAAGACATCTATCAAAGATGCCACACGAGCCAAACCCGAATTATAAGAACAGAGGAGGAGCTAGCTTTTGCTCAGTGATTATAATGTCGGTCTACGAAGCATCAGGTTCCTGGTTCGGGACCACGGCGTGCACAATCGCCACAGACATACATGAGCAGGAATTTAGACTGTCGCGAAAGGCGTTCTAAAGTGTGTCAGTCATTCTTAATACGCCATAGACGATCGTTACAGACCTCTTTCTTAATCGTTTTCCCATCCGGAAATAAATTTTAATTTAGTTAAATATATCTCAATCGATCCTTAAGAGAATGTCAGTGAAGAGTTTTAGAAAAGGTCATTGATGAAATTCTGCAAAACAGCCTCTATTACAGACAGTTTATCCTGAATTAAATGGATTACATTCATGTTCTCTTGCTGTCTGCAACATATCCAGTTCCTTTTCTTTTAAACGCGTTACCGCCAATACGAATTGGCTGAATTATCAGAAGTTTTAGAGCATAGGTCTGAAACTCTTTATTGACACTTTCATAAACGTCGCTTGAGAAATATTGCTCTAAAATAAAAATATTTCACTATGGTAAAAGGCTTGGTCCTTGATTTAAAAGAAAAATATGTTTGTCATTTTTATATGGAGTATCAAAAATAGCAGAATTATTTTTGAGAGTGTATTAGTGCTATAACAGTTATATTATTTCGACCTTTCTCTACAACATATACTTTTAAAATTTGATGTGCTCAACTTTTCATACATTTGTAATGTTTCATACAATGTAGAGAATGTGTATAGAGAAAGTTTGGTTTTCACGAAAAATTTTAAATTCGATATTTTGATGCCAATATATACCTTAATATCTCATGAACACGTTTTGACTATTTTGGGAGGGATGCATGTGGCCGATTTCTTGTGTTCCTTACAGAGGGGCCACAAATATTAATGGATTTTAACAAAGCTTTATTTTCGGCTTTGTTACCAAAAAGTCTAGAACTAGATAGAATTATTTCTCTATTCGAGCAAAATCTTTGAAATTTTTAAAACATTTTATATTTTTTTAACATATCAGTATAGCCCAAAATTGTACATAATCATACATAAAATGGTTTATTTGTGGCTCAGTGTTAATGAGATTTAATAGTTTCAGCCATTGTTGTGAAAATTAGCAGGGATAATTTTTTTATTCGTGACGTTATCCCCCCTCGGGGTGACATTATCAACCGGGAGGTACATTGTCCTGGGGGGCACATTGTCCTTGTAGTATGGTATCAATCAAAGGATATCTTTAAGTACTCTAAAGTGTAAAATAACACGCTATAGTTGTACTAATTTGGATCCGTGATACCGGCTTTTAAAAAATGTTCTTGTAAAGATTAGAAAAACAAAAAAAACCCTACTAAAATGGATTCTGGCATGAGAAATTTGAGTTAAGCCAAACTACAGTAAATTTACAACCTGTAAAATAGTCTTCTGAGAATTCTGCAGTCATTACACTTTAGAAACCTCCTAGAAGTCGCATTTCCAAAACAAATCCCTGTATCCCCCCCTTCTCCATGCAGTTACATTTCGGGAATAAATATTCTCAAGCATATTATACCCCATTTTGTTTTATCAGACTTCCTAAGTAAATACCATGACCAGGGCTTCCTAGTTGACGCCCCTGTTATTAATAACAAGGCGCGCAAAGAAGACAGATTAACGACCTGCGCATTTCTCTTCATTGGTCAGCACACGCAAGCAGTTCGCTGCTGCTGCGAGAGAATGAATGATATGTTTTCTGTACAACAGCAATGTTTCTCATAAGCTGTTTGATACCAGATATGTCTTTCCCTAAAAAGCCGTCAGAAAAGGGTTGAATAAAATGTCGCTGTGTAAAGATAAGAGAAGGCGTTCCAGAAACGGAGTGTTTCTTGTCACTCGTATTATTCTCCGTTGTTGGATTGCATATTTTTACTTTTCTTATATACAATAATGTATAAGGAAAGTATTGTGACGGGGTCGAAAATTAGAATTCGGGTTTTCGACGGGAGAGCACGTTTCAAGCATACCTGATCACGAATCAAACATTTTTGTAGTGATGTATGTGTGTTTGTGTGTGTGTGTGTGAAAGTCTGTGTGTGTGTGAAAGTATGTGTGTGTGTGTGTGTGTCAGTGAGTCTGTGGAGACGATAACTGAAGAACGAATGGATCAATTCGAACAAAATTTGGTACAAAAATCACAATCTGTAAACACTGGAAGCCTATTATTTTTTATACGCATTCGAATGTTCGGAATCCCTTAATTTTCTAGTGAAATTTTGAAAAAATCGTCAAAAAACCAAAACCTCTCATAAACTTACGCAAATAGACATCCATTATGTAATTTTTAATTAGACAGAGATTGGCATAAATTTTAGAACGCTAACATGAACCGTTTTCGAGATATTGCACAATTTAAAAAAAAATTATCAAAAAGTCATATAAAATAAAAAAAATATTTCCAATTGAGAAACGTGTTCACTTTTCATATGTAACATCATGCGATAAATTTGGTGATATGATTCTCGTGGATCTATCTCGTTCCATTCATGAAAAAAGATACTTTGAGTAATACTTTTGTATTTGAACGCCAAAGGTCATTTATATGCAGTAAGAATAACTTATTTCTTCGTATATAACGCATGGCGAGATTTTGGCGACGAATTTGGTGGAATGTCGCCAATTTGGCGACTTTTTAAATGCTGCTAAATTAACGAAAAACTCGTCAATTGGATAAAAATGACGCTAAATCAATGAAGACTCATTGATGATGACGACTTGGAAAATGACCACTCATTGACGTAAATTCAATATCTTGA
The DNA here is from genome assembly GCA_951213105.1 of Amaurobius ferox. Taxonomy (NCBI): domain Eukaryota; kingdom Metazoa; phylum Arthropoda; class Arachnida; order Araneae; family Amaurobiidae; genus Amaurobius; species Amaurobius ferox. The sequence goes on from OX578148.1 coordinate 71,462,110, forward strand.
AAAGAATATAAATAACTACTATAAAAATAATCTATTTTTTTACTCTAAAAGTAGTAAATTCATTGCATTATTTAAGGAAAGTCATGTGCTGCCCACATCAGATTTTTTAACACTTGCATTTAAGAATGTAATAGATAGTGAAACACATACTCTTAAAAATTAAGTTGCAATTATTTTTAATATTTTTTATTTTTTTAACAGTGCATGGCACTTAGCGTCGAAAATAACCGTTCTAATTGAAACTTAACTCAATTGGTTTCTATTCCATGGTCTCCCCCCCCCACTATAATTGGGTAAAATTTCAAACTTCTGGCTCACTGGGATTTCTTTCTGATGTGTCGGAAAATATTTTTTAAAACTTCCTTCTGCATTTTGTCTACCCCCAGGAAAGAAGTCGAAATTTGGCCCAGTTGGGTTCTATCCAATGTTCGATAATATATGTGGCACAATTTCAAAATTCTGGGTCACCGGGACTTCTGATGAGTTTTGCAATATTTTTTAAGCTTCCCTCTTCTATTTTGTGCATTGCGGGGGAAGAAATTAAAAATACAACTTATTTAGGGTTTGACACCTGTTCGAAAATATAAGTGTGCAAAGAGTCAGCCCTCTAAGCCTCGCGAGAAGATCAATGGTATATGTTCTGCACAATGGCAATTTCTTTAACAGAAGCTAGATATGTCTTTCCCCAAAACCCTTTACAAAAGGGTTGAATAAAATATCGTTGTTCAAAGATCAGATTTAACAATGTTAAAGAAATACACTGTTATTCATTCTCGAACGTTTCGTACCCACCTTTGTTTTATCAGTCTGCCTAAGAACATACCCACCCCAGTTCTTTCCAGGTGGCACCCCTGTTATTAATAATAAGGCACGCAAAGAAGGCAGATTGACAACCTGAGCATTTTTTTTTCATTGGCCAATGCAGGCAAGCTGTTTTCTCGTACCTCAAGATAATTTCAGATATTTGCTCTATATAAGAGGAATGTGTCTAAAAGATACCACATATGTACTTCCTTAGACCTCGTTGGAAGAGAGCTTAATAATATATCGCCATGCAAAGATCAAATTCAACAGTGTTAAATAAATGACTGTGATTTTTTCTCGAACGTTTTTTATCCACTTTTGTTTAATCACACTCTGTAAGTAAATGTCCAACCCAGTTCTTCATACATCACGCCCCTTTTATTAATACCAAGAAGCTCAAAGAAGACAAATTAACAATGTATCTTTTTAGTCAAAGCAGGCACACAGTTAGGTACGACGCAATTATAGGGAACCGCGAGGGAATGAATGGAATGTGTTCTGTATACCAGCAATGCTTCTAATAAGTTTTAAAACACCAGATATATCTTTCCCTAAAACCCGTTAGAAAAGGATTGAATGAAATATCGTTGTGCAAAGATCAGATTCAAAAATGTTAAATAAATACACTGTTATTCATTATTAAGCGTTTCGCACCCACCTTTGTTTTATCAGTCTCCCTAAGTAAATATTCACCCCAGTTCCTCTCAGGTGACACCCCTGTGATTAATAACAAGGCGCGAGAAGACAGGTTAACAAACTGAGCATTATATTTTTCATTGGTCAACGCAGCCACGCAGTTCTTGGGTACAGCGAGAGAATTAACGGTATTTGTGCAGCATAACAGCAATGTTTTTAAAAGATACCAGATATGTTCCTCCTTAAAATCGGTTAGAAAAGGGTTGGATAAAATGTCATCATGCGACGATCAGATTCAAGAATGTTAAATACATGACTGTGATTCTTTCTCAGGCGTTTTGTACCCTCCTTCGTTTTATCAGTTTTCCTAAGTAGATGCCCAGCACAGTTCTTCCTAGGTGACGCCCATGTTATTAATAACAAGCCGCAGAAGGCAGATTAACAACTTGAGCATTTCTCTTCATTGGTCAACTCACGCACGCAGTTCTCGGGAATCGCGACATAATGAATGTCGCGATACCCGAGACCTACTGTTATACTGATTTCCCTACTGTTATACAGAACGCGATATGTGTTCTGTATAACAGTATTGTTTTTCATAACATTTTAGATACCACATATGTATTTCCCTAAAAGTCGCCAGATAAGGTTGAATAATATGTCGTTGTGATAGAGATGAAATAATGCGTTGTTGTAAATGAATGTTTTAATAACTCTCTTAAAAATTTACGCTGCAACTTCTTTATTAAATGTTTGTTTAGCGATATATGGCAGTTACGGTCAGACATCGTAGCCTTAATCATACATTGGCTCAGTTACGTTTCACCTTTTAGCCGATGCCATAAGTGTGAAAACGTTCTAATTCGTCTCGGAGTTTCTGGAGTGTTTGGAAAGTTCTTTCGGGCGGTATTTTATCCGTTTCGGGTTAAACGAAGAAAATCCGGCTCTTTATTTTTCTGTCCCGTTGCCGATTCTACTAGTACGCAAAGATTCAACGTTTTAGGTCACTGTAGTCTTCTGAAATGTTTGGAAATACCTTTCAAAATCTTTCATTTTCCTAGACCCCTGTAGGGGGAATTGAAATTTTGACATTATTAGATTCTATCGCGTGGTCAAAACTACAAGTGTGCAAATATTTAACATCCTAAGTTGCCTTCAGGACTTCATCACGGCCATAAAAAGCATACACTACCCGACATAGAACATGCAAAACCATGGAGCTTCTGCTGTATAACTATGCAAATTGTGAGACAAACGCAGCTGGCCGATGTATAAAATGATCTGAATTGCAAGTAGACCACATGATTAGAGCGCGGGATAAAAGACATGGACGCAGAAGTTGAGCCAGCAGTTGTTACTGTCTGTCGCCTACGAAAACACGTTTTCCGAGCTCTGTTTCATTTTAGAAGACACTTGTTTGGAAGAAATGCCTTGCCGATGACGCTGAAATACGTTTCAGCATATGGACGAGCATACGAGTGGATTCATTTTAGGCCTACGAACGGCTAGGATGGTTGTGCCGGCCTATCGTCGGCTAAACATGCGTAGATGCATCCAATGTGCAAAGGATTTGGAGAAGATGGATTGAAGGTTGACACGTGAGTCATCGCAGTAATATAAGTCCATCCAGACGTACGCTAGCAAGCGTTGATCGACACATTCGAAGACATACGGTGGCGCCCTATAAATGACGGCAGTCAACATTCTGCAGAAATTGCAAGGTGCAATGGATGTTCCAATATCAGCAAGAACAGTTTCTCAACGATTGGCCGAAAACGTCTTGTACTCAAACCGTCCGTTACGAAGACGCTCATTGACGACAACACACCGACGTTAGAGATTGCAATGGTGTAGGGTCCGAGTCTCTTGGACGACTGAATGGGACAGGGTAGTGATCAGCGACGAGTCTCGGTTCTGTTTGTCGAATGACAGTCGCAGTGTGACAGTGTCGAGGTGAAGTCAAACAGATCAAACCCTGCTACGACTGTTGAACGCCATACTACTCAACAATGCGGTATAATGGTTTGAGGTGCCATCGGCATGCATAGCTGGTCACCTCTGGCTCGTATCAGAGGTACAATGACTACACAACAATATGTTTATGAACTACTGCGGCCAGTTGCACTGCCCCACCATCAGCGATTCTAAATGCCGCTTTGCAGCTAGATAACGCACGACCGCACACGGCCAATATCAACAGAAAACTTTGCGAGGTATTCAAGTGCTTCCTTGGCATCCGCTGTCTCCAGATCTGTCACCCATCGATCATGTATGGGATGTGATTGAATGTCATTTGACTGCCATGCCCTCGCCTCTAATAGAGGGGGACCTGTGGAAGATGGTTGAAGGCATATGGCCATCCATCCCTTTGGAAACTATCCGTACTCTCATTGCACCTGTTCCTCGAAGAGTTGTTGCTCGTATCGCCGCTAGGTTTCGCCCTATTGCTTACTGATCACCCTGTCTATGCCATTACTGTATTGCCTCATCCTTCTGGAATTAACATCACTTATTTATGTATGCCATATGTATGCTTATTTATGCCATTCATGTATGTTTATTTATGTATGCCTCTGTCTGTGTGTCCTTTATCGTCACACTATATTCCCTCTTTCATGGTATTGCATTTTCTGTGTCGGGTAGTGTATATATAAAGTTGAATAATTTATATTTTCGGAATTTTGTTAATTTATGTTACTATAAAGTACTCGTATATTATTGTCTGTATTATTGTGTATATTATTGTGATCTTATTTCATTGTCTTAAATGCAGAGTTTAAATGAAAACCGAGGATTAATTAAAATAAACATGTAGTCAATATATCTGCTTCTGGTGAAATCTGCCTGAGCAGGGACTATGTACTCTGAGTATGATTCTCTCTCGGAGATTTCTGAATTTATATTCCATATGTAAAATTTTGGGAATTTTTGAATAGGAATCAATCGTTTATTTCTTTAGTGATGCTTTTATTTTTGCCTGTTTGTCCATTTTAAAATGAACAAGATCGCTCTCGAGCAAAGTGGGAATATCAAATGAAATTTTGCATGCCTATTACTTTCCTTATATACATAATGTATAAGGAAAGTATTGTGACGGGGTCAAAAATTCGAAGTTCGACGGGAAATCACGTTTCAAGCATCCCTGATCACGAATCAAGCATTTTTGAGGTGATATCGGTATATGTGTGTGAAAGTATTCGTGTGTTTGAGTGTGCGTGTGTGTTTGTCAGTGAGCTTTTGGAGACGCTATCTCACGAGTGAATGGAGCGATTCGAATGAAATTTGGTACAAAAATCACAATCCGTGAATACTGGAAGCCTATTGCTCTTAAAAGCAATCGAATGTTTAGAAACTTCCTGAACTTTCGAGTGAAATTTTGAAAAAATCATCAAATAATCAAAACATTTAATAAAGTTACACAAATAGACATTTCTTATGTATTGTTTCCTTAGAAAACAATTGACATAAACTTAAGAACGCTAGCATGAACTGTTCTCGAGATATTGCACATTTTTCAAATAAATTTATCAAAAAATCCCCTAAATTACAAAAAATATATTAACTGTTGAGAAACATTTTCATTTTTCATACGTAATATCATGCGATAAATTTTGTGACATCATTCTCGTGAATCTAGCTCATTCCATTCATGAGAAAAGATACCTTGAGTAATACTTTTATATTTGAACGCCGATAGTCATTTATCTGCTATAAGAATTACTTATTTCTCTGTCCATAAAGCTTGACAAGATTTTGGCGGAATGTCGCCAACTTGCCGACGTTTTAAATGTTGCCAAATTAATGAAAATCTCGCCAAATGGATAAAAATGACGCTAAATCAATGAAAATGACGACTAATTGGCGAAAATTCCATATCTTGGAAATAATATAAGTATTTATTATAAGAATAACCTATTTCTTTGCTTTAAAAGTAGTAAATTCATTGCGTTATATAAGGAAAGTCATGTGCTGCCCACATCAGATTTTTTTGTTGTCGTAAACGTAAAATATCAATTGGGTTTTAGTGAGATAGAATTAATTGGATATTTTCTATATTAAATATTATTTTATTAAACATCGTTTTGAGTACTGTAAAAGAATTCAAGAAATATTTATAACACAAGTCGTTAAAATGATAAACTAATTTTTATATTTGTTATTTAATTATGAATAAATTTATTTTTCCAAAAATAAGACCCATTTTCGAGATATTGTTTGTTTTTAGATTTGAAATGCAGTAAACTATAAAAGAATGAATATGTTCAACAAGTATCAACGGAATTTTATTGTCATAAATAAGAGCAATAATTATTTTGATTTTTTGAAGTTGTTGTTGTTGAAACCCAGACCGTCCGACATACCAGAAAGGTGTAAGGTAACTGTTTGGACGGTCGGGAAGTGCCACCCAATTTAGACCGGAACCCAGTGGGGGAGGCATCCACAGGGACCGTACCCTCCTTCCCCTACCGCCAACCTCTCGGAAGGACTTTCGGACCCACATGTTTAACGTGATCGTACTCCGCATGAACACGGCGGCAGTTTTGGCAGTGGCTGGAATCGAACCCGGGCCTACCGAGTGCAACTCCAGCGCGCTAACCAATGGGCTACCACGCCCTGCTAAAAGTAATTGTAATATGTTTCCAATTTGTATTAAAGTTTTCTACATTATTGAAGTTTTTTATACCTATGTGTGTTCTATGTGTTGAACTCTGGATTCATCAAATATTATTTTATAAATATAGAAATAATAGTAAAACATCGGAAAATATAATACTTCGTTCTTTTCACAGCATGAAAGGTTGTTCAAAAGTAGCAATCGGCCTGTGAGGAAAATAGCCACCGCTTTTTTTTTTAAATAAGTGCACGGCACCTAAATAAATATATATATATATAACTATTTGTCAATAAACAGTAATACCATTGATGCATGAAATAAATGGTTGTCAAGCGAAAATTCGAAAAATATTATAGGAAAAATCTAAGAAGATAAACAAGAAAAAAGAATGATTGAAGAACAGAAGAAAAACAGAAGTATTCAAAATACTTGCACAGTATCGAACGGAACACCTTATGATAAAAGTAGAAAAACAAGCAGTTTCTGAAAGTTGCATGTGCAAGTTCATCATTTAAATGCAAATATAATTCGATGAAATTAATTAAGAAATACTAACCAATAAAATTGAAAAATAGTATAATACAAAATAAGTAGAAAGTAACCGATGTCCGATACTATTTGAGCTAAATTCAGATGACATGAGTTTACTACTTTAAATATGCACGTGAACAAAAGACTGCGAAAATGAAAACATAACAAAACCATAAAAGAAGTTACCGGTTTCTGTAGCTACATGAGCTAAAGCTAATTCATTAACTAAATGCAAATTGCACACAGACAATTTGCTGTTAAAACACCACTAAATAAAGAAATTCTAAATCTAAATGATTTAACTTAATCCACTGCATACAAAAGACATTTCGACAAAGTTATTTTTTAAATGCCAGTGAATGAAATACTGCAGAATTATAAATGAACTACTTTCATTGACTAGCTAAACCGTTTACACAAAATAATTTAATCAATAAAAGAGGAAAACGTAAAGCAGAGTAAACAGCAAATATTGTGGAAAATAGTTTTGGAAGTTGAATGAGCTAAATTCATTAAGCACAATAAGGAAACAATCGATTTCCAAGCCAAAGGATTACCGTCATGTGGAAAAGAAACACCACTACAGAAAAAAAGAACGAATAATTTTATAAACAAAATGATCTAAAGCAACGATCCGAGCAAAATGTTATGTTTATATACCAATTATTCTTTTTAAAAAGACCTTCCTTATTAAATAACTATTCATCTCCTCCATATTATTAAAACTCCGGAGTTACAAACACAAAATACTCAAACACAAAACAATCCTATTCTTTTTCGTGCGTTTTACACCGTCTTTTGTTTTATGAGACTCTCTGAATAAAGAGCGGGACAAGTCCTTCATGGGTGGCGACCGTGAAATTAATAAAGGGTCGCAGAGAAGATAGATTAACGACCCAAACAGTTCTTATTGGTCAACGCAGCTCGCAGTACTTGGAACCGAGGAAGGATGAGTGATAACTCCGTTCTGTAGAAAGGCAATGTTTCTAATAAGCTTTTAGATACGAGATATGTATTGTCCTGAAAGACGCCAACAGAGGGTTGCATCAAATAAAGAAATGCCGAAAAACGATAAGAGAGCAAACAGCTCAGGGAAAAAAAACATTTTCCTTATCTTCTTTCAGAGTTTAGTTTTGTTGGTGACGGTTAAATAAATTTTATGCATCCGACGTGTTTTGGTAAAATTATGTGTTCCATTATTTGAATAAAATAAATTAATAAGAATATACCACGGAGAAAGGGGCGAAGCTAAAAACTTTGACATCCGATGTAATATGACTTCAATATCATGTAACACCTTTTTGATACTGCAGTATGTGCTTGAATTTATATTAAAAATATCTTGCGAATAGTTTATGTTAAAAATATTGAGTTTATATTAAAAATATCTTGCGAATAGTTTATATTAAAAATATTGAGTTTATATTAAAAATATCGTGAGCGAAATATTAAAAATATCTTGCGCTTTCTTCATCGGCCACTTAATTGGCAATAGGATGCACTGCAAGAATTCTTGAGCAGAACTCCATGACAGCCCCTTTCTTTCAACTTATAGTTCGCACGCCTGAATTGTAACCGAATAAC